>CM059790.1:39286819-39399319 GCA_030435695.1 Brachymystax lenok tsinlingensis | reverse complement strand
CCGCTGCAACTGGATCCACACACACACTGACACTCCAACACACACACACACTGACACTCCAACACACTCACACACACTGACACTCCAACACACACACACACACACTGACACTCCAACACACTCACACACACTGACACTCCAACACACTCACACACACTGACACTCCAACACACTCACACACTCACACACTGACACTCCAACACACACACACTGACACTCCAACACACACACACTGACACTCCAACACACACACACACACACACTGACACACACACACACACACTGACACTCCAACACACACACACACACACACTGACACTCCAACACACACACACACACACACACACTGACACTCCAACACACACACACACTGACACTCCAACACACACACACACACACTGACACTCCAACACACACACACACACACTGACACTCCAACACACACACGCACACTGACACTCCAACACACACACACACACACTGACACTCCAACACACACACACACACACTGACACTCCAACACACACACACACACACTGACACTCCAACACACACACACACACTGACACTCCAACACACACACACACACACACACACACACACACACACACACACACACACTGACACTCCAACACACACACACACACACTGACACTCCAACACACACACGCACACTGACACTCCAACACACACACACACTGACACTCCAACACACACACACACACTGACACTCCAACACACACACACACACACACACACACACACACACTGACACTCCAACACACACACACTGACACTCCAACACACACACACACACACACACTGACACTCCAACACACACACGCACACTGACACTCCAACACACACACACACACTGACACTCCAACACACACACACACACACACACACACACTGACACTCCAACACACACACACACACACACTGACACTCCAACACACACACACTGACACTCCAACACACACACACACACACACACACTGACACTCCAACACACACACACACACACTGACACTCCAACACACACACGCACACTGACACTCCAACACACACACACACACTGACACTCCAACACACACACACACACTGACACTCCAACACACACACACACACACACACACACTGACACTCCAACACACACACACACACACACACACTGACACTCCAACACACACACACTGACACTCCAACACACACACACACTGACACTCCAACACACTCACACTGACACTCCAGCACACACACACTGACACTCCAACACACACGAACACACTGACACTCCAACACACTCACACTGACACTCCAACACACACACACTGACACTCCAACACACACGCACACACTGACACTCCAACACACACACACTGACACTCCAACACACACGCACACACTGACACTCCAACACACACACACACACACTGACACTCCAACACACACTGACACTCCAACACACACACACACACACACTGACACTCCAACACACACACACACACTGACACTCCAACACACACACTGACACTCCAACACACACACACACACACACACTCCAACACACACACACACACACACACTGACACTCCAACACACACACACACTGACACTCCAACACACACACACACTGACACTCCAACACACACACACACTGACACTCCAACACACACACACACTGACACTCCAACACACACACGCACACTGACACTCCAACACACACACGCACACTGACACTCCAACACACACACGCACACTGACACTCCAACACACACACACACACACTGACACTCCAACACACACACACACACACTGACACTCCAACACACACACACTGACACTCCAACACACACACACACACACACTGACACTCCAACACACACACACACACACTGACACTCCGACACACACACACAGACACTCCGACACACACACACACACACACTGACACTCCGACACACACACACACACACTGACACTCCAACACACACACACACACACACACACACACACACTGACACTCCAACACACACACACTGACACTCCAACACACTCACACACTGACACTCCAACACACACACACACACACTGACACTCCAACACACACACACTGACACTCCAACACACACACACTGACACTCCAACACACACACACACACACACACTGACACTCCAACACACACACACACACTGACACTCCAACACACACACACTGACACTCCAACACACACACACACACCTCTGTTTATCATATCCTGATGCCTAGTCACACTGTATGTAGCTTCTTACCTTCTGTGTTCTTTTTATTTAAAATTTGCATTCCTTGTGTGTTTTTGTTCAATCTTATGTTATTTGTAGTGCTACATTGATTGATTACTGTATTGTTGAGTACAACTGATGAACAAATATGCATTACTGGTGACAGTAAAGGGCCTTATGTTACAGACATAAAGCATGTGTCACACATCGTTCCCTGCCATAGGAGAGAGCTCTTAGTAAAATAAGTTAGTTGGAGCAGACTGAGTCACAGACTGAGTTACAGACTGAGTTACAGACTGAGTTACAGTTGGAGCAGACTGAGTTACAGACTGAGTTACAGAATGTGTTACAGACTGAGTCACAGACTGAGTCACAGACTGAGTCACAGTTGGAGCAGACTGAGTCACAGACTGAGTTACAGTTGGGGCAGACTGAGTCAGACTGAGTTACAGACTGCGTTACAGACTGCGTTACAGACTGAGTTACAGTTGGAGCAGACTGAGTTACAGTTGGGGCAGACTGAGTCACAGACTGAGTTACAGTTGGAGCAGACTGCGTTACAGACTGAGTTACAGACTGCGTTACAGACTGCGTTACAGACTGAGTTACAGTTGGAGCAGACAGTTACAGTTGGAGCAGACTGAGTTACAGACTGAGTTACAGTTGGAGCAGACTGAGTTACAGTTGGAGCAGACTGAGTTACAGACTGAGTTACAGTTGGAGCAGACTGAGTTACAGACTGAGTTACAGACTGAGTTACAGTTGGAGCAGACTGAGTTACAGACTGAGTTACAGTTGGAGCAGACTGAGTTACAGACTGAGTTACAGTTGGAGCAGACTGAGTTACAGACTGAGTTACAGTTGGAGCAGACTGAGTCACAGTTGGAGCAGACTGAGTTACAGACTGAGTTACAGTTGGAGCAGACTGAGTTACAGTTGGAGCAGACTGAGTTACAGTTGGAGCAGACTGAGTTACAGACTGAGTTACAGTTGGAGCAGACTGAGTTACAGTTGGAGCAGACTGAGTTACAGTTGGAGCAGACTGAGTTACAGACTGAGTTACAGACTGAGTTACAGACTGAGTTACAGTTGGAGCAGACTGAGTTACAGACTGAGTTACAGACTGAGTTACAGACTGAGTTACAGACTGAGTTACAGACTGAGTTAGTCATTCACTTCTCGCTGCAACAAAGAGAGAGAGGGGAAACTTGATATTAAACTAATGAAAACCAATTCCTTCAATTGGGTTGGTAGTTGGTACACACACACACACACACACACACACACGTGGTCATCCAGGCAGCCCAGGAGACTGACAGCTTCTCTTGTCTTCCCTGTGGGGTGAGCAGTCTCCACCAGTGAGAGAATGCCAGGGGCCGACCTCCCACCCTCTCTCCACCTTGTCCTGTCATCCTCTCCTCTCCTGTCCTCCCACCCACCCTCTCTTTCCTCTCCTCCCACCCTCCATCCACCCTCTTCTGTCCTCCTCTCCTCCCACCCTCCATCCACCCTCTTCTGTCCTCCTCTCCTCCCACCATCCACCCTCTTCTGTCCTCCTCTCCTCCCACCATCCACCCTCTTCTGTCCTCCTCTCCTCCCACCATCCACCCTCTTCTGTCCTCCTCTCCTCCCACCATCCACCCTCTTCTGTCCTCCTCTCCTCCCACCATCCACCCACCCTCTTCTGTCCTCCTCTTCTCCCACCGTTCCTCCTCCCTCTCCTGTGTGTGTATTTGTTTATGTGGTCTTTTAGATTTATTCCCTGCTTCATTAACAGATTCATTATATATCCGACTGACCGCCACTCTCCGTCTCTCTTCATCTCTCTCTGACGCAGTGGAAACTTTCACACTGCTTTTTGAACTCTCTTAAAGTGGTGAGGAGATGGTGACCAGAGAGAGACAGAGACAGAGAGAGAGAGCAGATTCATTTCAGGCCGTCCCGTCACAAAGCTCCATTGAAGAATCTGGGAGTGGAGTGGCAGCCAGCGTGCAGAAAGGGAAATGCCTCGATGGGCTCCTCCACCGCCCTCCCTCCCTCCTTCTCTGTTTTCCTCTCCCTCATTTTCTCTCCACTCCTCCCTAAACACAGCATAAGGCAGGTGCACCAGCAGAACGCCAACCTGTCTGTCTGTCTGTCTGTCTGGCTGGCTGTCTGCTTCCTCACTCACAGCTCTTTCCATCTCTCTGGGCTCGTTCAATCCCCTTTCATTTCCCACTGAGACAGAGCACTAAAGATACACGACAGAGAGAGAGAGAAAGAGGGAGAGAGGAACAGAACAAGTGGCTGTGCGGCTACAAGGATTCTTTGTCCACAGTGTGTGAGTGTATATATGTGTATGTGTGTGTATGTGTGTGTGTGTGCGTGCGTGTGTGTGTCAACCTCACTCCACCTCCCATACAGTCACCAAGACACAGCAATCCATGTTAAACAGGGGCCATGGACATCAACCTTAAGGGGTTAAACCATGTTAAACAGGGGCCACGGACATCAACCTTAACCTCTTCGGGCTAGGGGGCAGTGTTCGGAGTTTCGGAGAGTCTGGCGTGCCCAAAGTAAAATGCCTGTTACTCAGGCCCAGAAAATAGTATATGCACATATATATTAGTATATTAGTACTATTGGATAGGAAACACTGAAGTTTCTAAAAGTGTTAAAATAATGTATGTGAGTATAACAGAACTGAAAATGCATCCGGAAAATGTGAATCTGTCATGTCACACTTTTTCAATTGGCATGCTTTCAAAGCAGGGTAATTTAGCTCCCAGATTGCAGTTCCTATGGCTTCCACTAGATGTCAACAGTCTTTAGAAAATGTTTCAGGCTTTTATCTTGAATAACCAAGGAGTAAGAGCCTCCTTCTGGGGTCTCGTGAAGTGTACTGTTATGGTTTACGCGAGTGACAGTGAGCGCGCTCATAGCTATTTTTCTTTTCTATTCAACAGGCTATATTCCGTCTGAAATATTATCGTTTATATTCATATTAGGGTATCTGAGTATTGATTAGAAACGCTGTTTGACTTGTTTCGACGAACTTTACCGGTACTTTTGGGATATTGTTTGTCTGCATGGATGAACACCTTTGAGCAGGTGGAGTACTGAACAAAACGCGCCAACCAAACGGAGCTTTATGGATATAAAGAGGGACTTTATCGAACAAAAGGACCATTTATTGTGTAGCTGGGACCCTTGGGATTGCCATCAGATGAAGATCTTCAAAAGTAAGCAATTTATTTTATCGCTATTTTTTAGTTTTGTGACACCTCTGCTGGTTATGTTATTATGCTAATTGAATGTGTGTGCGGGGCGCTGTCCTGAGACAATCAAATGTTCTGCTTTCGCCGTAAAGCCTTTTTGAAATCTGACAACGCTGTTAGATTAACAAGATTCTAAGCATTTGAATGGTGTGCAACACTTGTATCTTCATGAATATTTAAAATTTTTGTAATTTGAATTTGGCGATCTGCATTTCACCGGATGTTGTCAAAATCCTAACTTCTTAGGGATAGCCCCCTTTTTTTCAATTTTCGCCAAACATGACATACCCAAATCAAACTGTCTGTAGCTCAGGCCCTGAAGCAAGGAAATGCATATTCCTGGTACCATTTGAAAGGAAACACTTTGGAGTATTAATGTAGGAGAATATAACACAATAGATCTGGTAGAAGAAAATGAAATGAAAAAAAAACTACCTTTTTATTTCCTACCACCATCTTTGAAATGCAACAGAAAGGTCCCACTTCCAGCCATCACTCTGATTGTAATTGCGATGGTGTCCACAAGATGGCAGCAGTGTATGTGCAAGGTTTCAGACGGATAACTTGAAGTATGAGAAAACTACATGACATTTAGTGTGAAGTCACCCAGGTACATTTGGGTAAATCGTGAAGGAGACATTTGCATTCATATAAAAATTTTCTGCAAGAATATCGTCAAATCTGTATACTTGGACTTTGATTTCGCTTTTCCAGTATTAGTAGCCATATTATAAGTTCAACATTTGCAGTTTTCCTAACTTCATAACTCTGAATATTTGTATAATTTTTGTCCAAAAGCAAAAGGCAAGCTGCTAACATTTTGCGACAGATACGCAACGCCCAGCTCATTGGCTATCTAGCTAGCTTTGTTTGACCCCGATTGGTGCTTATTTGACAAAGATACAGTCGATCAAATGAAGACTGCCCACGTCATCGGCATGCCATGAAGGCATCGCTCTCTGACCAAATATGGTGTCCTATAGGATATACTACACCCCTAATGATATAGTGAAGTCTCGTTACGTTCTAGGATCACTGAGGAATACATATGAACGTTTAGGCTGAGATTTTCAGATTAATTTCTTAGCAAATTGTACACGTGGAAATGCAAAATCGATTGCGCATACTATATGGACCTTTTAAGGGTATGAACAATTATTTTATCTAATAACTGGGACCCTTTTGGATGATAAATCAGAGCAAGATTTCAGAATGTAAGTAAACATTTCACCTTCAGAGGTGAATTTATCAAACCTATCGCGGTGAAAAAAGTGTTTTGTTTTTAGGAGCTCTCCTCAAACAATAGCGTGGCATAATAGCTACTGTAAATTGGACAGTGCAGGTATATTATCAGGAATTTAAGCTTTCAGCCGATATAAGTGTCCCGACTTCCGCCGAAGTCGGTCCCTCTCCTTGTTCGGGCGGCGTTCGGCGGTCGACGTCACGGGTCTACTAGCCATTGCCGATCCATTTTGTGACAGGTATTTTTCCCGCACCTGATAGATAGTATTTTTGGTACTGGTGCGTCTCTAATAAAATACCTTGTACACGTATTTCTGCTCTCCTGCACCTGACTCCTTTCACCAGTCACACTCAGCCTGACAGTAAGACAGTGACAGTGACTCCTTTCACCAGTCACACTCAGCCTGACAGTAAGACAGTGACTCCTTTCACCAGTCACTCAGCCTGACAGTAAGACAGTGACTCCTTTCACCAGTCACTCAGCCTGACAGTAAGACAGTGACAGTGACTCCTTTCACCAGTCACACTCAGCCTGACAGTAAGACAGTGACTCCTTTCACCAGTCACTCAGCCTGACAGTAAGACAGTGACTCCTTTCACCAGTCACTCAGCCTGACAGTAAGACACTTATATGCACCGACATTTCTCTAAATCGCTGCATGATTTACAACTGTCCCGTTAACGGGACGCCGATTCCTAGGTTGATGTACATACCCCTGTTTAACATGGTTTAACCCCTTAAGGTTGATATAAGGTTGATTTAAGGGGTTAAACCATGTTAAACAGGGGCCATGGACATCAACCTTAAGGGGATAAACCATGTTAAACAGCGTTTAAAAGTAAAACATTTATAAAATGTCTCTCAGCTTATCATTCACCTCTTCCCTGGAGAGAGGGATAGAGGAAGAGAGGGAGAAAAAGCAAGAGAGAGAAAGCGAGAGAGAGCATAGCAGCAGCAGTGAGATCGTTCCACCTGGTGACTCAATGGTGAACAAAGGAGACCAGCTCTCTCTCTCAGCAGCAGTTCCTCCTCCACGCAAGACAAAGGAGCCACCCACACACACGCACACATGCACACACACACACACACACACACACACACAGATCACCCACTACACACTTCTCACACAAGGATGGGACTACCCCTAAAGAAATATATCCTGCACTCCCTAAAAAAGCCATATCAAGCCCCCTATGACAAATACACAACCACGGCAGCTGGATCTGAGCCCCTTTTAAAGACCACATCATCAGCAGCAGCAGCTGAGTGGAAAAGCAACATGGGCATAGGGTCAGCCTCAAGCACAGGGACAGTGTGTGTGTGTGTGTGTGTGTGTGTGTGTGTGTGTGTGTGTGTGTGTGTGTGTGTGTGTGTGTGTGTGTGTGTGTGTGTGTGTGTGTGTGTGTGTGTGGGTGGTAGCCCACCAGTGGCAGCTGTTGGGTCCAGCAGCAGGAGCATGTTAACCTGAGTGTGTCGGGCACCATCAGCCCCACAGCAACTCTCACACACACTGACACACACACACACACACACACTGACACACACACTGACACCACACACACACATACTGACACCACACACACTCACTATACACATTCATATACACCAATCAGAGTGAGATAAAGATGTATTCCTGAAATAAGACAAATCATAGATCTCAAGTAAACAAACTCCAATGACATTTGGACCCTTGTGCAACACTGCATAATTAATACTGAATACAAAATCAAATCAAAGTAGTAAAACACAGAATAATCCCAAAATGTAAACACCAGTTTATCAAATCTAGCTGTGGGGGGTTTGTAAGCCCCAGAGTGTGAGAGCAGAGCAGAGGGTCTTTACCTGACACACACATGCCTATAACAGAGGGACATTGCCCCTCAGGAATGGACACACACATACACATGCCTATAACAGAGGGACATTGCCCCTCAGGAATGGACACACACATACACATGCCTATAACAGAGGGACATTGCCCCTCAGGAATGGACACACACACATACACATGCCTATAACAGAGGGACATTGCCCCTCAGGAATGGACACACACACATACACATGCCTATAACAGAGGGACATTGCCCCTCAGGAATGGACACACACAGTGTACACAATATTGATGGGGGGAAAAATCTATACAGTTAAATATCGCAATAGTTTTTTTTGACAATTTGTAAAAATATAAAATACATTTTAGTCATTTAGCAGACTTACAAGAGCAATTAGGGTGCCTTGCTCAAGGGCACATCAACAGATTTTTCACCAAGTCTGCTCGGACACTGTCTTGCCCATTCACTCTCTGAATGGCACACACATAATCCATGTCTCAATTGTCTCAAGGCTTAAAAATCCTTCTTTAACTTGTCTCCTCCCCTTCATCTACACTGACTGAAGCGCCATCAAAAGGGGATCATACGTTCCACCCGGTCAGTCTGTGTCATGGAAAGAGCAGGTGTCCTTACTGTTTTGTACACTCAGTGTATAATGAGCAATATGTTTGGAACATCAAATCGTATTAAAATCTCAGTATCAAATTGCAATACATATAGAATTGTGAGAATCTCAAATCATATCGTATCGGCACCTAAGTATGGTGATAATACTGTATTGTGAGGTCCCTAGTGGTTCTCATCTCTAGCATACAGCTTGTGTCTATTAGAGGGATACTTCAGGACTTCCCCAGAGCCTGATGAACTCCTGGACACCGTTTTTATGTCTCTGTGTGCAGATTGAAGGAAGTTGCTAACTAGTGTTACCGCAATGACTGGACGTCTATTGTATCTGCTAGCATATCCACGAGTTCATCTGACTCTGGTGGAGGAGATGAAGGGCTTTATTGCCAAAAGCCCGAAGTAGTCCTTTAAGATGTGGAACACATGCAGACTTAGTCCACACATCCTGCCAGTCTATCCCCGGACCCCTCAATGCTGTCACACACACATACGCCTGCAGTCATGTCCCATTGGCATTCAGCTTCACTCACACACACACGCACGCACGCACGGACGGACGGACGCACAAATGCACAAAAGGGACGAGTGCCAACTGACAAGAGAAGAAAGAAGGGGAGGAGGACAGAGAGAAAGACAGAGAAGATTAAAACTGGTGCTGGGTCTTACCATCTTCCTCTACCAGGGTCTGTGTGAGCTTCATTAGTCCTGTCAGCTGTGCTGCCACACACACACACACACACACTGTTCCTTTCTCCCTTTCTCTGTCCGTCACTCCCTCTCCTCCTGTCTCTCCTCTCTCTCTCTGTTCTATCTCTCTGTCAGACTGGCTCTGCGAGACAAGCCCTGATCCTAAAATCAGACAGCTAGCTAATCTCTGAATGGAGACCTGGCTCAGCCAATCAGAGCACAGCAGGGGGGTAGGGGGTGGAGCCAGAGAGAGAGAGAGAGAGAGAGAGAGAGAGAGAGAGAGAGCAAGGGTGGGGGGCAGCAGAGAGATAATTGAAATGAGAGAAAGAGAGAGAAAGGGGTGGAGTTATTCGGTCAGGGACACATCTAGGAAAAGAGAGAGGGTCAGAGAGAGAGAGAGAGGGAGAGAGAGGGTCAGAGAGAGAGAGAGAGGGAGAGAGAGGGCCAGAGAGAGAGAGAGAGGGAGAGAGAGGGTCAGAGAGAGAGAGAGGGTCAGAGAGAGAGCAAGAAAGCGAGTGAGAGAGAGAGAGGGAGCACACAGTGTGCAGAGCCTCACTAAAGCCTGAAGATTCCACACACACAAATACACGCATCCAAAACTGCCTGTGTGAGAATGGGAAAAGACAAAGCTCTTCCCCCAGTTTCTACAAGCCAGGCCTGAAAACCAAGCTGATCACTATTAACTCTACTACTATTTATACATGTTAGGAGAGAGGACAGAGAGGACAGAGAGGACAGAGAGGACAGAGAGACAGAGAGAGAGAGAGAGAGAGAGGACAGAGAGAGGACAGAGAGAGGACAGAGAGAGGACAGAGAGAGGACAGAGAGAGGACAGAGAGAAGATAGAGAGAGAGAGGACAGAGAGAGGACAGAGCGAGGACAGAGAGAAGATAGAGAGAGAAAGGACAGAGAGAGGACAGAGAGAGAGAGAGGACAGAGAGAGAGGACAGAGAGAGAGAGAGGACAGAGAGAGAGAGAGGACAGAGAGAGGACAGAGAGAAGTCAGAGAGAAGACAGAGAGAGAGAGAGGACAGAGAGAGGACAGAGAGAGAGAGAGAGAGAGAGAGAACAGAGAGACAGAGAGGACAGAGAGAAGACAAAGAGAGGACAGAGAGAGAGAACAGAGAGACAGAGAGGACAGAGAGAAGACAAAGAGAGGACAGAGAGAGAATAGAGAGAGAATAGAGAGAAAGATAATAGTTCTACTGTTCTTCTTACAGTGGAGAACGTGTGTTTTAATGTGTAGAGTAACAACCATCCTAGTCTGTCTGTCTGTCTGACTGTCTGTCTGACCTGCCTCTCAGAGTAAGTGACTTATGTCATTGTCCCATATAGCATCATTGTAGCAGCAGGGGACAGAAATGCCTTGGTGATTTTCCATTCTGTGAAGAGAATGCCCAATTCTCAGAGTGCTACCCTGCAAACTCATACACACACACAAACACACTGGGAGGGGAGTAGCCGTGTTGCCGTTGGAAACCGAGGCCGGCCGTCCCCTGGGGCAGCACTCCACCTGTGCTAATCACCCACTGCTACCGCACAAAGCGACACACACACACACACACACACACACACAGAGCTGGCCCCCGGCGTTACCTCCAAACTAGTAAATTCCAGTGTAATAAATATTTTGATGAACATCTGCACAACCCTCATCCCTCTTCTGTCTCTCTCTTTCTTTCCTCTTCTGTCTCTCTCTCTTTCTTTCTCTCTCACTTTCTCTGCTGGGCCCAGGGCTTAGACCCCCAGTATCCCACAATGGTGAAATAAAAACAAAAAACAGGAGCATAGAAGAGAGAAAAGCCCAGACAGGCTACCTTAATATTGTGTGTGTGTGTGTGTGTGTGTGTGTGTGTGTGTGTGTGTGTGTGTGTGTGTGTGTGTGTGTGTGTGTGTGTGTGTGTGTGTGTGTGTGTTCAGTATGGGCCAAGCTGTGCGCTGGCATTGAGTGGAAGATAAGATGAATGTGCGGTCTGACCACACACTGGTGAGCTTCACTCTGTAGCGAGAGCAGAGGAGAAGGGAGGAGAGAGAGAAGAAGAGGAGAGAGAGGAGAAGAGGAGAGAGAGGAGAAGAGGAGAGAGAGGAGAAGAAGAGGAGAGAGAGGAGAAGAGGAGAGAGAGGAGAAGAGGAGAGAGAGAAGAAGAGGAGAGAGAGAAGGGAGGAGAGAGAGGAGAAGAGGAGAGAGAGAAGAAGAGGAGAGAGAGGAGAAGGGAGGAGAGAGAGGAGGGAGAGGAGAAGGGAGGAGAGAGAGGAGAAGAGGAGAAACAGGAGAAGAGGAGAAGAGGAGAGAGAGGAGAAGAGGAGAGAGAGGAGAAGGGAGGAGAGAGAGGAGAGAGAGGAGAAGAGGAGAAGGGAGTAGTGGAAAGGGGCTATTATCTTCACCTCTTATATACACATTGTCGCTATACACCACAATACACCCACCGCTTCACTGCCTGCTTGCTGTATCGCAGCTATGGTCCTTTCAGAAAATCCAGGAGAGGTTACACAGAAGCCAAACACACAACACAATGTATCTTTACCTTTTAAACCTATTGTTTATACAAGTTTAATGGTTGTTTCATTCAATATCTTCACTGACAATGTCTGGCTCAATGGAACACGCTATCTCACATAGGTGACTATATAATGCAACAGATGACTGTTATTATCACTCTATAACAACACAAACATCAACCGTTGACAGATTAATCACAGCAGGAGATTATGTTCCTAACAACACTACACGTTAAGACGTTGTTTTGCAACAGATCTGACAACATAATTAGTGTGACATTTTAGCGGTTTGCCACCTAGCTCATTCATCACTATTATGACCGTTATACAGCCTACTGACTAGCGTGTTAATTCATTTGACCAGTAGCTGTATAGCCTACACTGTATTTCAATAGAGTATAGTATAGTTGCATTACAGAAGTGAAGATGGACCATTGTCAACTCTACATGCCATCTTAAAACTGTGTCTCTCTTGGTTCCCAGCCTATGACATCACAGTGAACGCGTGAAACCCCCGTGAAAGAAAGCTTTGAGAATCGCAGAGCCATTGAACTGCATTGAGAGCACATATGAATGGAAGGGGACATAGGCTGTAGGAGAATACGTTTCACCCTTATTCACTCCACCAACGACATAAAGCCTTTATCATTTCAGTTTGGCCCTTAGGACAAGAGAGAGGGTTGCTGTACAAGCAGAACGGGCTCAGGATAATGCACTTCAGCGGGAGAAAAAGAGCTACGGGCAAATTCTATTCAGTGCAAATGAACAGCGCCTCCTGCTCCATCCACCGAGCCTCTGTCTGCTCTATTAAAACAGAGGAGAAGGAAGGGGGGTGGGAGTCGAATGACACTTGCACAATTACCGAGAAATGACTAAAATACATTTAAACATCTATATGACAGCCGGCTAGAATTATGCGCAGACATGTGCATGAAATCTGAACGTGGAGCAACATCGGTACTGAGGGTTTTACTTCACTGAATTGTAACACAATCTTTTCTGAACTCTTCCCCCTCCCCCACAACCTCTCCTGCACTGGACTGAAAGCATTTGACTATTTGACAACCAGGATAGGCCTACTAGAGAGATGATAAAACATGGTGAAATAGAGTTTAGGTATGAACCACATAAATAAATATTAAATACACTGTTATAAAAGAACAAAGCAAATTGACAAAGCTGTGGCCTTCGTGCTTAATTCATGAATGGCTGTAAAGGGAAAAAATGTATAGGTAGCCGACTAAATAACTATCTATTTTCAGATAATGTCATTTGATTTGTATTATAGCGACAAATAAATGCAGTTCATTGATACAATGAACGAATCGTCAATATATGCCCGTGTAATGTTAGAATGGAAGGGGTTCTAGCAGGATACAGTAGCCTGCTAGCAGGCAGCAATCTGCTCTCCAGATAACGTCACTCCGATAAACTAGTAAAACAAGTTGAAACATTGTTGCAAACTAAATATCGCATCTGATACATTGTAACAATAAATGCTAAATTATTGTAATCACCATTGAAACAGTAGCAAAAAAGTCCCTGGATGTTGGCAAATACTATCGGCGTAGTTACAATGTAGCGATGTTAAAACGAATTGAATGAAAAACTATAACGGTCATTTGTAGGTGCTTTAAAACGATTTCAGAAAGAAGAAAGTAGTATTTGTACACCTGTAATAACTATGAAATGAAACAAAAACAAAGTTACCCAAATGAATAGGCTCCCTATCTAGACAGACGGGTTCCCAGGCAAAGCGTTCTTCTCAAAGTTTGGACCATTCAATCCGCATCCACAAATAGGACACAGTATTTTACCACACAGTGACTGTTCAATAGTTTCAGTGGCCTACCTGGAGGTGGCTGGTCCATTTCAATGTAAAATATTAATTCTGTGGAATATGGCATCATCACGTCCCTCCAATCATCGTCGTCTTTTTCCGTAGTCCAAACTGTATTGTACATTGTCTTTACTTCACTTGCGAATGACACTTGTCTTTCTCCAAATGGATATAGAACGACAAAACGTATACAACACTTGACTGATCTGAATACTGCTATCTACTGTATAGAGGATAGCTCAACTAGAACCGTCTCTGACGATCTGAATTCCGGCTTCAGACAATAAATACGGTGAATTCTTCTGTAAAAGCACCTGGATTCACTGCTCTGCTCAGACATAAAACCTCACTGTTCCAAAGGCCTATAAAATGTTGTAAAAGTCCCCCAGAGCTGAAAGTAGATGCCAGCTCTACAATCAAGTCTGTTGTTCAGGGACCGAGCCGTCGTCTTCATTTTAAGAACACTGACAGCGCGCAGGCAACCTTTCACATCGTCTCGGCGCTGCCACTTCACGCGGAAACACGGGGGGCAGCCGTTTCTAACAACGACGTACCGAAAGTGGGTTTGTGCTTTTATTGGCCGGTGTTATTGCATACGATGTTATTGCATACTTAGGGAAGAGTATTTATGGATTTGAACATATTTTGCTGTTTTTGGCTATAGAAATCATGTTAGTAATTTTCATCATTTTACTGGCCCCCTTTTTCACAAACACATTGGTATGTTCCAATCCGTCTACTTTGGTTATTGCTATCCGGGATCCTTGGGACGTCCCGACTCTAAATCATATCCATCACCTCAACCCCTACCCTTACCCTAACCATAACCATAATTAACCCCCACCTAACCCTAACTTTAACCCTAACCTTAACCATTTTAAATGGCAACCTCAATGGGGTAGGGACTTTCCAGGGTCTGTGAGCCTGGTAGTAAGCATACTCCAGAGTAGCGAACCAATAGGAAAATGACTTTACTTCAACTCTGTTGCCAGAGTTCTAAATTTCAATTTTTTGCAACCTTGTGTACCTTCCTGGCCAATTAACAATATCAAGAATGCAGGAAGTGATTTGCTGATTGGACCAAACATTTACTATAAGGGACAAATGGATGCAGACCACAAAAGGAGAGAAAAGGGACAGTTAAATGTGTAGTACTCTGAGCACAACCACAACTCCTGGCCGGGTACAGAACACACACTATGTTATGAGCCTACCTATGTTACAGTTTACTGTTAATTCACTTGGAAATTGAATTTCAAAATGCACCGCATCAAAAATGGGTAGGCCTCAGCCTATTACACATTCAATCAATGAGCCGGCATTGTGTTGAGCAAGATGGATGATCTACATACAGGGCACAGACTGACTGAGCATTCTGACCACCCTGGTAACATACATTTAGAAACCCAGTAATAATAGTGTAATATCAATATGCAAAGGGGCATTTTATCAGAAGAGGATTTAACCCAGTCTGGTTGGTGGCCTAGTTCAGGGGTCTGGTTGCCAATCTGCCGTCCCAATCTATCTCCCCTCTCCTCCTCCTCTGTCTGATCTGTCCATCAAGAAAAGAAAAGGGAGGCTGTCCCCCTGCCCAGTATATAGGCCAGGGATGTCACTGAATTAATCTGTTTAATACAACTCAGAGGAGCAGAGGGGTCTGTGTCTGTGTGTAACGGAGGGTCCCCCAGTACCCCATCCCAGATGGCTCATGCCGGACACACAGCCCCTCTGTGTCAAGTGTGTCAAAGTGTTTTAATTGCCTCTGTCTCTGTCTCTGCCTGTAGTGGGGTGGTGCTACACAGGATTGGCTGGACAGATGGAAGGGTAACAATGACTTAGGAACTGACTAGGCCTGCATGGTAATCCACAGGAGATAGAGTCTCATCTGCTGTGTTTTATCTATGCATCATGACAGGCTCCCTCCAAAACACATGAACAATAGACGGGAGATGCATCACGCCTGCATTTTGCATTCTTTAAGCATGATAACCACCAGCAGCCGTATGAATAATTGTTTGTGTGTTTATGTGTCAGTGTGTGTGTCAGTGTGTGTGTGTAAACTATCCCCCTTTTGCCTCCTCCCTCCCGCACCTAATTTTTATGACATAATTTATTAATTTGTTAGGAGGATCAGTCAGGGATGTGTTTACTTGCCATCCTGTGTTTCTGGCTGCTCTCAAGCATCTGCTACACAGGTGGTGAGTGTGTGTGTGTGTGTGTGTGTGTGTGTGTGTGTGTGTGTGTGTGTGTGTGTGTGTGTGTGTGTGTGTGTGTGTGTGTGTGTGTGTGTGTGTATGTGTGTGTGTGTGTGTGTGTATGTGTGTGTGTGTGTGTGTGTATGTGTGTGTGTGTGTGTGTCTGTGTGTGTGTGTGTGTGTCTGTGTGTGTGTCTGTGTGTAACCACAGGTGACCTCTGGGACTCAGGTGTTGGTTTTGTCACTTCTGTAGCCATAGAAACGCAGCAGCGCCCAGTAAAGCGCTGTATTGTGATGATTCAGCGGTTACTTAGAGCGATATCCCTTTCAGACTCTGACTATCAAACGGTCTTAAATAAAGGTATGCTTTGATAAACTACTTAAAGTGTAGGCACTGCTTAGAAACAAAGAGTGCAGTAAACTCGTTTTTTATTCCGTCTTGACATATCAGGGGTTTGCAATCCAGATGTCTGAACTACAACATCAAGACTGGAACACTGTCTGCTTCCTCTAACCTTTTAATGTTATCATTTTATTAATTTATCTGTTTTGTCGGGTAAGTAACCCTCTGTACACTCTGAAATTAGAGTAAAAGTTAAGATTGGAAAAAAGGGAGGCCTAGACCGACAGAGATGAATTGGGTTCCTATGGGAACATATCACATTTAGAGAGTATTTCTATCTGTGTGTGTTTGATTGCAGATTTCCAGCCCTGCCTTTTACGCCCCTTTCTCAGTGTGCTGTATGTGTGCTGCAACAGACCAGTGACACAGAAAGACAGACAGCTAGGTAGCATTGGGCCAGTAACCAAAAGGTCGCTGGCTGGAATCCTCGAGCTGACAAGGTAAACATCTGTCGTTCTGCCCCTGAGCAAGGCTGTTAACCCAATGTTCCCCGTTTCCGATGACGTGGATGTCGATTAAGGCAGCCCCCCCACACCTCTTTAATTCAGAAGGGGTTGGGTTAAATGCGGAAGACACATTTCAGTTGAATGCATTCAGTTGTACAACTGACTAGGTACCCCCCTTTTCCTTACAGTAGCTCTGTCTGTCAAAATCCCTGGTGTATGCTAGAATCGGTTACCAGTGATTCCCCTGCCCTGTGTGTGTGTGTGTGTGTGTGTGTGTAAAACACTTTCCCACGTGTAGATTGTGCTGATCAAAGTCATGGGGCAGACATAAACAGCCGAGAGAGAGATTCTAATCTGCCTAGCTACAGTGCAAGACCAAGCTAACAGACGCCCGATCGAGAGAAAATGCAAACAAAAAACATATGCCAGACCGTTATGGTTGGGTTGTTGAAGTCTGAAAGGTACATGGAGGAAAGGGGGTTCACTGCACACTGATGTGACCGTAGCCTGCTTGATGCATGACACATTTTCTGACTGTGCTATTTCTGTGCCGATTATCCATTGCCCTTAGCGGTTTCATATTTTCTGCGACTGTAATAAGTAGAGTGGAAAGTACAATTTAACTGTAGGCTGTTAAATAGTCCAGTGCTAAACATAGAACTTTGTAGAGTGGGGGAGCCGGAGCACATGCAGAAAGGGGTAAGGCGCCGCGGCGGCCATTTATTTATCATGCATAACAAGGGAGGAAGTTGTGATAGTATTCCAGTGTCCAAATCCAAACAGGAATGATTGTGCTTCCTGTTCTCTCTCCTTATACTGCATTGGGTTGATGATCGTCTCTTTCTTTCAGATATTAGATTCTCTCTCTCTCTCTCTCTCTCTCTCTCTCTCTCTCTCTCTCTCTCTCTCTCTCTCTCTCTCTCTCTCTCTCTCTCTCTCTCTCTCTCTCTCTCTCTGTCTCTGTCTCTCTGTCTCTCTCTCTCTCTCTGTAGAAATGTAAAATATTACAAGAATAGTAGCATAAGCCACACAATTAGGGTTATCTAATGGTGTATGTGTGTGTGTGTGTGTGCCGTATGTCAGAGCAGCAGCAGTAACAGCATCTATGGGCTGGTAACTGCTGAGGACATGTGGAGAAGGCCATCCTTCCTGTAATGCTCATATGGTGGTAGAGCACAGCACTCCCTGTACAGAGCCACAGCACCATATGGGCATAAAACACTATTGGGCACAAACCACTCAGTGTATATCATGTCCTCCCTGGAGGACGATAAAAGCTAAATACAAACTAAAGTATGAGTGTCAGTCTGACTGACATCATCACACATGTTGAGTCTGTCTCATCAGATGTCTGTCTCAGCACAGGCCATGGACCGTCCCTCCTACAGAAGGACTCTGACCTGCTACATAGAACAGAGGGTTCAAATACAACAGAGATGGAGTCTGACCTGCTACATAGAACAGAGGGTTCAAATCCAACAGAGATGGAGTCTGACCTCCACTATTATATTTTAGTTATGGGACACATTTTGCGTTGTATAATTGATCATGTTCTTTAATGCACTTCAGACCCAACAGATTCAACCTTGATTCTCTAATCAGCCGCTTCGGTCTGGTCTGTCTGTCCAACGGACACTCACTGTTAGAGAAATCTGCAACAGCCAGCCAGACAGCCAGGAGTCATGTGCGCGCTAACTCGAGCTAACCGGTCAGCTGCACCGTCTGGAAGTTTCCAGGCTTGCTCTAATTCAGTGAGTAAACCCGTCCCAGTTCCCAGTACTGGGTGAATAGGTCTTTGCCCAAACGCAATGCACCAGAGGAACCGGCTGGTGAGCCTCCTGTTAGGTACGCATGGCTTATGCAACTCTTCCCCAAAAAACAAACCCGACACCAAAGTGTTAATGATGCGGTGGAGCAGAATGAGTCGACACCCCTCCTACCCTCTACCGCCTCTGTCAGTGCATCAGCCAGTTACAGTGCCAAGCAGGGGGAGCGAGAAATCAGGCAGGGGAAAGCAGTACACTTGCTACACTCCACCCCCACCCTCTCGCCAACCCAAATCTCTCTCCCCCTATCTAGTCTACATCCTTGTTCCTCACCTTTTATCCGTCTCGTCCGCCCCCAAACCTCTCTCTCTCTCTCTCTCTCTCTCTCTCTCTCTCTCTCTCTCTCTCTCTCTGGGCTGTCAAACAGATGGTGTGTTCGGAGCTCCTGTCTGCAGCAGAGCAGAGCTGAGACGATATAAGGTGATGTCATCCTGCAACGTGAGCTTCCCTGTAGCACTGATGCAACACTTTGTAAGGAGCTGCGGTCAGGCACAACTGTTGAGCCCTCTATCTATCTCTATCCCTCTCCCTCTCCTCCATCTTTCTACCCTATCTTTCTCAATTTGTGTTTCTTTGTTTGATTCAAATCCCCCTTCCCCTCGTTCATATGTGTTCTCTACCCACACAGCCCCCCTCCCTCTGGTTGTCACAGTTTCATGGCACCATGGCTCAGCATTACTCATGCAGTAGCACAGTCAGCCAGTCAGCCATTCTGCCAGGCAGTCAGCCAGTAGCAAGCCAGTCAGCAAGCCAGTCAGCCAGACCCTCTTCAGTTAAAGGGCCAGCTCTACCGTTAACCGTTCCTCCCCTCTCCTTACCGATGGCTGCTAGGTTAACCCTTCCTCCCCTCTCTATAACGATGGCTGCTAGGTTAACCCTTCCTCCCCTCTCCATAACAATGGCTGCTAGGTTAACACTTCCTCCCCTCTCCTTACCGATGGCTGCTAGGTTAACCCTTTCTCCCCTCTCCATACCGATGGCTGCTAGGTTAACCCTTCCTCCCCTCTCCATAACAATGGCTGCTAGGTTAACACTTCCTCCCCTCTCCATAACAATGGCTGCTAGGTTAACCCTTCCTCCTCTCTCCATACCGGTGGCTGCTCGGTTAACCCTTCCTCCCCTCTCCATAACAATGGCTGCTAGGTTAACACTTCCTCCCCTCTCCTTACCGATGGCTGCTAGGTTAACCCTTCCTCCCCTCTCCATACCGATGGCTGCTAGGTTAACCCTTCCTCCCCTCTCCATAACAATGGCTGCTAGGTTAACACTTCCTCCCCTCTCCTTACCGATGGCTGCTAGGTTAACCCTTCCTCCCCTCTCCATACCGATGGCTGCTAGGTTAACCCTTCCTCCCCTCTCCATAACAATGGCTGCTAGGTTAACCCTTCCTCCCCTCTCCATAACAATGGCTGCTAGGTTAACCCTTCCTCCCCTCTCCATCGATGGCTGCTAGGTTAACCCTTCCTCCCCTCTCCATACCGGTGGCTGCTCGGTTAACCCTTCCTCCCCATCGATGGCTGCTAGGTTAACCCTTCCTCCCCATCGATGGCTGCTAGGTTACCCCTTCCTCCCCATCGATGGCTGCTAGGTTAACCCTTCCTCCCCATACCAGTGGCTGCTAGGTTAACCCTTCCTCCCCATACCAGTGGCTGCTAGGTTAACCCTTCCTCCCCTCTCCATACCAGTGGCTGCTAGGTTAACCCTTGGTTAACCCTCCCTCCATACATTACTCATTTAGCAGACACTCTTATTCAGCACTTACAGTAGTGAGTGAACACATTTGAATACTTAATTTTTTTCTTTCATACTGTTCCCCCTGTGGGAATTGAACCCACAACCCTGGTGCTGCAAGCACCATGCACTACCAACTGAGCCACACGGTACTGAGAACAGCAAATATCTGAGTGTGAGGGTTTTCTTTTTGTCTGTACTTAGATCCTCTGAGTCCTCTTGAGTCTTCAACAGAGTCCCAACCAGGACCAGGAAGCAGCGCCTGATACTGCAGCACAGAGGCACAGCACCCTAGGATAAGATTACACCACTAAACAAACAACACTATCTCACCAGTGATATGTCAATCAGGACTTTCACCCTCCCTCCCTCTCCTCCCTCTTTAATAAACCCCCATTGTTGGCTGGAGATGGATCCTGCAACTCTAGTCCTCCCTCCTCAGGCATAGCTTTCTGTCATGTCAGTCTGAGCTAAACTGCAGAACAGGGTAAGCGATCGCATAGCTGCTAGCCATGCACGCCAAACACTGCACCCTCCCATGACTGGCTCTAGGCTCTGCGAGACTAGGTGTGCAGCGGTGGACTGGTGTGAACTGTGTGTTTGGGAACTGCGTGTGTGAACTGTGTGTTTGGGAACTGCGTGTGTGAACTGTGGGTTTGGAAACTGCGTGTGTGAACTGTGTTTGTGTGCGTGTGCAAGGGCCACTTCATCCTGTGACCTGGCGTAGAGATTAGACAGGCAGCAGAAACGAGATGTGTCATCCTGACAGGGGCCTGCTACAGTGGAACGACAAGAGGCGGAGGGACAGGAGGCGGAGCTTCAGCCTGACTGAGCCTGGGCTGGATTAGAGGAACACTGAAAGAGAGAAGAGACACTAGAGCCCTAGCTAACCAAACTCTCTCTTTTTCTCATTCACTTACTTTCTGCCAAAGTCCTGGTAGGGCTCTGTAGCCACCAACTTGAGTATGAAATATAACTGTATCAATGTCCTGGTAGGGCTCTGTAGCCACCAACCTGAGTATGAAATATAACTGCATCAAATGGTAGTAGCAGTAATGGTAGTAGTAGTAACGGTAGTAGCAGTAATAGTAGTAGCAGTAATGGTGGTAGCATTAATGGTAGTAGCAGTAATGGTGGTGGTAATGGTAGTATATAATGGTTGGTTAGCATTAATGGTGGTAGCATTAATGGTAGTAGCAGTAACGGTAGTAGCAGTAATAGTAGTAGCAGTAATGGTAGTAGCATTAATAGTAGTAGCAGTAACGGTAGTAGTAGTAACGGTAGTAGCAGTAACAGTAGTAGCAGTAATGGTGGTAGCATTAATGGTAGTAGCAGTAATGGTGGTAGCATTAATGGTAGTAGCAGTAATGGTGGTAGCATTAATGGTAGTAGCAGTAATGGTAGTAGTAGTAATGGTAGTAGTAGTAATGGTAGTAGCAGTAATGGTAGTAGCAGTAATGGTAGTAGCAGTAATGGTGGTAGAAGTAATGGTAGTAGTAGTAATGGTAGTAGTAGTAGTGGTAGTAGTGGTAGTAGTAGTAATGGTGGTAGTAGTAATGGTAGTAGTAGTAATGGTAGTAGCAGTAATGGTAGTAGCTGTAATGGTAGTAGCAGTAATGGTAGAAGCAGTAATGGTAGTAGCAGTAATGGTGGTAGCAGTAATGGTGGTAGCAGTAATGGTGGTAGAAGTAATGGTGGTAGAAGTAATGGTAGTAGCAGTAATGGTAGTAGCAGTAATGGTAGTAGTAGTAATGGTGGTAGCAGTAATGGTGGTAGCATTAATGGTGGTAGCAGTAATGGTGGTAGAGTAATAGTAGTAGTCAGTGTGGAGTTATTATAGTAGGGGGGGTTGTCAGTGTGGAGTTATTATAGTGGGGGTTGTCAGTGTGGAGTTATTATAGTAGGGGTTTGTCAGTGTGGAGTTATTATAGTGGGGGTTGTCAGTGTGGAGTTATTATAGTGGGGGGTTGTCAGTGTGGAGTTATTATAGTAGGGGGTTGTCAGTGTGGAGTTATTATAGTGGGGGTTGTCAGTGTGGAGTTATTATAGTGGGGGTTGTCAGTGTGGAGTTATTATAGTGGGGGGTTGTCAGTGTGGAGTTATTATAGTGGGGGGTTGTCAGTGTGGAGTTATTATAGTTGGGGGGTTGTCAGTGTGGAGTTATTATAGTGGGGGGTTGTCAGTGTGGAGTTATTATAGTGGGGGTTGTCAGTGTGGAGTTATTATAGTGGGGGTTGTCAGTGTGGAGTTATTATAGTTGGGGGTTGTCAGTGTGGAGTTATTATAGTTGGGGGTTGTCAGTGTGGAGTTATTATAGTTGGGGGTTGTCAGTGTGGAGTTATTATAGTTGGCGGTTGTCAGTGTGGAGTTATTATAGTAGGGGTTGTCAGTGTGGAGTTATTATAGTGGGAGGTTGTCAGTGTGGAGTTATTATAGTGGGGTTGTCAGTGTGGAGTTATTATAGTTGGGGGTTGTCAGTATGGAGTTATTATAGTTGGGGGTTGTCAGTGTGGAGTTATTATAGTGGGGGTTGTCAGTGTGGAGTTATTATAGTTGGGGGTTGTCAGTGTGGAGTTATTATAGTGGGGGGTTGTCAGTGTGGAGTTATTATAGTTGGGGGGTTGTCAGTGTGGAGTTATTATAGTGGGGGGTTGTCAGTGTGGAGTTATTATAGTAGGGGGTTGTCAGTGTGGAGTTATTATAGTGGGGGTTGTCAGTGTGGAGTTATTATAGTAGGGGGTTGTCAGTGTGGAGTTATTATAGTGGGGGGTTGTCAGTGTGGAGTTATTATAGTTGGGGGGTTGTCAGTGTGGAGTTATTATAGGTGGGGGTTGTCAGTGTGGAGTTATTATAGTGGGGGGGTTGTCAGTGTGGAGTTATTATAGTAGGGGGTTGTCAGTGTGGAGTTATTATAGTGGGGGTTGTCAGTGTGGAGTTATTATAGTGGGGGTTGTCAGTGTGGAGTTATTATAGTAGGGGTTGTCAGTGTGGAGTTATTATAGTGGGGGAGTTGTCAGTGTGGAGCATTATAGTGGGGGGTTGTCAGTGTGGAGTTATTATAGTTGGGGGTTGTCAGTGTGGAGTTATTATAGTAGGGGTTGTCAGTGTGGAGTTATTATAGTGGGGGTTGTCAGTGTGGAGTTATTATAGTGGGGGTTGTCAGTGTGGAGTTATTATAGTTGGGCGGTTGTCAGTGTGGAGTTATTATAGTAGGGTTGTCAGTGTGGAGTTATTATAGTGGGGGTTGTCAGTGTGGAGTTATTATAGTTGGGGGTTGTCAGTGTGGAGTTATTATAGTTGGGGGTTGTCAGTGTGGAGTTATTATAGTGGGGGGTTGTCAGTGTGGAGTTATTATAGTAGGGGGTTGTCAGTGTGGAGTTATTATAGTGGGGGTTGTCAGTGTGGAGTTATTATAGTGGGGGGTTGTCAGTGTGGAGTTATTATAGTGGGGGTTGTCAGTGTGGAGTTATTATAGTTGGGGGGTTGTCAGTGTGGAGTTATTATAGTGGGGGTTGTCAGTGTGGAGTTATTATAGTTGGGGGTTGTCAGTGTGGAGTTATTATAGTTGGGGGTTGTCAGTGTGGAGTTATTATAGTGGGGGGTTGTCAGTGTGGAGTTATTATAGTGGGGGGTTGTCAGTGTGGAGTTATTATAGTGGGGGTTGTCAGTGTGGAGTTATTATAGTGGGGGTTGTCAGTGTGGAGTTATTATAGTAGGGGGTTGTCAGTGTGGAGTTATTATAGTGGGGGGTTGTCAGTGTGGAGTTATTATAGTTGGGGGGTTGTCAGTGTGGAGTTATTATAGTGGGGGGTTGTCAGTGTGGAGTTATTATAGTGGGGGGTTGTCAGTGTGGAGTTATTATAGTGGGGGTTGTCAGTGTGGAGTTATTATAGTTGGGGGGGTTGTCAGTGTGGAGTTATTATAGTGGGGGTTGTCAGTGTGGAGTTATTATAGTGGGGGTTGTCAGTGTGGAGTTATTATAGTGGGGGGTTGTCAGTGTGGAGTTATTATAGTGGGGGGTTGTCAGTGTGGAGTTATTATAGTGGGGGGTTGTCAGTGTGGAGTTATTATAGTGGGGGTTGTCAGTGTGGAGTTATTATAGTGGGGGGTTGTCAGTGTGGAGTTATTATAGTGGGGGTTGTCAGTGTGGAGTTATTATAGTTGGGGGTTGTCAGTGTGGAGTTATTATAGTTGGGGGTTGTCAGTGTGGAGTTATTATAGTTGGGGGGGTTGTCAGTGTGGAGTTATTATAGTGGGGGTTGTCAGTGTGGAGTTATTATAGTGGGGGTTGTCAGTGTGGAGTTATTATAGTGGGGGTTGTCAGTGTGGAGTTATTATAGTTGGGGAGTTGTCAGTGTGGAGTTATTATAGTGGGGGTTGTCAGTGTGGAGTTATTATAGTGGGGGTTGTCAGTGTGGAGTTATTATAGTTGGGGGGTTGTCAGTGTGGAGTTATTATAGTGGGGGGTTGTCAGTGTGGAGTTATTATAGTGGGGGGTTGTCAGTGTGGAGTTATTATAGTGGGGGGTTGTCAGTGTGGAGTTATTATAGTGGGGGGTTGTCAGTGTGGAGTTATTATAGTGGGGGGTTGTCAGTGTGGAGTTATTATAGTGGGGGTTGTCAGTGTGGAGTTATTATAGTGGGGGGTTGTCAGTGTGGAGTTATTATAGTGGGGGGGTTGTCAGTGTGGAGTTATTATAGTGGGGGGTTGTCAGTGTGGAGTTATTATAGTGGGGGGTTGTCAGTGTGGAGTTATTATAGTGGGGGGTTGTCAGTGTGGAGTTATTATAGTGGGGGTTGTCAGTGTGGAGTTATTATAGTTGGGGGGTTGTCAGTGTGGAGTTATTATAGTGGGGGGTTGTCAGTGTGGAGTTATTATAGTGGGGGGTTGTCAGTGTGGAGTTATTATAGTGGGGGGTTGTCAGTGTGGAGTTATTATAGTGGGGGTTGTCAGTGTGGAGTTATTATAGTGGGGGTTGTCAGTGTGGGTTATTATAGTGGGGGTTGTCAGTGTGGAGTTATTATAGTGGGGGTTGTCAGTGTGGAGTTATTATAGTGGGGGTTGTCAGTGTGGAGTTATTATAGTGGGGTTGTCAGTGTGGAGTTATTATAGTTGGGGGTTGTCAGTGTGGAGTTATTATAGTAGGGGGTTGTCAGTGTGGAGTTATTATAGTGGGGGTTGTCAGTGTGGAGTTATTATAGTGGGGGTTGTCAGTGTGGAGTGTGGATTATTATAGTGGGGGTTGTCAGTGTGGAGTTATTATAGTTGGGGGTTGTCAGTGTGGAGTTATTATAGTTGGGGGGTTGTCAGTGTGGAGTTATTATAGTGGGGGGTTGTCAGTGTGGAGTTATTATAGTGGGGGTTGTCAGTGTGGAGTTATTATAGTTGGGGGTTGTCAGTGTGGAGTTATTATAGTGGGGGTTGTCAGTGTGGAGTTATTATAGTGGGGGGTTGTCAGTGTGGAGTTATTATAGTAGGGTTGTCAGTGTGTCAGTGTGGAGTTATTATAGTTGGGGTTGTCAGTGTGGAGTTATTATAGTGGGGGTTGTCAGTGTGGAGTTATTATAGTGGGGGGTTGTCAGTGTGGAGTTATTATAGTGGGGGTTGTCAGTGTGGAGTTATTATAGTGGGGGTTGTCAGTGTGGAGTTATTATAGTTGGGGGGTTGTCAGTGTGGAGTTATTATAGTGGGGGGTTGTCAGTGTGGAGTTATTATAGTGGGGGTTGTCAGTGTGGAGTTATTATAGTGGGGGTTGTCAGTGTGGAGTTATTATAGTGGGGGTTGTCAGTGTGGAGTTATTATAGTGGGGGTTGTCAGTGTGGAGTTATTATAGTGGGGGTTGTCAGTGTGGAGTTATTATAGTGGGGGTTGTCAGTGTGGAGTTATTATAGTTGGGGGTTGTCAGTGTGGAGTTATTATAGTGGGGGTTGTCAGTGTGGAGTTATTATAGTGGGGGGTTGTCAGTGTGGAGTTATTATAGTTGGGGGTTGTCAGTGTGGAGTTATTATAGTGGGGGTTGTCAGTGTGGAGTTATTATAGTGGGGGTTGTCAGTGTGGAGTTATTATAGTTGGGGGTTGTCAGTGTGGAGTTATTATAGTGGGGGGTTGTCAGTGTGGAGTTATTATAGTGGGGGTTGTCAGTGTGGAGTTATTATAGTTGGGGGGTTGTCAGTGTGGAGTTATTATAGTTGGGGGGTTGTCAGTGTGGAGTTATTATAGTGGGGGGTTGTCAGTGTGGAGTTATTATAGTTGGGGGTTGTCAGTGTGGAGTTATTATAGTTGGGGGTTGTCAGTGTGGAGTTATTATAGTTGGGGGGTTGTCAGTGTGGAGTTATTATAGTGGGGGTTGTCAGTGTGGAGTTATTATAGTTGGGGGTTGTCAGTGTGGAGTTATTATAGTGGGGGTTGTCAGTGTGGAGTTATTATAGTTGGGGTTGTCAGTGTGGAGTTATTATAGTTGGGGGGTTGTCAGTGTGGAGTTATTATAGTGGGGGTTGTCAGTGTGGAGTTATTATAGTTGGGGGGTTGTCAGTGTGGAGTTATTATAGTTGGGGGGTTGTCAGTGTGGAGTTATTATAGTGGGGGTTGTCAGTGTGGAGTTATTATAGTTGGGGGTTGTCAGTGTGGAGTTATTATAGTGGGGGGTTGTCAGTGTGGAGTTATTATAGTGGGGGGTTGTCAGAGTGGAGTTATTATTGTTGGGGGTTGTCAGTGTGGAGTTATTATAGTTGGGGGGTTGTCAGTGTGGAGTTATTATAGTTGGGGGTTGTCAGTGTGGAGTTATTATAGTGGGGGGTTGTCAGTGTGGAGTTATTATAGTAGGGGGGTTGTCAGTGTGGAGTTATTATAGAAGGGGTTGTCAGTGTGGAGTTATTATAGTGGGGGGTTGTCAGTGTGGAGTTATTATAGTGGGGGTTGTCAGTGTGGAGTTATTATAGTGGGGGTTGTCAGTGTGGAGTTATTATAGTGGGGGGTTGTCAGTGTGGAGTTATTATAGTAGGGGGTTGTCAGTGTGGAGTTATTATAGTGGGGGTTGTCAGTGTGGAGTTATTATAGTGGGGGTTGTCAGTGTGGAGTTATTATAGTGGGGGGTTGTCAGTGTGGAGTTATTATAGTGGGGGTTGTCAGTGTGGAGTTATTATAGTGGGGGGGTTGTCAGTGTGGAGTTATTATAGTGGGGGTTGTCAGTGTGGAGTTATTATAGTGGGGGGTTGTCAGTGTGGAGTTATTATAGTGGGGGGTTGTCAGTGTGGAGTTATTATAGTAGGGGGGTTGTCAGTGTGGAGTTATTATAGTGGGGGGGTTGTCAGTGTGGAGTTATTATAGTGGGGGTTGTCAGTGTGGAGTTATTATAGTTGGGGGTTGTCAGTGTGGAGTTATTATAGTTGGGGGGTTGTCAGTGTGGAGTTATTATAGTGGGGGGTTGTCAGTGTGGAGTTATTATAGTGGGGGTTGTCAGTGTGGAGTTATTATAGTTGGGGGGTTGTCAGTGTGGAGTTATTATAGTTGGAGGGTTGTCAGTGTGGAGTTATTATAGTGGGGGGTTGTCAGTGTGGAGTTATTATAGTAGGGGGGTTGTCAGTGTGGAGTTATTATAGTGGGGGGTTGTCAGTGTGGAGTTATTATAGTTGGGGTTGTCAGTGTGGAGTTATTATAGTGGGGAGTTGTCAGTGTGGAGTTATTATAGTGGGGGTTGTCAGTGTGGAGTTATTATAGTGGGGGGTTGTCAGTGTGGAGTTATTATAGTGGGGGGTTGTCAGTGTGGAGTTATTATAGTTGGGGCGGTTGTCAGTGTGGAGTTATTATAGTGGGGGGTTGTCAGTGTGGAGTTATTATAGTGGGGGGGTTGTCAGTGTGGAGTTATTATAGTAGGGGGGGTTGTCAGTGTGGAGTTATTATAGTGGGGGGGTTGTCAGTGTGGAGTTATTATAGTGGGCTAATATAGTAGGCTAGAGTGAGTACTATAGCGTCTTAAGCCATGGAATGTGTTTTTACGGGTTCTAAACTAACATATGGAATTGTTTTAAGATGGTCATCCCACGTATAATTTAGCTATTTGATTTTGAATTTTAAGACCCCTTTAAGGTTTCACAAAAATATGAAAAACATTTTTGGGGATGAAACAATAAATTTGTCATTACTGCTATTAGCTCAACCAAAGCCATTAGCCCACATTCCCCCCCAAAACATAGGAACTTTGTTCTGAAGTGTCTGGACTATATCTGAGAAAAATAAGAAAGATCAGGAAACATTTTTATACTTAAAAAAAAAAAGAATCCCCCAAATATACTTCCATTCATTTTAACTGGTACCGAGGACTTTCAGACTAGTCTTGTGAGGCTTGTGGGTGTCCTAGAACAAAACAACCGACATGTACATGTTCCTGAGAGCCACCAGTAAAGAAACTGGAAAAATGTGTACTCTCTTAATACAACGCGGTGTGCAACATCCTAAGTTGTCCTTAAAATCCTAAAATGGTTAAATGGTTGAAGATTAGTTACGGTGGAAATATTTCCCATTCAAGTCTATGGCCAATGAAATTGCATTGGGATTTCTGCAAATATGGTTGTAGTGTGAAAACTATAAGTAGTATCAACAAGTTTACTTCAGTCAGCCTCCGTGTGATAAAGTTGTTTTGGTGTTGGTGTCTTTTTACGGTTTTGGCGCTACAGTTGGCAACACATGGCAAATAATAAGTATGAACAATTTCTAACGTTATGCTTTTATTTCAGCAATCACACCTAATAATAAGAGATTGTGCAGGGCTTGGAACTGTGCTGTGTGCTCATGCTGCCTCCTCCTCCTTATCAGCTGCACATACAGGGCCGTCATGATGCAAGCCATGTTTGTGTGTTTTTGTGTGTGTTTGATACAGTGAATGTTTATTTTTTGTATGCTTGTGTGTGTGTTAGTTATGATATTGTGAGTATTTTTAGAGTGAGAATGTGTGTGTGTGTGTGTGAGGGGGTTGTGATCTAAATGTGCATTTCTGCTTGCTTTGGATGCAATTCAAATAGTTTGTAACCTCAAGGGAGAGAAGAAGGGAAGCTGGTTGTGTTGTGGATACAGTGTTGCTCTATCAAACATCCCACTACAAGTAGCACCTGCTTGCAAAAACTATCACAACATATCCATACACCTACAGTTGAAGTCGGAAGTTTACATACACTTAGGTTGGAGTCATTAAAACTCGTTTTTCATCCACTCCACACATTTCTTGTTAACAAACTATAGTTTTGGCAAGTCGGTTAGGACACGGTTCAAACAATTGTTTACATACAGATTAGTTCACTTATAATTCACTGTATCACAATTCCAGTGGGTCAGAAGTTTACATACACTAAGTTGACTTTAAACAGCTTGGAAAATTCCAGAAAATAATGTCATGGCTTTAGACGCTTCTGATAGGCTAATTGACATAATTTGAGTCAATTGGAGGTGTACCTGTGGATGTATTTCCCTGCCTACCGTCAAACTCAGTGCCTCTTTGCTTGACATCAAGGGAAAATCTAAAGAAATCAGCCAAGACCTCAGAAAAAAATTGTAGACCTCCACAAGTCTGGTTCATTATTGGGAGCAATTTCCAAACGCCTGAAGGTACCACGTTCATCTGTACAAACAATAGTACGCAAGTATAAACACCATGGGACCACGCAGCCGTCATACCGCTCAGGAAGAAGACTCGTTCTGTCTCCTAGAGATGAACGTACTTTGGTGCAACAGCAAAGGACCTTGTGAAGATGCTGGAGGAAACTGGTACAAAAGTATCTATATCCACAGTAAAACGAGTCCTATATCGACATAACCTGAAAGGCCGCTCAGCAAGGAAAATAGTCACTGCTCCAAAACCGCCATAAAAAAGCCAGACTACGGTTTGCAACTGCACATGGGGACAAAGATTGTACTTTTTGGAGAAATGTCCTCTGGTCTGATGAAACAAAAATAGAACTGTTTGGCCATAATGACCATCATTATGTTTGGAGGAAAAAGGGGGAGGCTTGCAAGCCGAAGAACACCATCCCAACTGTGATGCACAGGGTTGGCAGCATCATGTTGTGGGGGTGTTTTGCTGCAGGAGGGGCTGGTGCACTTCACAAAATAGATGGCATCATGAGGATGTAAAATTACGTGGATATATAGAAGCAACATCTCCAGACATCAGTCAGAAAGTTAAAGCTTGGTCGCAAATGGGTCTTCCAAATGGACAATGACCCCAAGCATACTTCCAAAGTTGTGGCAAAATGGCTTAAGGACAACCAAGTCAAGGTATTGGAGTGGCCATCACAAATCCCTGACCTCAATCCTATAGAAGATTTGTGGGCAGAACTGAAAAAGCGTGAGCGAGCAAGGAGGCCTACAAACCTGACTCAGTTACACCAGCTCTGTCAGGAGGAATGGGCCAAAATTCCCCCAACTTCTTGTGGAAGGCTACCCAAAACGTTTTACCCAAATTAAACAATTGAAAGGAAATGCTACCAAATACTAATTGAGTGTATGTACATTTCTGACCCACTGGGAATGTGATGAAAGAAATAAAAGCTGAAATAAATCATTCTCTCTACTATTATTCTGACATTTCACATTCTTAAAATAAAGTGGTGATCCTAACTGACCAAAAAACAGGGAATTTTCACTAGAATTAAATGTCAAGAATTGTGAAAAACTGAGTTTAAATGTATTTGGCTAAGGTGTATGTAAACTTCAGACTTCAACTGTACATCACAATACACCTACATCACAATACGTATGTTTGTTTCCGCTAATATTTCCACTCTTTTGTATTGATAGATAACGCTGACTACTTCATAGTCATTCACTGTCCATACACTGTCTAACACATACAGTCATTCACTGTCCATACACTGTCTAACCCATACAGTCATTCACTGTCCATACACTTTCAGGGACTTCGGTCTATCTCCTCCAGCTCTCTCAAGTCAGAGCCATATCTACCTCAGGACTGACTCTGGGTCAGTTTCTCTTCATACAGCACTGTTACATCTGCATTACCTAGCTCCTTAAGGGCTGACTCTGGGTCAGTTCCTATTCTCTCTAGAACATACTATCTCCTGACTCCATCTCCCTTGAGGCTGACTCTGGGTCACATCATATGAGGGGTTTTGGTCAAACGAGGCAGAACAAAGGAAGGCCAGATTCAAACCCTCTAACTCCATGGCTCTCCTCCAGGGGCCATGTGCATCATGGAAATGACTGCTGTTTACACTAACAGCACAGAGGACAGGGAGGGCAGGGAGGGAGAAAGAGAGGGCATGGAGGAGGGGAGGAGGAGAGGGGGATGGGAGGGAGTAGAGGGAGGAAGGAAGGGAGGGAGGGAGGGAGAGAGAGGGGAAGGAGTGGAGGGGGAAGATGTAAAGGGATGGGAGGGACGGGAGGAGGGGAGGGAGGGGCAGGAAAGAGGGAGGAGGGGAGGGAGGGGAGGAGAGGGAGGAAGAGACGGAAGGAGGCGAGGGACGGGAGGAGGGGAGGGAGAAAGAGGGGGGAAAGGTTAGTGTGGGACACCGCTTGTGTAAGTCAATGTAACAGGACTCAAAGCCTTTGCAGCAGAACAGACTCAAGGCTCAGTTGCGTTTACACAGTTCGTATGTGTAGCGTCTGCATTGGTCAATACAGACTGTATCGTGACACTGCTGAAAGCAGGCCTAAGTGACAGTGGAGTGGTTGAGTAACCATGACCTAGTGAAAAAATAAGAAGAGAACGTTTTAGTGGAAACCCATCCTCCCCTGGCCAGTTCCTGATGTCACTTGGCAGCCCCGTCCCCATGGCAACTGCACCCATACTAACCAAACTGAGGAGGAGGAGATGAGATGGGGGAGGTTGTTTGACAGCAGTCCTGTTTATACAGTAAATCCTATCCTGTTGAGAGGTTTATGGTCACAATGCTGCCAGTGAATGGACAGAGCCCTACAAAACACACACAGGGGACACTCATTCTGACAGCGACTGTCACAGCCGAGCTCAGTGTCTTCTAAATGGAGCTGGGGTGGGTGGTTGGGCTGCTGGTTCTGTACAAGCAAAACAGAGGGTCATTTGGTGAGACTACTAGCCAAACACTGAGCCTGTACCCAGTGGCCTTACAGAGTATATAGGGGGAGATAGTGGAGAGGGTGGAGGATGGAGATGGTGGAGGGTTGAGAGGGTGGAGGGTGAAGAGGGTGGAGAGTAAAGATGGTAGAGGGTGGAGAGGGTGGGGATGGTGGAGGGTGGAGAGGATGGAGGGTGGAGAGGGTGGAGGGTGGAGAGGGTGGAGATGGTGGTGGGTGGAGAGGGTGGAGGGTGTAGATGGTGGAGGGTGGAGAGGGTGGAGAGGGTGGAGGAGATGGTGGAGGGTGGAGACGGTGTAGGGTAGAGAGGGTGGAGGGTGGAGAGGGTGGAGATGGTGGAGGGCGGAGATGGTGGAGGGTAGAGAGGGTGGAGGGTGGAGAGTGGAAACGGTGGTGGTGGGTGGAGAGGGTGGAGGGTGGAGAGGGTGGAGATGGTGGAGCGGGTGGAGGGCAGAGAGGGTGGAGGGCGGAGAAGGAGGAGGGCGGAGAGGGTGGAGGGTGAAGATGGTGGTGGGTGAAGATGGTGGAGGGTGGATGGTGTAGATGGTGGAGGGTGAAGATGGTAGAGGGTGGAGAGGGTGGAGGATGGAGAGGGTGGAGGGTGTAGATGGTGGAGGGTGGAGAGGGTGGAGATGGTGGAGGGTAGAGAGGGTGGAGATGGTGGAGGGTGGAGAGGGTGGAGGTTGGAGAGGGTGGAGTGTGGAGGTGGTGGAGGGTGGAGATGGTGTAGGGTGGAGAGGGTGGAGATGGTGGAGGGTGGAGATGGTGGAGAGGGTGGAGGGCGGAGAGGGTGGAGGGCGGAGAAGGTGGAGGGTGGAGAGGGTGGAGGGTGAAGATGGTGGCGGGTGAAGATGGTGGAGATGGTGGGGGTGGAGGGTGGAGATGGTGGAGGGTGTAGATGGTGGAGGGTGAAGATGGTGGAGGGTGAAGATGGTGGGGTGGAGGGTGGAGATGGTGGAGGGTGAAGATGGTGAGGGTGGAGGGTGTAGATGGTGGAGGGTGTAGATGGTGGGGGTGGAGATGGTGGAGGGTGAAGATGGTGGAGGGTGGAGGTGGTGGAGGGTGGAGATGGTGGAGGGTGAAGATGGTGGAGATGGTGGAGGGTGGAGGTGGTGGAGGGTGGAGATGGTGGAAGGTAGAGATGGTGGAGGGTGGAGAGGTTGGAGGGTGGAGAGGTTGGAGGGCAGTGTCCATGGTAGAAGGAGTGTGTGTGTTTGGTGCCAGGTGTACAAACAGATTAACCCAGGAGACCAGGAGAGAGTGGCCCAACAGGGCTGGGCCCAGTGTTTGGTGTTTGTCACACACGGACCAGGCTGTGGTGGAGCGGGGGTGTGGGGTCACAAAAAGCACACACAAAAAAGGCACAAAAAGCACACACACACATCCTCTGGCACTCAACTCACAACCACACACACACAGGCCCAAGCGAACACCCACAAATCACACTAAAGTAAATGAAACACGTTGAGTCGGGCCTAATGTGGACGGATCGGGAGAAGGATCTGAGGGATTCCAACACTCAGAGAAGGAAATTAGAGATTTGACAGAGAAGAGGAATGAGAGAGAGAGAGAGAGAGAGAGAGAGAGAGAGAGAGAGAGAGAGAGAGAGAGAGAGAGAGAGAGAGAGAGAGAGAGAGGAGGTGAGATGAAGAGGCAGGCGGGCGAGGTAAACAGTGTGCCTGTGGTGGGTGGACCACCATTCTCCTCAACGTGCCAAACAGAGCCCAGAGCCCAGAACCCAGAGCTGAGCTGGCACATTGGGTGTGATTGAGAGAGAACAGATGGAAAAGACTTACCAGTTATCAACTCAGTTGTTGCCTTGCTGTACAGTGTCAGCAGCACTCTATCACCTAGAGCTGAGAGGTCATACTGAAGGCATCACCATCCTGTTATAGAGGCCATTTTGTAACAGACTAAACTATAGGAGCGCCTTACAAAAACATTTTCCATCTTTATGAAAAACGTTTCTGTAACAAAGGTCTTGATAAAAAAATTATATATATATATATATTTTTTTTTTTTTAAGAACATTGCTTATGACAAGATATGAAGAAAGTTTATCTATGGGACAGTTGAAACTGTGTTTAACATCCCTCCTACAGGAAGGTAATGATAAGGAGGTGGACGTTGCAAAGAGCCTGAAGAACAGTGTGAACCTATTAGAGGCACATCTGATGGCTTTATTTCTACATCTGCAGGGTCAGGGAGAGAGGCAAAGGTCAGCGTGTATTGAGCTAAGGATCACAGACATGAGAAGAGGTATTATTTGTATTTTATTAGGATCCCCATTAGCTGTTGCAAAAGCAGCAGCTACTCTTCCTGGGGTCCACACAAAACATGACATAATACAGAACATTAATAGACAAGAACTGCTCAAGGACAGAAGTACATACATTTTTTTAGAGGCACACATAGCCTACATATCAATGCATACACACAAACTATCTAGGTCCAATAGGGGAGAGGCGTTGTGCTGTGAGTTGTTGCTTCATCTGTTTTTTTAAACCAAGTTTGCTGTTCATTTGCGCAATATGAGATGGAACAGAGTTCCATGCAATAATGTCTCTATATAATACTGTATGCTTTCTTGAATTTGTTTGGGGACTGTGAAAAGACCACACTCAAGCCTATTCACAGAGGCTTCAGTGTGAGAGTGAATATCCATTTATTTGTATGTTCATTGCATGTGTGTGTGTATGTTACGAAATGTGTTTGTACACATGCATGTGAATTCTCTGTGTTTTTGTGTGTAGTTCCAGAGTAGAATAGTACATCACAGACTGTTTTACTGCCAGTGTGTGCTTCAGTCTGCCTGTTAACCAGCACTCTAGTCCTGGACTGGAAGGGGTTAACATCAGCTGACTAAACAGAGGGTGAAGAAAATGACTAATTTGAATATCTTTCTGACAGGCGAGAGAGGAATCTGCCTCCCAAAATCTACCAAGTCATGCTGCACTGATTAGAAGACCCAAATCCCCTCTTTTTTATTTTAAAATATAAACCTTGTTCACTTCGTTACTTCATCAAAATGTTCATTTCACAAGGGCTCTATGTGCATCATCTAAACAATAAACAATCAATGTGCTGGTACTAAATGTGCTAAAACAATGTTAAAATAACCTTAAATGACTTAAGTCAAAGGAGTGCTGGTGTTAGGCGGTGACGACCGGCAAGGCCAACTGAGAGTGTTAGGACACACTCTCAGCTGATACGGTTAGGCCTGTGTGTGTGTCTGTGTCTGTGTGTGTGTGTGTGTGTTGTCAGAGTGTCTGTGTGTGTGTGTGTGATTTGTTGGTGTGTCTGTGTGTGTGTGTGTGTGTTTTGTCGGTGTGTGTGTGTGTTTTGTTTTTACAAAAAGAGGGTAAAAACTGACCGTGGGAAAAGCTAATCGAATCAAAGTTTCGACAAATTAGGTCAGAGGAGAAGAAGGAGGATGTTGTGTGTGTGTGTGTGTGTGTGTCAGAGCCATTATACATCAGCACATGACTTGACACTGCATTACATTGCATTAGACTTCAGTTATTTAGCTAGCAGACGCTCTTGTCCAGACAACAGAGTGGAGTGAGTGAATTCTCAGCACTCTAACACAACGCCACATGACGCTGCAGAACAGAACATAGAATACAACCACGCTGGAGCAACAGCGGCCGGCGCTGACGGCAGGTTAGGTTAATGACGTTACAGACAGTGTGTGTGTCGGGGCGCAGGGTGTTGCGTCACCTCCATGGTGGGGTGATGACCGACACCAGCCCCCGATGCTGTGGCACTGACCCCCATGTTCCCAGCTTTGTCACTGTTTAGCCAATCATTAGGGCCGTTGTTGAATTATTCAGAGGCTTGGCCGGCCCACGCCACTCAGCTGACCTGGTGGAGACGACTGCAGCCGTTAGGGGGGACAGGGACAAATAGGTTTAGCCTCTCAGATGGCCAGAGAAAAATACATTATGAGACAGACCAGTCTGTCAGTAGGCCTAGGTAATGAAGACCACAAGAACAGGAAGGGTTGACCTTACTGAACATAAATTAAGCTCAACTGTGTGGTTGCAGAACACTGTGTAATTCAGAGCAGTAACACTAACACTCACACTCACTCACACTCACAGTAACACTCACAGTAACACTCACACTCACACTCAAATTCACACTAACACTCACAGTAACACTAATCTCATCCACCAGCGGGCTCTCTCTCTGTCGAACTGTCTGGTTTCACAGAATGTAAATTGAGTCTATGGCAGGAATGGCGAAAACAACCGCTGTTTTTATTGGCTGATCTCTCAGTCCATCACCATCCTGTGCAACCCTTAGAACCTCCCACCTACATTGTGGACTTCAAAGCGCGAACAGCGCAAGTGATTTAAACAAGTGATTTAAACAAGTGATTTAAACAAGTGATTTAAACAAGTGAGTTCGGAAAATCTGAAAGAATCTTAGAATTAGTTTTCACATATAAACTTTATATGCCAGAACTCAGAATCAACTGGGCTTCCCCAAAACAATATGGTTAATGTGATGGAACATTTATTTTGATTGGTTGATTTTTGCCCATCTAATACAATGGTCGCAGGCTTGCTCCCCTCTCCCGCCTCGATATAGAGCCACGCCTAGTGATTCGCTCAGAATTTGAATTGATGAGCATATCACCCTCCCATGGGGGACGAGGTTATACACACATACAGTGCAACACTGTTAAAAAAATAAAGGCTCATTGTGCTTTAATGCAGCTGTCACACTTGGACATGAACAGGCACTCAGCCCTGTGCCCTGTCCTGAGTTCAGAGTTCAGGCCTGACCCCGAGAGGGTGTGACCTAGATTCAAGCCAGAGAGAAAGAGGGATACATCAGACCTGAGTAGAGTTGGGTGGTGTCCAGATGTTCATACCGTCATACCGTTTCTGTACCATACCGGGGAATACGGTATTACCGGAAGTGCACACAAGGGGCGCTATAAAAATACTACCGTTTTTTACAATCGCTAACATCCTTTTGTCCAATCTGTAGTCACATTTTCAAAACTCAAAACATAATTAGCACAACATCTGTCTGTTGTGGACCATACCATTAACACAATTCATGTTGCTTTCACAGAATATGCAGTCAATTAACACATTTCTAAAATGCTAATCCTTTTTTCATAATTTTCCCAATTTTCCCTTTTCTTGTCTTATTTACAAATGCTTGCACACAGCATGCCAGAAATGAAGACCTAATGTTCAAAACCTTCATTATTGTATAAGCCTCTACTTCCGCAACAACAGCAGCTCAAAAGCTATATTGAAAGCTGATAATAATTTTTGAATGAACAGATCATTGAAACATTGAGATATAAGTTGTGTAAAATAGACCAACCACAGCTGATTCCAATCTCAATCGGAGACATAGCCAGGTGTTGAAGTTCTTTCAATTACATGGACATACACAGTAAAAAGGGGACTCTTTGGATTGATTTTGTTCAATGTGGATACAGAACAACACAGAGGAGCAGAGAGAGAAGGCCACCAGTCACAAGGGCTTCTTCTATCATTACTGTTGCTATGTCCCACAGTAACCGTAGGCCACCAGTCACAAGGGCTTCTTCTATCATTACTGTTGCTATGTCCCACAGTAACCGTAGGCCACCAGTCACAAGGGCTTCTTCTATCATTACCGTTGCTATGTCCCACAGTAACCGTAGGCCACCAGTCACAAGGGCTTCTTCTATCATTACCGTTGCTATGTCCCACAGTAACCGTAGGCCACCAGTCACAAGGGCTTCTTCTATCATTACCGTTGCTATGTCCCACAGTAACCGTAGGCCACCAGTCACAAGGGCTTCTTCTATCATTACCGTTGCTATGTCCCACAGTAACCGTGAGGCCACCAGTCACAAGGGCTTCTTCTATCATTACCGTTGCTATGTCCCACAGTAACCGTAGGCCACCAGTCACAAGGGCTTCTTCTATCATTACCGTTGCTATGTCCCACAGTAACCGTAGGCCACCAGTCACAAGGGCTTCTTCTATCATTACTGCTGCTATGTCCCACAGTAACCGTAGGCCACCAGTCACAAGGGCTTCTTCTATCATTACTGTTGCTATGTCCCACAGTAACTGTAGGCCACCAGTCCCAATGCAAATACATATGTTGAATTTTTGTTCCTCTAAAGGACGCAACGTCTTCCTCCCTCTGGGGGAAGAGGAAAGCTCCTCAGTGAAGACCAAGAGCATGCCATTGTAGGATTGGTCATTTCTGACATTGCAATAAAACAGAGAGAAATTCAGACCAGAATTGTAGTGGACAACCTGGTATTTCACAACGTGGAAAGCATCAGCCTGACTACCATTGCTCGGACTCTGACCGAACACAGAGTTCGAATGAAACAGTTGTACACATTTCCTTTTGAAAGGAACACTGAGTGGGTCAAGGAACTCTGGCACCAATACATCCAGGTATGGTGTCTATCCAATATGTCTTGTTCTATAGTGAGTTGTGCACTATGCTACTCTACATGTAAACATGGGTTACAGTACATACAGTAGGACATACTGAAAAGCATTTACGCATACTGTGTTTGATTTCTTTCAGAGAGTCATGGAGTTGGAGGCTAATCAGACCCCACATTAAATCATTCATGTAGACGAGGCAGGGTTTAACCTGGCAAAAACACGTCGGCGGGGAAGAAACGTCATCGGGAAAAGGGCCACCGTTGATGTGTCGGGTCAGAGCGGAGCAAATATCACAATGTGGGCTGCAATCTGGAGTGCTGGTTTGGTCCTGCAGAAATGCCAGATTGGTCCGTACAACACCGAGCGCCTTCTTTTAGATGCCCTCTACCAACAACTGGTCCAGAAGCAGAAAGGGAGGAAACATGAGGACATTTGTGATTGCATGGGACAATGTAGCATTCCACCATTCACATGTAATCACAAACTGGTTTGCAGCCCGTCCAAGGAAGGTTTTCCCTTTTACTCCCCCCTACTCGCCTTTCCTCAACCCCATTGAGGATTTTTTTTCTGCCTGGAGGTGGAAAGTGTAGGAGCATCGGCCACATGACCAAATGTCCCTCCTGGATGCAATGGATGCCGGCTGCAGAGACATCTCAGCTGAAGACTGCCAGGGGTGGATAAGGCATGCCAAGCGTCTCTATCCAAGGTGCGTAGCGAGAGATGACATAAGATGTGATGTGGACGAGAACATGTGGTCAAATGCTGAAGATTGTATAGATTAGAACCTGACTGTGCATTTTTGTGTTTTTCCCCTTCTGTGCCTTTTTTACTGTAATTGTGTTTTATTTTTACACATTTGGAACCAAAGGCCATGTAATGTTGGATTTTTTGTTGATCACTGGCAGCAATTTCATGTTGCTAATAAAGCTTTTACTGCAGCAATTCTGTCACTTATTATTTTTTTCTACTGTACATTCTATAAAGTAAAGATGACTCATTCACTTTTAGATAGTATGTTGCCAAAAAAACACACATTCGACACACAACCAAAAAATGTAGAGTGGTTTACAGTAAACGGAAACTGAATTATAAAAAACAATGGATTTCATATTGTCTGTTGTATGCAGGTAGAACTTGAAAAGTAATGCCGTTTTTGTAATTCCATTAACTGTTAGTATTTTGAAAGTCGTTGTGCTATGATTGACTATATATTCCTCTTGGAAAGAAAACATGTGTAGGTGTTTTGACAGAATGATTGGATATTGAGTCAGATTTGCTGTGTTTTGATAGAGTTAGTGTATGTAGAGAAAGTTTTTTTGCATTTTGAAATGTAGAGTTGGTATTTAATGAACAAATTGTGGTTTTGAGCAGAACATGTACTATTTGGTTGCTGTGTTAAGAGTTTAGTAAAAGTACAGTATCTTAAGTATAGGTAAACGCTTGTTAGCAATTGTAAAAAAAAGAAAAAGTATAAAACATTAAGCAACAGGGATCTTGATCCAGGAGAGTATTGAATGTCTCTGCTGGAACCAAGAAGATTGATCTTGACATCTAGCCACTTAGCTAACAAGTTAGCAAAACAAATTAATAGCTGGAGTTCTGAGATGAATATCATTTATATATATTTTTTTTTACGGTATTGAAAATCATACCCCGGTATACGGTATAAACGGTATATCACCCAAGCCCAGTTCTGGGTTCAAATAGGTATGAGACAGAGGGAAGAGATAGCGGGATCAAGGGTCTGTATGAGTTGATAGAGGTATGAGAGAGGGAAGAGATAGCGGGATCACGGGTCTGGATGAGCTGATAGAGGTATGAGAGAGGGAAGAGATAGCGGGATCACGGGTCTGGATGAGCTGATAGAGGTATGAGACAGAGGGAAGAGATAGCGGGATCACGGATCTGGATGAGCTGATAGAGGTATGAGACAGAGGGAAGAGATAGCGGGATCACGGGTCTGGATGAGTTGATAGAGGTATGAGACAGAGGGAAGAGATAGCGGGATCACGGGTCTGGATGAGTTGACAGAGGTATGAGACAGAGGGAAGAGATAGCGGGATCACGGGTCTGGATGAGCTGATAGAGGTATGAGACAGAGGGATGAAGAGGCAAAGAGGGAGAGGTCTCTTTAGCAATGATTAGAGTGTCACTACCCTGCTCCACTACACAGGGTAACATCAGGTCACCACCTCAACTTGCCTTCTGACTGGCTGCCGCTGGCCTAAGTCCCGGTCAGGCCTCCCGCTCCCAGCCAATCAGGCTAAAGGGCCATATGCCACCATGGAGATACAGTATTTAGAGCAGATACTGTATTTAGCGTTGATAGCAGCTGATAGCAATATGAAACCTTTTGCCCTAATTCCACTCTTTCCTCTCCTACATGTGTCCCTCGATCTACAGTTGAAGTCGGAAGTTTACATACACCTTCACCAAATACATTTAAACTCAGTTTTTCACAATTCCTGACATGTAATCCTAGTAAAAAATCTCTGTTTAGGTCAGTTAGGATCACCACTTTATTTTAAGAATGTGAAATGTCAGAATAATAGTAGAGATAATTATTTATTTCAGCTTTTATTTCTTTCATCACATTTCCAGTGGGTCAGAAGTTTACATACACTCAATTAGTATTTGGTAACATTGCCTTTAAATTGTTTAACTTGGGTCAAACGTTTCGAGTAGCCTTCCACAAACTTACCACAAAAAGTTGGGGGAATTTTGGCCCATTCCTCCTGAGAGCTGGTGTAACTGAGTCAGGTTTGTAGGCCTCCTTGCTCGCACACGCCTTTTCAGTTCTGCCCACACATTTTCTATGGGATTGAGGTCAGGGATTTGTGATGGCCACTCCAATACCTTGACTTTGATGTCCTTAAGCCATTTTGCCACAACTTTGGAAGTATGCTTGGGGTCATTGTCCATTTGGAAGACCCATTTGCGACCAAGCTTTAACTTCCTGACTGATGTCTTGAGATGCTTCAATATATCCACATAATTTTCCTTTCTCATGATGGCATCTATTTTGTGAGGTGCACCAGCCTCTCTTGCAGAAAAGCACCCCCATAACATGATGCTGCCACCCCCGTGCTTCACGGTTGGGATGGTGTCTTCAGCTTGCAAGCGTCCCCCTTTTTCCTCCAAACATAGCGATAGTCATTATGGCCAAACAGTTCTGTTTTTGTTTCATCAGACCAGAGGACATTTTTCCAAAAAGTACGATCTTTGTCCCCATGTGCAGTTGCAAACCGTAGTCTGGCTTTTTTATGGCGGTTTTGGAGCAGTGGCTTCTTCCTTGCTGAGCGGCCTTTCAGGTTATGTCGATATTGGACTCGTTTTACTGTTGATATAGATACTTTTGTACCAGTTTCCTCCAGCATCTTCACAAGGTCCTTTGCTGTTGTTCTGGGATTGATTTGCACTTTTTGCACCAAAGAACGTCTCTAGGAGACAGAACACGTCTCCTTCCTGAGCGGTATGACGGCTGCGTGGTCCCATGGTGTTTATACTTGCGTACTATTGTTTGTACAGATGAACGTGGTACCTTCAGGCTTTTGGAAATTGCTCCCAAGGATGAACCAGACTTGTGGAGGTCTACAATTTTTTTTCTGAGGTCTTGGCTGATTTCTTTGGATCTTCCCATGATGTCAAGCAAAGAGGCACTGAGTTTGAAGGTAGGCCTTGAAATACATCCACAGGTACACCTCCAATTGACTCAAATTATATCAATTAGCCTATTAGAAGCTTCTAAAGCTATGACATCATTTTCGGGAAATTTTCCAAGCTGTTTAAAGGCACAACTTAGTGTATGTAAACTTCTGATCCACTGGAATTGTGATACAGTGAATTATAAGTGAAATAATCTGTCTGTAAACAATTGTTTGAAAAATTACTTGTGTCATGCACAAAGTAGATGCCCTAACCGACTTGCCAAAACTATAGTTTGTTAACAAGACATTTGTGGAGTGGGTGAAAAACGAGTTTTAATGACTCCAACCTAAGTGTATGTAAACTTCCGACTTCAACTGTATACCTATCTTTCCATTCCTCCCTCTATCTCTTTCCTAAATCTGTGAATTGGAGAGAGTGAGTGGCAGTCAGTCATCCTCTCAGACCTGTAGCACTCCACTCACTCTGGCTGAGTAATCAGTGGTGGTGACATCATAAAGAGACTCCAGAAGCATTTAGAGTGCTGGGAAGGTTCTTATACAAGGCCAGTAGTTTGGCAGTGACCTGACTAAGACACATGACTAAGACACATACAGTAGATATTGTACATAATACAATATATGCCATTTGGCAGACACTTTGATCCAAAACGACTTACAGTCATGTGTGCATATTTTTAGCATATGGGTGGCCCTGGGAATTGAACCCACAACCCTACCAACTGAGCCACACAAGACCAGAGTACATGGGTAAGTCACTGAGGACATTGGATATTGGATGGAACCACTGCAACGACGTCTTCATAAGTGTAAAAGCACATGTACAGATGTAGGATCTTAATTTGAGCCAGTTTGCTACAGCAGGAAAATTATTCTGCAGCAACAGGACATGTGAATTTTTATGTGTGATTATAATTAGTCGACATTTGTGTAAGGGGTTGATACATTTTTTTGTAAGGGAAAATCAAGTCTGATATTTCAGTGGAAAGGACAAACTTCAGAATCCTTTTTAAACCTCAAATACACTACACGTTTAAAATGTTGTGCATTGCAGGACAGTTATCCTGCAACAGAGTGATCGAATTAAGATCTTGTACACTTACCAACAACCAATTCCCAGAAACAGCTAACAGACATGGGAGAAAGGGTTGGAGAGAGACAGAGTGTGAATAAAGTGTAAGGGAGGTGAGAGAAGGGTGAGGAGTGTGTGTGTGTTTGTGTGTGTGTATGTGTTGGCACAGAATACATTCAGTAGCTCTCACCTCTAGGTTTGGGTGTGTCTAACAGGATTGATGGGGTAGAATATGGGAGTTTTAATAAGGATTTAGAGTGAGAGCGGCTGATACACTGAGCTTAACACAGCTGGAGTCTCAGCCCAACTGGCAGGGCACGGGCACAAACACAGAAGCACAGAAGACGGCATGCAAACGAACACTTGCATGTTAGCATGTAGCCGTACACACACTTCTCTTCCTTACAGTTGGGTTCAACAGCTCTGGGTCTGTCTTAGATTCTCATTCAGGGAATGAGTCAAATAAATAAACATAAATATGGGTTGTATTTACAATGGTGTTTGTTCTACACTGGTTGCCCTTTTCTTGTGGCAACAGGTCACACATCTTGCTGCTGTGATGGCACACTGTGGTATTTCACCCAATAGATATGGGAGTTTATCAAAATGGTATTTGTTCTTGAATTCTTTGTGGGTCTGTGTAATCTGAGGGAAATATGTGTCTCTAATATGGTCATACATTTGACAGGAGGTTAGGAAGTGCAGCTCAGTTTCCACCTCATTTTGTGGGCAGTGTGCACATAGCCTGTCTTCTCTTGTGAGCCAGGTCTGCATATGGTGGCCTCTCAATAGCAAGGTTATGCTCACTGAGTCTGTACATAGTCAAAGCTTTCCTTAAGTTTGGGTCAGTCACAGTGGTCAGGTATTCTGTCATTGTGTAGTCTCTGTTTAGGGACAAATAGCACTCTAGTTTGCTCTGTTTTTTAGTTAATTCTTTCCAATGTGTCAAGTAGTTATCTTTTTGTTTTCGTATGACTTGGTTGAGTCTAATTGTGTTGCTGTCCTGGTATTCTGTGGGGTCTGTTTGTGTTTGTGAACAAAGCCTCAGGACCAGCTTGCTTAGGGGACTCTTCTCCAGGTTGATCTCTCTGTAGGTGATGGCTTTGTTACGGAAGGTTTGGGAATCGCTTCCTTTTAGGTGGTTGTAGAATTTAACGTCTCTTTTCTGGATTTTGATAATTACACCTAATTGGTCTAATTCTGCTCTGCATGCATTATTTGGTGTTTTACGTTGTACACAGAGGATATTTTTGCAAAATTCTGCATGCAGAGTCTCAATTTGGTGTTTATCACATTTTGTGGATTCTTGGTTGGTGAGTGGACCCCAGAACTCACAACCATAAAGGGCAATGGGTTCTATAACTGATTTAAGTATTTTTAGACAGATAATTGGTATGTCAAATTTTATGTTCCTTTTGATGGCATAGAAGGCCCTCCTTCCCTTGTCTCTCAGATCGTTCACAGCTTTGTGGAAGTTACCTGTGGCGCTGATGTTTAGGTCGAGGTATGCATCGTTTTTTGTGTGCTCTAGGGCAAAGGTGTTTAGCTGGAATTTGTATTTGTGGTCCTGGCAACTGGACCTTTTTTGGAACACCATTATTTTTGTCTTACTGAGATTTACTGCCAGGGCCCAGGTCTGACAGAATCTGTGCAGAATATCTAGGTGCTGCTGTAGGCCCTCCTTGGTTGGGGACAGAAGCACCAGATCACCAGCAAACAGTAGACATTTGACTTCAGATTCTAGTAGTCTCTCTCTCTCTCTCTCTCTCTCTCTCTCTCTCTCTCTCTCTCTCTCTCTCTCTCTCTCTCTCTCTGTGCCTAAACTCTAAAGCCTCTCCACAATGTGCTGTATCAGTGCCACTGCAGGGGCCTCACACAGCACAGCTCAGCATGACAGAGTGTAAGCTACAGTGGGCCACTGCCCCTTTAAGGCAGCTTCACGCCTGACCAGACCGTTTCACACAATGAAGTACAGAGTGCCCCCTCAGAGTGCCGAATCAGTGGTTTTGACAACGATATGTGTTAATCAACACACACACACACAGTGTGTGCCCAGGCCCAGGACCAGGCCCGGGGTGGCAGGGGGCTTATCAGAGGGAGCAGCTGTTTCCTGCTCAGACCCAGTGGGCAGCGAGCAGATGAATCACCAGTTCGAGTGGCAACATCAGACTGGTGGCCTCAGGGAAGGGTGTGTATGTGTGTGTGTGTGTGACTGCCCTTGCCCAATATGATGGATGATAGTGTGTGGATTTGAACAGTGTAAATGTAGCATAAAAGCCCTGTCCTGGGGCAGATTGGAGCGGAGGACGCTATCAGAAGAGAGTTGGACCAAACTGGAACATGTGTGTGTGTCTCCGTGTGTGTGGCGTGCGTCTGGCAGACTTTGGAATAGACATGTAGGGGAGCTTATGAGAGGGCCTCTGGATATACGGACACACACCAGCTGGCAAAAATACAGACCTATAGACCTCTTACAAACCTAGTGTGTGTGTGTGTGTGTGTGTGTGTGTGTGTGTGTGTGTGTGTGTGCTCCAGCTGAGCACTAATAGAGGACAGGTCAGCTGATGGGGGTAGGGGGGGCCAGCCCAGCAGGCTTCTCTTCTGCCCTCTGGCAGCCATCCGGCCGGCCTGGAGATTACACTCACTACTCATTTACCTAGCCCCGGAGAGAGGGAGGAAGGTGAGAGATGAGGAGAGAGGACTGAGTGAGAGGAGCAGAGAGCAGAGAGAAGTGAGTGAGAGGAAGAGAGAGGAGGAGAGAGGAGTGAGTGAGAGGAGCAGAGAGCAGAGAGGAGTGAGTGAGAGTTGGAGAGAAGAGTGAGTGAGAGGGGTAGAGAGGAGAGAGGTGAAAGGGGGAGAGAGGAGGAGAGAGGAGTGAATGAGAGGGGGATAGAGGAGGAGAGAGGAGTCAGTGAGAGGAGCAGAGAGCAGAGAGGAGTGAGCAGTACAAATGAGTGTGATGAATTGATTTAATAACTTTGACTGTGGTCTTAATGAAACATAAAAACACACCCTAACACACTGCTTCTTTTGAGCCATTGTTGATGGGAAAGTACACACACACACAGTGCCCTTTGATGCTGGGGAACATGGAATTAAATTGTTAACAGACTAATCTGAGAACTTGAGTCACCACTATACCTCTGTGGGTTAAGAAAAAAAAAACACAATCCCTGACAGAATATTACATGAAATTTTCCCAGAACTAGAGATCTAGCACTAACCCAGAATCAGCCAGCAGTGAAGAAATACTTAGACCTGTTGTTTTCTTCATCTGGAAGTCACAGTCTTTTAGACAAAGGGTCAAAACAATGAACAAACCGTAAATGAAAATTTCAGGCTAATATCCCATAAAAATAAACACGCCCCCAAAAAGTATTCAATCGAACTAGGGGTGTCACGTTCAGGCCTGATATTTATATGCTGGCATGTTTAGTTTTTTTTTGGTGTAGTTTTTTTTTTGTTCTAGGTGTTGCATTTCTATGTTGGGGTAATGGTTCCCAATTAGAGGCAGCTGTGTGTCGTTACCTCTAATTGGGACCCAGAGGGGTTTTGTGGGTTATTGTTTGAGCATAGCTTTGTGTTTCTTGTTATGGTCATTTGTTGCGATCTTCGTTCGTTTTGTTGTTTTGTGCCAGTTACGTTATTTAATAAAGAATGTATACTGGATACCTCGCTGCGCCTTGGTCTGTCCCTCACGGAGATCGTGACAGAATAACCCACCAAGAAAGGACCAAGCAGCGAGAGACCCGGGAGTTCTGGACTTGGGAGGAGATATTGGCTGGTAAGGGACCTTGGGAGAAGACGGCGGAGCATCGTCACCCCTGGGAGAAAAGAGTAGCGGGGGCTGAGCGGAGCAGTTACGAGGATTTATATGGAGTGTGGAACCCGGAGAGGGAGAGATATGTTGGGACTCGCCTGGCGCGGAAACCCGAGAGGCACCCCCTAAAAAATGTTGAGGGAGGGCACACGGGGAGTTTGGCCGGTTCAGGATGGACTCCTGAGCAAACTCTTCGTGCTCTTTGGAGGGAGCGTTGGAGAGAGCGTCGCACTGAGCAGACACCGTGCTATGCAGTTTTGCGCACGGTGTCTCCAGTGCGCATGCATAGGCCGGTGTGCGAAATTCCAGCGCCACTCATCTGTCGGGCTAGGGTGAGTGTGCAACCTGGAGGAGTGGTGCCGGCTCTGCGGGCGAGGTCTCCAGTACACCTTCTGGGACCGAGATATCCTGCACTGGTTCTGCGTGTGGGGTCTCCGGTTCGCATCCACAGCCCAGTGCGTAACATTCCAGCTCCCATCATCCATGAGGCAAGGGTGAGTGAACAGCCGGGGAGAGAAGTACCGGCTCCACGCACCAGGTCCCCTGTACGCTTAGATAGCCCAGTACATCCAGTCCCTGCTCCGCGCACCAGGCCCCCTGTGCGCTTAGAGAGTCCAGCACGTCCTGTTCCGGCTCAGCGCACCAGACCCTTTGTGCGTTTAGAGAGTCCAGCACGTCCTGTTCCGGCTCCACGCACCAGGCCCCCTGTGCGCTTAGAGAGTCCAGCACATCCTGTTCTGGCTCCGCGCACCAGGTCCCCTGTGCGCTTAGAGAGAGTCCAGCACGTCCTGTTCCGGCTCCGCGCACCAGGCCCCCTGTGCGCTTAGTGAGTCCAGCACATCCTGTTCCGGCTCTGCGCACCAGGCCCCCTGTGCACTAAAAGAGTCCAGCACGTCCTGTTCCGGCACTGCGCACCAGGCCCCCTGTGCGCTTAGAGTCCAGCACGTCCTGTTCCGGCTCCGCGCACCAGGCCCCTGTGCGCTTAGAGAGTCCAGCACGTCCTGTTCAGGCTCCGGCGCACCAGGCCCTGTGCGCATAGTCCAGCACGTCCTGTTCCGGCTCCGCGCACCAGGCCCCCTGTGCGCTTAGAGAGTCCAGCACATCCTGTTCCGGCTCCGCGCACCAGGCCCCCTGTGTGCTTAGAGAGTCCAGCACGTCCTGTCCCTGTTCCACGCTCCAGGATCCCTGTGCCCGTCGTGGACCCAGCACGTCCTGTCCCTGCTCCACGCTCCAGGATCCCTGTGCCCGTCGTGGACCCAGCACGTCCTGTCCCTGTTCCTTGCTCCAGGATCTCTGTGCCCGTCGTGGACCCAGCACGTCCTGTCCCTGTTCCTTGCTCCAGGATCCCTGTGCCCGTCGTGGACCCAGCACGTCCTGTCCCTGTGCCACGCTCCAGGATCCCTGTGCCCGTCGTGGACTCAGCACGTCCTGTCCCTGTTCCACGTTCCAGGATCCCTGTGTGCGCCGTGAACCCAGCACGGTCCGTTCCTGCTCCCCGCACCAGAGTCCCAGTGCGCGTCATGAGCCCAGCACGGCCCGTTCCTGCTCCCGCCCCAGAGTCCCAGTCTTGGCGTCGACAGTCCGGAACCTCCAGAGAAGGTTCGGTCCGAACCTCCAGAGAGGGTTCCTAGTCCGGAGCCTCCAGAGAAGGTCCCCAGTCCGGAGCCTCCAGAGACGGTCCCCAGTCCAAAACGAACTGTTCCGGCAAATAGCCCAGGGCCTCCGGTGTGGGACCCCAATCCAGCACGGCCGGCACCAGAGCCGCCACCTGGGACAAGGAGGCCCACCAAGACCCCCAAATGGACTTTTGGCGTGGTCGGAGTCCGGCGCCTTTGGGGGTGCTGTCACGTTCAGGCCTGATATTTATAGGCTGGCGTGTTTTGTTTTGGTGTAGGGTTTTTTTGTTCTAGGTGTTGCATTTCTATGTTGGGGTAATGGTTCCCAATTAGAGGCAGCTGTGTGTCGTTACCTCTAATTGGGAACCATATATATGTTTGTAGTTTTCAGGGGGGTTTTGTGGGTTATTGTTTGAGCATAGCTTTGTTTTGTGTTTCTTGTTATGGTCATTTGTTGCGATCTTTGTTCGTTTTGTTGTTTTGTGCCAGTTACGTTATTTAATAAAGAATGTATACTGGATACCTCGCTGCGCCTTGGTCTGTCCCTCACGGAGATCGTGACAAGGGGTGAGGAAAGTCTTTCCCTTCCACTATATACTTGTAGGAATCACTAATCTCATCCAATTAACAGTATTTCCCATAAGGTTCCTGCCTGCCTCCACTCACTATGCAAACAGTAAAGCAGAGCTTTGTGACACATTGTGTAGTTCTACGGGAGAGAACCCAGACAGCTAATGGGATGAGCCCAGGACCCGGAGACCCTGACTGGAGAGAGAGAGAGGCAGCACTGGGATCTGAGAAAAGCAGGGCCCGACCTACCAGACTACCTACCACCGGTGGTGCCTGCTGGGCTGGTAGCACTATCCACAGCCCCCTGACAGATCTGGGGCATGGAGGGGTTAGATTTAGGGCCTGGAAGACCAGACACTCCTGCTGAGTGGGGGTTGTGGGGGTTCAGGATGACATGGGTGAGGGGTGAATGGATGGGAGTACAGCAGAGAGAGAGTGATAGCCTGATAGCACTTGAAGAAGCCCCCATCAACATGTCTGCCTGTAGCCCATTGTTCAAACAAGTCCAACTGTGCCCAATCACCTGCTTGACTATATGTTGGGTAACAGCTACAGCAGATAGATAGATAGATAGATAGATAGATAGATAGATAGATGGGCCTGGCTACATACATTTTCTAGATACGTGGGGATGTCAGTGGGGTGTCTGTCTCTGTCTGAGAGTCTGTCTGCCTGTCCCTCTCTGCACTCATCCTCCCTGTCTGCCTCCTCCTCTCCCTACCCTCTCTTTTAAACCCCAGTCCCTCCCTCCCCCTGTCAGAAGAGTTGAGCCCTCACAAGGGTAAAATCAACCCAACACTTATGACAATGATGTACCATATTTCACTGTGACATTTGCCAGATGCACATATGCCTGGAATGCTGTGCTCTCATGAGTGAATGACAACTGTCAGTGGGTCCCTCATGTTCTGTGTGAGTGTGTGTGTGTGAGTGTGAGTGTGAGTGTGAGTGTGTGTGTGTGTGAGTGTGAGTGTGTGTGTGTGTGTGTGTGTGTGTGTGTGTGTGTGTGTGTGTGTGTGTGTGTGTGTGTGTGTGTGAGTGTGTGTGTGAGAGTGTGTGTGCGAGTGTGTGTGTGTGTCAGCGGCCCTTCTGTTCATGTGAAAGAGAGACAGCATGAGAGAGAGAAAGAGTGATAGAGGGGGGAGAGGGAAAGAGGGGGGAAAGGGAGAGAGATAGCGGGGTGAGAGGGAGAGAGACGCAAAAGGTGAGGATGAGAGAGGATGATGAGAAAGACAGAGGATGATGAGAAAGAAAGACTGAGAGGATGAGAGAGGATGATGAGAAAGACTGAGAGGATGGTGAGAAAGAAAGACAGAGGATTGAGAAAGAAAGACTGAGAGGATTGAGAAAGAAAGACTGAGAAAGAAAGACTGAGAGGATGAGAGAGGATGATGAGAAAGAAAGAGAGGACGGTGAGAAAGAAAGACTGAGAGGATGATGAGAAAGAAAGACTGAGAAGATGAGAGAGGATGATGAGAAAGAAAGAGAGGATTACAGAGGATGACGAGAAAGAAAGACAGAGGATGAGAGAGGATGAAGAGAAAGAGAGGGAGGTTAACAAATAGAAGGAGAGTGTGGTAAAAAGAGAGAGAGATTGGAAGAGAAAGAGAGAGGGGATGAGAGAGTGAGAGAGAGGGGGACATCTGCTCCAGTTCCCCTCACACCAATGTGACACATGAGGGATGATGTAAGCAGCGCTGCCTTAATTTGTTAAGATTTTCCTCCTTCTGAGTCTTGCTTTGTGCTGTATAAACATTACGAAACGTGCTGCCTGAGAACCAACCATCTCTGGTGCTGGGCCCTTCACTCGCATAAGCCTACATCATGTCCTCATCTCCTGCTGGGCCCTTGACCCACATAAGCCTACATGCATGTCCTCATCTCATGCTGGGCCCTTGACCCACATAAGCCTGCATCATGTCCTCATCTCATGCTGGGCCCTTGACCCACATAAGCCTACATGCATGTCCTCATCTCATGCTGGGCCCTTCACTCACATAAGCCTAAATGCATGTCCTCATCTCATGCTGGGCCCTTCACTCACATAAGCCTACATGCATGTCCTCATCTCATGCTGGGCCCTTCACTCACATAAGCCTAAATGCATGTCCTCATCTCATGCTGGGCCCTTCACTCACATAAGCCTAAATGCATGTCCTCATCTCATGCTGGGCCCTTCACTCACATAAGCCTACATCATGTCCTCATCTCATGCTGGGCCCTTCACTCACATAAGCCTAAATGCATGTCCTCATCTCATGCTGGGCCCTTCACTCACATAAGCCTAAATGCATGTCCTCATCTCATGCTGGGCCCTTCACTCACATAAGCCTAAATGCATGTCCTCATCTCATGCTGGGCCCTTCACTCACATAAAAATGAAAGAAAGAAAAAGGACATGAAAACATTCTACAGTAGCTAAGCATCTGATGATATGTGTCACAACGCAACAGATGAAACATACAGTAGCTAGTCTTCTTGTCTAGAAGAAGGAAAGAGTATTAGGGCTAATAGATTCAGGCAGCCAAACGTGCTGACATCTGCTCATCAAAGAAAAGGTTAGACAACCCTGGGAGTGACAACTATCAGGATTTGATGTGTATTATGTATATTATCAAAGCCTTTACACAAAACCTCCTTGTCTAAGCAAAGTCGCCATCCGCAGCAGCAGCCATATCCAATCAGTGTGTGTGTGTGTGTGTGTGTGCGTGCGTGCGTGTGTGTGTGTGTGTCTGTGTGTGCGTGCGTGCGTGCGTGCGTGTGTGTGTGTCTGTGTGTGTGTCTGTGTGTGCGTGTGTGGAGGAAAGGGGGGGAAGAGTGAATTGGCAAAGAGGAGATGAACAAGGAAAAATGGTTGTGGCTTAGCTATTAATAATTAAAAGGGGGAGTGTAAGGGGGAAAGGGAGGGGTGGCAGGCAGTAAGCACTAAGCTGTGACAGATAAAGGATAATGCCTCTTCAGACAGCACTATTAAAGCCCTAGCTATAACTATATTGAGCTTATCGCCTGGAGACAGGGCACGACTCTCCCCTCACAATAGCGTCATTATTTACACCCAGTTGGAGAGGGGCATTGTTAGCCTCCGTGGAGGAGCCCCAGATTTATAACCCCCGTGCATCGACCTCTGACTTTAACTGGAAAGCAGCAAGCACCATCCTCAGGTCTGGAGGATTGATGTCTGGGCTGGGGGGCTGGAAACGGGGCTTGACACTGGGCTGGACACTGGGCTGGACACGGGGCTGGACACTGGGCTGGGCCGGGGGGCTGGGCCTTGAGGGCTGGACACGGGGCTGGACACGGGGCTGGACACGGGGCTCGACACTGGGCTGGACACTGGGCTGGACACTGGGCTGGACACTGGGCTGGACACTGGGCTGGACACGGGGCTGGACACTGGGCTGGACACTGGGCTGGACACGGGGCTGGACGCGGGGCTCGACACAGGGCTCGACACTGGGCTCGAAATTGGGCTCGACACTGAGCTTGACTGACCCAACAATGGACAGGGACAGTAAGCCGAGGAGGAAGGGATGAGTGTGTGTGTGTGTGTGTGTGTGTGTGTGTGTGTGTGTGTGTGTGTGTGTGTGTGGGTAAATGGGCCGGGGAGACAAAAAAAGTCTAAGAACAAAAAAAGATATACGCTGATTTTTTATTTTTAAATGGTGAGTGCATCTGATCACAGGACTCTGATGATGGTTGCTACAGTAACTACTAACTGAATCACAGGACTCTGATGATGGTTGCTACAGTAACTACTAACTGAATCACAGGACTCTGATGATGGTTGCTACAGTAACTACTAACTGAATCACAGGAATCTGATGATGGTTGCTACAGTAACTACTAACGGAATCACAGGACTCTGATGATGGTTGCTACAGTAACTACTAACTGAATCACAGGACTCTGATGATGGTTGCTACAGTAACTACTAACTGAATCACAGGACTCTGATGATGGTTCCTACAGTAACTACTAACTGAATCACAGGACTCTGATGATGGTTGCTACATTAACTACTAACTGAATCACAGGACTCTGATGATGGTTGCTACAGTAACTACTAACTGAATCACAGGACTCTGATGATGGTTGCTACAGTAACTACTAACTGAATCACAGGACTCTGATGATGGTTGCTACAGTAACTACTAACTGAATCACAGGACTCTGATGATGGTTGCTACATTAACTACTAACTGAATCACAGGACTCTGATGATGGTTGCTACATTAACTACTAACTGAATCACAGGACACTGATGATGGTTGCTACATTAACTACTAACTGAATCACAGGACTCTGATGATGGTTGCTACAGTAACTACTAACTGAATCACAGGACTCTGATGATGGTTGCTACAGTAACTACTAACTGAATCACAGGACTCTGATGATGGTTGCAACAGTGACTACTAACTGAATCACAGGACTCTGATGATGGTTGCTACAGTAACTACTAACTGAATCTCAGGACTCTGATGATGGTTGCTACAGTAACTACTAACTGAATCACAGGACTCTGATGATGGTTGCTACAGTAACTACTAACTGAATCACAGGACTCTGATGATGGTTTCTACAGTAACTACTAACTGAATCACAGGACTCTGATGATGGTTGCTACAGTAACTACTAAATGAATCACAGGACTCTGATGATGGTTGCTACAGTAACTACTAACTGAATCACAGGACTCTGATGATGGTTGCTACAGTAACTACTAACTGAATCACAGGACACTGATGATGGTTGCTACAGTAACTACTAACTGAATCACAGGACTCTGATGATGGTTGCTACAGTAACTACTAACTGAATCACAGGACTATGATGATGGTTGCTATAGTAAAAATTAACTGAATCACAGGACTCTGATGATGATTGCTATAGTAACTACTAACTGAATCACAGGACTCTGATGATGGTTGCTACATTAACTACTAACTGAATCACAGGACTCTCATGACGGTTGCTACAGTAACTACTAACTGAATCACAGGACTCTGATGATGGTTGCTACAGTAACTACTAACTGAATCACAGGACTCTGATGATGGTTGCTGTAGTAAAAATTAACTGAATCACAGGACTCTGATGATGGTTGCTATAGTAACTACTAACTGAATCACAGGACACTGATGATGGTTGCTACAGTAACTACTAACTGAATCACAGGACTCTGATGATGGTTGCCACATTAACTACTAACTGAATCACAGGACTCTGATGATGGTTGCTACATTAACTACTAACTGAATCACAGGACTCTGATGATGGTTGCTATATTAACTACTAACTGAATCACAGGACTCTGATGATGGTTGCTACAGTAACTACTAACTGAATCTCAGGACTCTGATGAAGGTTGCTACAGTAACTACTAACTGAATCACAGGACACTGATGATGGTTGCTACAGTAACTACTAACTGAATCACAGGACTCTGATGACGGTTGCTACAGTAACTACTAACTGAATCACAGGACTCTGATGACGGTTGCTACAGTAACTACTAACTGAATCACAGGACTCTGATGACGGTTGCTACAGTAACTACTAACTGAATCACAGGACACTGATGATGGTTGCTACAGTAACTACTAACTGAATCACAGGACTCTGATGATGGTTGCTACAGTAACTACTAACTGAATCACAGGACTCTGATGATGGTTGCTACAGTAACTACTAACTGAATCACAGGACTCTGATGATGGTTGCCACATTAACTACTAACTGAATCACAGGACTCTGATGATGGTTGCTACATTAACTACTAACTGAATCACAGGACTCTGATGATGGTTGCTATATTAACTACTAACTGAATCACAGGACTCTGATGATGGTTGCTACAGTAACTACTAACTGAATCTCAGGACTCTGATGAAGGTTGCTACAGTAACTACTAACTGGATCACAGGACTCTGATGATGGTTGCTACAGTAACTACTAACTGAATCACAGGACTCTGATGAAGGTTGTTACAGTAATTACTAACTGAATCACAGGACACTGATGATGGTTGCTACAGTAACTACTAACTGAATCACAGGACTCTGATGATGGTTGCTATAGTAAAAATTAACTGAATCACAGGACTCTGATGATGGTTGCTATAGTAACTACTAACTGAATCACAGGACACTGATGATGGTTGCTACATTAACTACTAACTGAATCACAGGACTCTGATGATGGTTGCTACAGTAACTACTAACTCAATCATAGGACTCTGATGATGGTTGCTACAGTAACTACTAACTGAATCACAGGACTCTGATGATGGTTGCTACAGTAACTACTAACTGAATCATAGGACTCTGATGATGGTTGCTACAGTAACTACTAACTGAATCACAGGACTCTGATGACGGTTGCTACAGTAACTACTAACTGAATCACAGGACTCTGATGACAGTTGCTACAGTAACTACTAACTGAATCACAGGACTCTAATGATGGTTGCTACAGTAACTACTAACTGAATCATAGGACTCTGATGATGGTTGCTACATTAACTACTAACTGAATCATAGGACTCTGATGATGGTTGCTACAGTAATTACTAACTGAATCACAGGACTCTGATGACGGTTGCTACAGTAACTACTAACTGAATCACAGGACACTGATGATGGTTGCTACAGTAACTACTAACTGAATCACAGGACTCTGATGACGGTTGCTACAGTAACTACTAACTGAATCACAGGACACTGATGATGGTTGCTACAGTAACTACTAACTGAATCACAGGACTCTGATGATGGTTGCTACAGTAACTACTAACTGAATCACAGGACTCTGATGATGGTTGCTACAGTAACTACTAACTGAATCACAGGACTCTGATGATGGTTGCTATAGTAAAAATTAACTGAATCACAGAACTCTGAGGATGGTTGCTACAGTAACTACTAACTGAATCACAGGACTCTGATGATGGTTGCTACAGTAACTACTAACTGAATCACAGGACTGTGATGATGGTTGCTACAGTAACTACAAACTGAAACACAGGACTATGATGATGGTTGCAATAGTAACTACTAACTGAATGACAGGACTCTGATGATGGTTGCTACAGTAACTACTAACTGAATCACAGGACTCTGATGATGGTTGCTACAGTAACTACTAACTGAATCACAGGACACTGATGATGGTTGCTACAGTAACTACAAACTGAAACACAGGACTCTGATGATGGTTGCTATAGTAACTACTAACTGAATCACAGGACTCTGATGATGGTTGCTACAGTAACTACTAACTGAATCACAGGACTCTGATGATGGTTGCTACAGTAACTACTAACTGAATCACAGGACTCTGATGATGGTTGCTATAGTAACTACTAACTAAATCACAGGACTCTGATGATGGTTGCTACATTAACTACTAAATGAATCACAGGACTCTGATGATGGTTGCTACAGTAACTACTAACTGAATCATAGGACTCTGATGATGGTTGATATAGTATCTTCTAACTGAATCACAGGACTCTGATGATGGTTGCTATAGTAACTACTAACTGAATCACAGGACTCTGATGATGGTTGCTATAGTAACTACTAACTGAATCACAGGACTCTGATGATGGTTGCTACAGTAACTACTAACTGAATCACAGGACTCTGATGATGGTTGCTATAGTAACTACTAACTAAATCACAGGACTCTGATGATGGTTGCTACATTAACTACTAAATGAATCACAGGACTCTGATGATGGTTGCTACAGTAACTACTAACTGAATCATAGGACTCTGATGATGGTTGATATAGTATCGTCTAACTGAATCACAGTACTCTGATGATGGTTGCTATAGTAACTACTAACTGAATCACAGGACTCTGATGATGGTTGCTATAGTAACTACTAACTGAATCACAGGACTCTGATGATGGTTGCTACATTAACTACTAACTGAATCACAGGACTCTGATGATGGTTGCTACAGTAACTACTAACTGAAACACAGGACTCTGATGATGGTTGCTATAGTAACTACTAACTGAATCACAGGACTCTGATGACGGTTGCTATAGTAACTACTAACTGAATCACAGGACTCTGATGATGGTTGCTATAGTAACTACTAACTGAATCACAGGACTCTGATGATGGTTGCTACAGTAACAACTAACTGAATCATAGGACTCTGATGATGGTTGCTACAGTAACTACTAACTGAATCACAGGACTCTGATGATGGTTGCTATAGTAACTAGTAACTGAATCACAGGACTCTGATGATGGTTGCTATAGTAACTACTAACTGAATCACAGGACCCTGATGATGGTTGCTACAATAACAACTAACTGAAACACAGGACTCTGATGATGGCTGCTATAGTAACTACTAACTGAATCACAGGACTCTGATGATGGTTGCTATAGTAACTACTAACTGAATCACAGGACTCTGATGATGGTTGCTACAGTAACTACTAACTGAATCACAGGATTCTGATGATGGTTGCTACAGTAACTACTAACTGAATCACAGGACTCTGATGATGGTTGCTACAGTAACTACTAACTGAATCACAGGACTCTGATGATGGTTGCTATAGTAATACTAACTGAATCACAGGACTCTGATGATAGTTGCTATAGTAACTACTAACTGAATCACAGGACTCTGATGATGGTTGCTACAGTAAAAATTAACTGAATCACAGGACTCTGATGATGGTTGCTATAGTAACTACTAACTGAATCACAGGACCCTGATGATGGTTGCTACAATAACAACTAACTGAAACACAGGACTCTGATGATGGCTGCTATAGTAACTACTAACTGAATCACAGGACTCTGATGATGGTTGCTATAGTAACGTCTAACTGAATCACAGGACTCTGATGATGGTTGCTACAGTAACTACTAACTGAATCACAGGATTCTGATGATGGTTGCTACAGTAACTACTAACTGAATCACAGGACTCTGATGATGGTTGCTACAGTAACTACTAACTGAATCACAGAACTCTGATGATGGTTGCTACAGTAACTACTAACTGAAACACAGGACTCTGATGATGGTTGTTATAGTAACTACTAACTGAATCACAGGACTCTGATGATAGTTGCTATAGTAACTACTAACTGAATCACAGGACTCTGATGATGGTTGCTACATTAACTACTAACTGAATCATTGGACTCTGATGATGGTTGCTACAGTAACTACTAACTGAAACACAGGACTCTGATGATGGTTGCTATAGTAACTACTAACTGAATCACAGGACTCTGATGATGGTTGCTATAGTAACTAGTAACTGAATCACAGGACTCTGATGATGGTTGCTATAGTAACTACTAACTGAATCACAGGACCCTGATGATGGATGCTACAATAACAACTAACTGAAACACAGGACTCTGATGATGGTTGCTATAGTAACTACTAACTGAATCAGAGGACGCTGATGATGTTTGCTACAGTAACAACTAACTGACTCACAGGACTCTGATGTTGGTTGCTACAGTAGCTACAGTATTGAAATGGTGTGGTAGGCTCCATCAAGTTAGCAATTGCAACTTTAGAGGCAGTAAAGAATCTCTGGTTATTGTCTGTGAAATTGCTTTTAGGTAGCACATAGTTGGTTCGTTCCATCAGTTACCAACGTTGGGTACTACAGAGCCTACCTACAGGCAGCTCACGTTATTGTTATTTTATGGTTATATTGTGGGTGAAAAATAATTTTGGGTAGCACAGAAGTGGTTTGCTATCTTTACAGCAGTGTTGTGCATGATGGATAGATAAGTCCTTAACAGATACTGTCAACCATATGCAGTCCACCTAACTGCCTGACCACAAATCATCTTCACTAAAATATACATTTTTATCTGAAACATGGTTAACAATCAGGCTGATCTGAGCCCAGGGTTAACAATCAGGCTGATAATGTTTTACATATTATATCTTATTAAGCAGACAGTCTTATCCAGAGTGCCTTACAGGAGAAATTAGAGGTCAGTGCCCTGCTCAAGGGCACATTGACCGATGTTTCACATAGTTCGCTAGGGATTCGAACCAGGGACTTTTCGGTGACCTGCCCAATGCTCTTAACCGCCAGGCTACCTGCCGCATAGCCACCGGTTAACAAACAGGTTGATCAGAGCCTAAGGTTAACAATCAGCCTGATCAGTTCCCAGGGTTAACAATCCGGCTGATCAGAGCAGCAGGGTTAACAATCAGCCTGATCAGAGCCCAGGGTTAACAATCAGGCTGATCAGAGCAGCAGGGTTAACAATCAGGCTGATCAGAGCAGCAGGGTTAACAATCAGCCTGATCAGAGCCCAGGGTTAACAATCAGGCTGATCAGAGCCCAGGGTTAACAATCAGGCTGATCAGAGCAGCAGGGTTAGCAATCAGGCTGATCAGAGCAGCAGGGTTAACAATCAGGCTGATCAGAGCCCGGGTTAACAATCAGGCTGATCAGAGCAGCAGGGTTAACAATCAAGCTGATCAGAACCCAGGGTTAACAATCAGGCTGATCAGAGCAGCAGGGTTAACAATCCGGCTGATCAGAGCAGCAGGGTTAAGAATCAGGCTGATCAGAGCAGCAGGGTTAACAATCAGTTTGATGGGAACCTATATCACCCCCTACAACCCCCTCACACAACCACTCACACTAACACCCCCCACCATCCTTTCACACATGCACACAGGCAACCCCCACACAAATACACATTCATAATACACACACACACACTGAGCGAGAGGATATGCTGTGTTGTCAGGGATCATTCCAAGGGACCATTAATTTTCATCTCTGTGCAGCTCACCCTCTCGTTCTCTTTCTCTCAGTGTGTCTCTCTATCTCTCTCTCTCTTTCTATCTCTCCTCTCAGTTACGAGGGCTCCTTTTATTTACACAGCACGGCAACAGTACAGTACATAATCCCCAGTAAAAGTCTTAGTAACCGGATTAGAGGTGTATAACCTCTCCCTCTAAGACAGTTAATGAACGTCTGTCCTGCTTCTTTAGCCAGAATGACACCAAATAGTGCTGAGATAGCTGCCCTGGACTGGAAACACACTGGGTGCATTCAAAACCGCTCATAAGGCTCTGTTCAATAGTAGTGCACTATTTAGGGAAAAGGGTGCCAATTTGGATGTAGCCACTTTCTGCATGATAAGACCCAGTCCCAGTCATTCAGTCAGCTACTACAGACCTGTCTTTGCCAATCAACAGTCTCTTATTGGATGTATTGTAATTAGTTCATTTCTAAGTGAGGTCAGAGTCAGTCTAGTTTAGTCTAGAACACTAACAGGGCCAGTCTAGTTAAGTCTAGAACACTAACAGGGCCAGTCTAGTTTAGTCTAGAACACTAACAGGGCCAGTCTAGTTTAGTCTAGAACACTAACAGGGTCAGTCTAGTTAAGTTTAGAACACTAACAGGGCCAGTCTAGTTTAGTCTAGAACACTAACAGGGCCAGTCTAGTTTAGTCTAAAACACTAACAGGGCCAGTCTAGTTTAGTCTAGAACACTAACAGGTCAGGCTAGTTTAGTCTAGCCTAGAACTCTAACAGGGCCAGTCTAGTTTAGTCTAGTCAAAAACACTAACAGGGCCAGTCTGATTTAGTCTACAACACTAACAGGGCCAGTCTAGTCTAGTTTAGAACACTAACAGGGCCAGTCTATTTTAGTCTAGAACACTAACAGGGCCAGTCTAGTCTAGTCTAGAACACTAACAGGGCCAGTCTATTTTAGTCTAGAACACTAACAAGGCCAGTCTAGTCTAGTCTAGAACACTAACCGGGCCAGTCTAGTCTAGTCTAGAACACTAACCGGGCCAGTCTAGTCTAGTCTAGAACACTAACAGGGCCAGTCTAGTCTAGCCTTGAACACTAACAGGGCCAGTCTAGTTTAGTCTAGAACACTAACAGGGCCAGTCTAGTCTAGCCTTGAACACTAACAGGGCCAGAAGGACAAAGTGAGTTGTTGACTCATCATATACTCTATTTTGCCAAAGCATAAATTGGAGAAAAAAACACTTAAAAAACATCTCAAACAGACTGTTTAAAAAATGCTTGGTATTTCCTCATAGAGGATGATGTTGTCCTCCTGAAGAGGATGAGCCAATCATTGCTCTACTCCCATATTTTTTATGACCGGTATACAGCCACGCCATTCTGTTGTTGGGGTACAGCCACGCCATTCTGCTGTTGGGGTACAGCCACGCCATTCTGCTGTTGGGGTACAGCCACGCCATTCTGCTGTTGGGGTACAGCCACGCCATTCTGCTGTTGGGGTACAGCCACGCCATTCTGTTGTTGGGGTACGCCCACGCCATTCTGTTGTTGTGGTACGCCCACGCCATTCTGTTGTTGTGGTACAGCCACGCCATTCTGTTGTTGGGGTACAGCCACGCCATTCTGTTGTTGGGATACGCCCACGCCATTCTGTTGTTGGAGTACGCCCACGCCATTCTGTTGTTGGGGTACGCCCACGCCATTCTGTTGTTGGGGTACAGCCACGCCATTCTGTTGTTGGAGTACGCCCACGCCATTCTGTTGTTGGGGTACAGCCACGCCATTCTGTTGTTGGGGTACAGCCACGCCATTCTGTTGTTGGGGTACGCCCCACGCTATTCTGTTGTTGGAGTACAGCCACGCCATTCTGCTGTTGGGGTACAGCCACGCCATTCTGTTGTTGGGGTACGCCCACGCTATTCTGTTGTTGGGGTACAGCCACTCCATTCTGTTGTTGTGGTACAGCCACGCCATTCTGTTGTTGGGGTACGCCCACACCATTCTGTTGTTGGGGTACGCCCACGCTATTCTGTTGTTGGGGTACAGCCACTCCATTCTGTTGTTGGGGTATGCCCACACCATTCTGTTGTTGGGGTACACCCACGCTATTCTGTTGTTGAGGTACGCCCACGCTATTCTGTTGTTGGGGTACAGCCACTCCATTCTGTTGTTGGGGTACACCCACACCATTCCAACACAAATACGCAGCTTTTTAACATAATGAACTACCTATTTTTGAAAGGAAGACTATTTCTATTAACCTATTAATTATAGGTCATATTTCATAGAAATCTGGAAACAGTGGACAGTTATTAAGGGTCTGTGTTGTCTGAGCCAAGCTGAGCACACAACCTCCAATCCCCCTCCCTCTGTCCTGCTAGCCGGGTGTTTGATTCAGGGGAGAGGGATGGAGTGATGGACAAAGGGAGGGAAAAGGTGATTGAAGGCTGAGGTGAGGAGTACGGTTGGGTCATGAGTGTGTAACACGCATGCACACACAAACACACACACACCGTGCACACACACAAAAGGACATCCATCCACAGCCAGGCTTTATGTGAGCGAGAGTGTCCCTCGTCAGTCACCTTCCAACACAGGGATGGGCAGTGTGGTTCCCCTCTGGGACGATTCATATCTCCTCCTGTTGGATGACTCCCCTGGGGCTGCCCAACGCTAGTAAGAGCTAGGCTAATTTGTTAGCGCAGAGCGGGCGCTGTGGCCACAACATCATTACCACCACAGGGGTCAGACTTCGACATCATCACCACAGTGAGTCTCCACATATCTCCCATGATTCTTTCTGTCTGGCAGTCAGGAAGGCACCCTCATTCCCTCTCACCCTACATCCCTCTCTTCCATCTTAATCTCTCTCCTCTCCCTCATTGACTCTCCTCTCCCTATACCTCTCTCCTATCCCTTGATCTCTCTCCTCTCCCTCATTTGTTATCCTCTCCCTATACCCAACTCCTCTCACGTAATCCCTCTCCCTCATTTGTTCTCCCTCTCCCTATACCTCTCTCCTCTCCCTTGATCTCTCTCCTCTCCCTTCTTCATTCTACTCTCCCTTTACCCCTTTCACCCTCCTTCCCTCTCCTGTCCCTCCGCCCCTCTCCTCTACCTTCATCCCTCACCTCTCCCTCTTCTCCCTCCTTCCTTTTCTACTCCTTGTGCAGTTTATCTTGAGTAGAGACGATTAACCCTTTCTATCTGACATTAGTAGACCATGTGTTGTGCTGTGGTAAGCCAGTGGAGTCGGGGCTTAGCCAGGCTGGGCTGCAGATAGTATTAAGGGTCTGCTGAGCTGCCCTAAGCCTTGCAATGGAGTCATTATCCTGTCTTCTCCTCTTTAACATACACACACACCCACACATGCAGACACGCTCCACCAGGCCAGGCCAAGCCAGGGTAGACTAGTGGTCGGGTCTACTTAGCATGGTATAGTAGTCTGTAGACTGTGGTTGGATGGGTCTACTTAGCAGGGTATAGTTTCTACTGTAGACTGTGTTTGGATGGGTCTACTTAAGAGGGTACAGAAGTCTGTAGACTGTAGATGGTTGGGTCTACTTAACAGGGTATAGTAGTCTGTAGACTGTGGTTGGATGGGTCTACTTAAGAGGGTACAGAAGTCTGTAGACTGTAGATGGTTGGGTCTACTTAACAGGGTATAGTAGTCTGTAGACTGTGGTTGGATGGGTATACTTAACAGGGTATAGTAGTCTGTAGACTGTGGTTGGATGGGTCTACTTAGCAGGGTATAGTAGTCTGTAGATGGTTGGGTCTACTTAGCAGGGTATAGTAGTCTGTAGATGGTTGGGTCTACTTAGCAGGGTATAATAGTCTGTAGACTGTGGTTGGGTGGGTCTACTTAGCAGGGTACAGTAGTCTGTAGACTGTGAATGGTTGGGTCTACTTAGCAGGGTATAGTAGTCTGTAGACTGTGGTTGAATGGGTCTACTTAGCAGGGTGTAGCAGTCTGTAGACTGTGGTTGGACGGGTCTACTTAGCAGGGTATAGTAGTCTGTAGACTGTGGTTGGATGGGTCTACATAGCAGGGTATAGTAGTCTGTAGACTGTGGTTGGATGGGTCTACTTAGCAGGGTATAGTAGTCTGTAGACTGTGGTTGGATGGGTCTACTTAGCAGGGTATAGTAGTCTGTAGTCTGTAGTCTGTGGCTGGATGGGTCTACTTAGCAGGGTATAGTAGTCTGTGGTAGTAGTTCATCTTATCATGGGACACTGACAGACATACTAAGCACTAATAATTTTCCCTGCCTGGGTTAGGGTAATTCATCCCCTGGGTTAGGGTAATTCATCCCCTGGGTTAGGGTAATTCATCCCCTAGGTTAGGGTAATTCATCCCCTAGGTTAGGGTAATTCATCCCCTGGATTAGGGTAATTCATCCCCTGGGTTAGGGTAATTCATCCCCTGGGTTAGGGTAATTCATCCTCATGTCAAACCAATAGACCCTCATTACCAAGCTATATGCACTGACATTTCCTGATTTATTTGCCCTTTGGTTAAAAAATGACCCAGATAAGAAGCAGGAACAGACACCAGATGGATAGGGGATCTGACCACCAATCAGATTCTAATCTACTGTTTGTTGTGGTGTCCTCATTTCACCCATGTTTTGACTATGGTGGTTTCATCTAGGGTGTACAAGGCGTTCCACAGGGATGCTGGCTCCATGTCGACTCCAATGCTTCCCACAGTGGCTGGATGTCCTTTGGGTGGTGGACCATTCTTGATACACACAGGAAACTGTTGAGTGTGAAAAACCCAGCAGCATTGCAGTCTATGACACAAACCAGTGTGCCTGGCACCTACTACCATAACCCATTCAAAGGCACTAAAATCTTTTGTCTTGCCCATTCGCCCTCTGTATGACACACATACACAATCCACGTCTCAATTGTCTCAAGGCTTTAAAATCCTTTAACCTGTCTCATCCCCTTCATCAACACTGATTGAAGTGGCTTTAACAAGTGACATCAGTAAGAGATCATAGCTTTCACCTGGATTCACCTGGTCAGTCTGTCATTGGAAGAGCAGGTGTTCATAATGTTTTGTACACTCAGTGTATATTGAAGTATTGATTTATTTAGTGATTTAGTGATTGACCATCAAGCAACTCACCTAATCTATATTATTCACAATGGAAAACAAACATGTACTATTTTTCCGGGGTAGACTAACAAACACTCACCATGTCATTCTTTCACCTCACCATGTCATTCCTTCAACTGAATTTTCATTCTCAAAAGTAGAACAAAATGCTTTGGGAGTTTACTGAGACTCAGCGATAGTGTTACTGAGTCTACGCATTGACATTACATTTTAACAATTCAGTCTTCCTGAATCTCCAGTATGTACATTTACACTGCAAGGCACCGTTGACAAAACTCTCACTCTCTGTCTACTTCCCATAGGGTCCTGTGAGAGCTGCCTATGTATTTAACATAGACATGCTATGTCATGTGGGTGTATGGCATGATTCAGGAGCTGTAGTCGATACAGACATGCAAGACAACAGGGAAAGGTAGCCTAGCATTAATGATGAAGACATAAGGCGACAGCTTCAGTAGTTCTGAATACAGGCAAACATTCAACACTAGTGGAGCTGGCTAGCAAGAGAGAGCACACTAAGATGAGATGACACTACGTTAAGCTATCTGCTGTTCTCTTCCTCGCAATTTCATTTGGAAGTTCAAATTCCTTTCAAGGAGCATAAACCCCAAATCTCTTTTGGAATTATTTTCCTAAAACATACAGGATTTTCTGCTTGCGTTTGCGGTGACCACCATAGAGACGCAGTAAGGGACGGGGCTTTCCTCTCTGTCTGCCCGGGGTTCACTCAGAGGATAACGTCTTTAAGTGGGTGCTTGGATTTCCCACAAGTCTGTGTATAATTTAGTAACACAACCCTATGCTTAAGCAGCCTGTCCAATCCTTAATCTCACACAGACACGGAGACACATCCACCACAACACAGTGCAACACAGTCCAGTCAGGGACTGCTGACCCACACACACACACACACACACACACACACACACACACACACACACACACACACACACACACACACACACACACACACACACACACACACACACACACACACACACACACACACACACACACTCCCACAGCGCCAGAATTGCCCCCATCCTCACACCCATCGACTGAAGCTAGCATGTATTAAATGTTCTAACACAAAGTACAGAAACTCATGACCTTTGCATTAACCTCATGCACTCTGTGTTTAATAGTACCAAGCGTCATATAGCCTACTGATCCTACATTGTCATAGGCAGCTTTGATCTAGGGAGGAGCACTACTGAACACAACAGCCTTTTGTTTGGTTAGGGTTATGTGGCCCAGAAGAACACCACTGTCACACACTAACTGCACCACACACCCATACACAGCTCGTTGGCTGAAGGAAAGCTGTGTGATTGGCTGGTTTGTTTGCGTTTGGGGCTGAAACAAGGACAATGCCATGACCTTTGACCACTGCCCTTCAGCTTTCTCCTCCAGGTGTCATGAACTCTAAACTCCAGCTCGGAGAAAGTTCAGAAGTCTCCCAGGCAGCAGGCAGGCAGGGAAAGTTCACTTCACTTCTCTCCTTCTACCCAAAGTGACAACAGTGTGGCTCTGACAGCTTTTACATAATTAACCATCTACCTAGGGCTGTGACGATACCAGTATCGCTATATTTTTTTTCCATGGCAAAAATGAAACCACGAAGCAGACTAAAGTCTTTGGTCCTGCTGTATGTAACATATTGTGTGCTATAGGTTGGAAAATAAATACATGAGACTCTGGATGACAACAACATTTTGTTTCCAACATCAGCGCTGTTTTCTTAAAGAAGTGTTCACTTCCCACGATACTAACAAGTATTGCGACTCTGGTATCGTTCCGTCCCTACATCTACCCCTTTAAAAAGACACCAGCCAGAGCTGACCGCACAAACACTTCTTCCAGGGAGTTAGTCAGCTAGCTGAGCTCTAGTCTGGTTTATCTGGTGCACGAGGAGGAGAGCCATGGATCAATCTACAGCCATGTCACAATCTATTCCCCTGTCCTCCTGACATAGGGAGAGATGGATGGAGGGAAGAGGGGAAGGGAGAGAGGGATGGAGGGAGGGAGGGAGGGAGGGAGGGGGAAGGGGGGAGACCAGAGTTCCTGATCAGGGGACTGGGATAGCGTGAGAGACTGGGAGAGGAAAGAGGGCATGCAACAGGACCCCCTGCCTGATGTGCTGCCACACACACACATGCAGGTACGCTGAGTCTCACTCAAACGAACTCAAACACAGACACACAAGCACTCACTTTAGACACACAAACCTGGTTGCATACACACACGTTACTCTCACTGCCCCATGCTCATATGACCCACACACACATTGTCCCTGTCACTCTCAGAAAACCCACAAACCTTTGTCCTAAGGACAGCCCCAACACTGTCAAGACAAGTAGGCTGTTCTCTTCTGAACAGAAATGAACAGAGAGGAGAGAAGAGAGAGAGTATGCTTACACTCCACTCCACACAGCCTGATACAGAACTATTATATCCAACAGTCCCACCAACCTTCTTACACACAACAACCCCCTCTCTCCTCCTCTCCTGCTCTTTCCTCGAGTGAGGAAGCTAGTCTAGCGAGAGGGCTGAACATGGAAACCACTCACATGCAAAGGCCTTCACAACCAGCCCTCGCACTACTGAAGGACCAACAGAGCGTGTGTTGTATCACACTGGGACTCAGTACAAGACCAGACACTATTCCGGGGGCAGGCGAGCGTGTGTGTATGTGTGTCTGTGTGTATGTGTGTCTGTGTGTGTGTGTGTGTGCATGCCGTGTGTGTGTCTGTATGTGTGTCTATCAGACAGGCAGTCATCACTTGGGATGAACGGCGCATACGGTTGCTCTTACCGATGTGTTTACACTTTAGCGGAATGCCCCTAGAGAGAGAATGAGATTGGAGAAAGAAAAGTTGAATGATGCCACTGAGTAATCTTGGGGTGTGAATGTAAAAAGTCACTGGTCCATGTCTTCACTGACTCTGGGTGTCTTGGGGGGATTATCAGACAGCTATCTCTCACTCATTCATGTGTATGTGTGTGTGAGTGTGCATTCATGTGTGTGCATGCGTGCGTGCATGCGTGCGTGCATGACTATATGTGTGTGTGTGTATTTGTGTGTATGTGCATGACTATATGTGTGTGTGTGTGTATTTGTGTGTGTGTGTGGGGGCATGACTATGTGTGTGTGTCTGTATTTGTGTGTGTATTTGTGTGTGTGCAGGAGTGTCTATATGTGTATGTGTATTGAGCAGAGTTTACTGACCCCTGACCCCTGACAGGCAATACAGTAAAGTATTTCCTAGCAGCTGCAGTGATGTTGTAAAATAATTAGCTGCTAACTTCAGCTGGTGTGGAGTCAGATACAGTGTACTTGTGTACTAAATCACAGCTGTTACTGTCCATCACTCTGCTCTGCTATTCATATAGCATGTAAATACATCATATATCTGGAGTCAAACCAGGACTAACCAGATAAAGACAAAGAAGGAAAGGGGTGGGGATAGAGAGAGAGGGGGGGAGAAAGAGAAAATTGGAGAGAGATAGAGAGAGAGAGAGAGAGAGAGAGAGAGAGAGAGAGAGAGAGAAAGAGAAAGAGAGAGAGAGAGAGAGAGAGAGAGAGAGAGAGAGAGAGAGAGAGAGAGAGAGAGAGAGAGAGAGAGAGAGAGAGAGAGAGAGAGAGAGAGAAAGAGAAATTGTAAATACAACAATAATGTATATTTATTTTCCCTTTTGTACTTTAACTATTTGCACATTGTAACACAAATTACATTTTATTTAACAACAGCTATAGACCTTACCATGAAGCTCTTAACCAACAAAGTAACACAAGAAAATAACAATATCGAAGCTATATACAGGCAGTTTGTAAAGTGACTGCATAGATAATGCACAGAGAGTAGCAGCAGTGTAAAAACAAGGTGGTGGGGTGCTCCGGTCTATGACTTGGGTGACTGGGCCTTCCTCTGACACCGCCAAGTATATAGGTCCTGGATGTCAGGAAGCTTGGCCCCAGTGATGTACTGGGCCGTATGCACTACCCTCTGTAGCGCCTTACGGTCAGATGCCGGGCAGTTTCCATTCCAGGTGCTGATGCAACCAGTCAGGATGCTCTCGATGATGCAGCTGAGGGGGAAAAGGTGTTGTCGTGCCCTCTTCACAGCTGTCTTGGTGTGTTTAGACCATGATAGTTTGTTGGTGATGTGAAAAATAAGGAACTTGAAACTCTCGACCCGCTCCACCTTAGCCCCGTCAATGTTAATGGGGAATGTTCGGCCCTCCTTTTTCTATAGTCCACAATCAGCTCCTTTGTCTTGCTCACGTTGAGGGAGAGGTTGTTGTCCTGGCACCACACTGCCAGGTCTCTGACCTTCTCCCTATAGGATGTCTCATCGTTGTCTGTGATCAGGCCGACCACTGTTGTGTCGTCAGCAAACTTAATGATGGTGTTGGAGTCGTGCTTGGCTACACAGTTGTAGGTGAACAGGGAGTACAGGAGGGGACTAAGCATGCTCCCCTGAGGGGCCCCTGTGTTGAGGATCAGTGTGGCAGGTGTGTGGTTGCCTACCCTAACCACCTGGGGGGCGGCCCGTCAGGAAGTCCAGGGTCCAGTTGCAGAGGGAGGTGTTTAGTCCCAGGGTCCTTAGCTTAGTGAGGAGATTTGTGGGCACTATGGTGTTGAACGCTGAGCTGTAGTCAATGAACAGCATTCTCACATAGGTGTTTCCTTTGTCCAGGTGGGAAAGGGCAGTGTGTAGTGCGATTGAGATTGCGTCATCTGTGGATCTGTTGGGGCAGTATACAAATTGGAGTTGGTCTAGGGATTCCGGCATGATGGTGTTAATGTGAGCCATGACCAACCTTCATGGCTACCGACATCAAAGCACTTCATGGCTACCAACGTGAGTGCTACGGGGCGGTAATCATTTAGGCAGGTTACCTTCACTTTCTTGGGCACAGGGACTATGGTGGTCTGATTGAAACATGTAGGTATTACAGACTCGGTCAGGGAGACGTTGAAAATGTCAGTGAAGACACTTGCCAGTTGGTCCGCGCATGCTTTGAGTACACTTCCTGGTAATCCATCTGGCCCCGCGGCTTTGTGAATGTTGTTCTGTTTAAAGGTCTTGCTCACATCGGCTACGGAGAGCGTGATCACACAGTCATCCGGAACAGCTGGTGCTCTCATGCATGCTTCAGTGTTGCTTGCCTCGAAGCGCATTTAAGGCATTTAGCTCGTCTGGAAGGCTCGAGTCACTGGGCAGCTCGCGGCTGGGTTTCCCTTTGTAGTCCGTAATATTTTTCAAGCCCTGTCACATCCGTCAAGCGTCGGAGCCGGTGTAGTAGGATTCAATCTTAGTCCTGTACTGATGCTTTGCCTGTTTGATTGTTCGTCTGAGGGCATAACGGGATTTCTTATAAGCGTCCGGATTAGTGTCCCGCTCCTTGAAAGCGGCAGCTCTAGCCTTTAGCTCGGTGCGGATGGTGCCTGTAATCCATGGCTTCAGGTTGGGAAATCTACGCACGGTCACTGTGTGGACGACGTCATCGATGCACTTATTGATGAAGCCGGTGACTGAGGTGGTGTACTCCTCAATGCCATTGGATGAACCCCGGGAACATGTTCCAGTCTGTGCTAGCAAAACAGTGAGCGAGTCACTGGTACCGTATTGAGCGAGTCACTGGTACCTCCTGCTTTAGGAAGCCATACTATGACATTTGAAATGTCTCTATTCCTTTGAAACTTGTTTAAGTGTAATGTTTACAGTTAATTTCTGATTGTTTGTTTCACTTTTGTTTATTATCCATTCACTTGTTTTGGTAATGGAAACATATGTTTCCCAATAAAGCCCCTTGAATTGAATTGAGAAAGGCAGGGGTGAGAGATGGGGATAGAAAGAGAGAGAGGGAAAGAGAGTGAGAGAAGGGGAGAGATAGCAAGAGAGAGAAAGAGAGAGAGAGAAGGGGGAGAGTCGAGAGAAGAGAGAGAGATTAGGGAGAGAAAGACAGAGAGTGCAGATAGGGGGGAGAGAAGAAGAGAAAGAAAAAGATTGAGGGGAGAGAGAGAGAAAGAAAGAGATTGGGGGAGAGAGAGAGATAGAAAGAGATTGGGGAGAGAGAGAGATAGAAAGAGATTGGGGGAGAGAGAGAGATAGAAAGAGATTGGGGAGAGAGAGAGAAAGAAAGAGATTGGGGGAGAGAGAGAGAGAGAAAGAAAGAGATTGGGGGAGAGAGAGAGAGAGAAAGAAAGAGATTGGGGGAGAGAGAGAGATAGAAAGAGATTGGGGAGAGAGAGATAGAAAGAGATTGGGGGAGAGATAGAGATAGAAAGAGATTGGGGGAGAGAGAGATAGAAAGAGATTGGGGGAGAGAGAGAGATAGAAAGAGATTGGGGGAGAGAGATAGAAAGAGATTGGGGGAGAGAGAGATAGAAAGAGATTGGGGGAGAGAGAGAGATAGAAAGAGATTGGGGGAGAGAGAGATAGAAAGAGATTGGGGGAGAGAGAGAGATAGAAAGAGATTGGGGGAGAGAGAGATAGAAAGAGATTGGGGGAGAGAGAGAGAGATAGAAAGAGATTGGGGGAGAGAGAGAGAAAGAAAGAGATTGGGGGAGAGAGAGATAGAAAGAGATTGGGGGAGAGAGAGATAGAAAGAGATTGGGGAGAGAGAGAGATAGAAAGAGATTGGGGGAGAGAGAGAGATAGAAAGAGATTGGGGGAGAGAGAGATAGAAAGAGATTGGGGAGAGAGAGAGAAAGAAAGAGATTGGGGAGAGAGAGAGATAGAAAGAGATTGGGGGAGAGAGAGAGATAGAAAGAGATTGGGGGAGAGAGAGATAGAAAGAGATTGGGGGAGAGAGAGAGATAGAAAGAGATTGGGGGAGAGAGAGAGATAGAAAGAGATTGGGGGAGAGAGAGATAGAAAGAGATTGGGGGAGAGAGAGAGATAGAAAGAGATTGGGGGGAGAGAGAGAGATAGAAAGAGATTGAGGGGAGAGAGAGAGAAAGAAAGAGATTGGGGGGAGAGAGAGAGATAGAAAGAGATTGAGGGGAGAGAGAGAGAAAGAAAGAGATTGGGGGGAGAGAGAGATATAGAAAGAGATTGGGGGGAGAGAGAAACCCCCATTTCTGGGGTTCTAATTATCCTGAACTGATGGTTATCACCACAAACAGCTAAAGTTAAATTACTTTACGTGGCAGGTTAAAGCGTTGGGCCAGTAACTGAAAGGTTGCTGGTTTGAATACCCGACCAGAAAAGGTGAAAATTAAGTGACCTTGAACCATACTACTATGGCTGTAAAACAACCCATTTCACTGCAACTATCTGTATGTGACAGTTAAATATATATATTTGTTTTACTTTTACTGGAGAAACAGCAGGCGAAAAAAGGCTTTTGTTTACCTAGTACAAAATCACCAGTCTTGTTTTTGGTTCAATACGTTTTACCTGTTTATATGATAACGGGAGAAAACAGCCGAGGTTGTTTGGTGACAGTTGAGACGTTGTTAGATGTAGTATTTGAGTGGTTGGCGTGGGAACTATTCTCCAAGGGTCTGAGCCCTGAAGGTTGTGGTGACGTACTGACTGGATGGGAGCGTACGTGACATGTCCTTATGTTTGGCCATGCATGTGTGTATGTGTGGTTGTGTGTATGTGTGTGTGTGTGTTCAATTCTAGGAAAGCCCAGGGTGACACAGAGAATGCAGACAGGAAGGTGACAGGGAGGAGAGTACTGTGTTTGAGGATAATCACATACCTCCATAGGCCCCCATACTATAGCATACACAACAACTAGCATGTTGAGAGAGAGAGAGAGAGAGAGAGAGAGAGAGAGAGAGAGAGAGAGAGAGAGAGAGAGACAGAGAGAGAGAGAGAGGTGTAGATGTATGTGTATGAGTGTGAGAAATGTGTTTGAGTAGCTATTAGCCCAAGTACTCATTCGGCTATGAGAAAATAAATGTAAACCCATCGAACCATCGGATGTCATATTCACAGCCTACTTCCATTAACGTTGAGTAGGGCTGGGCAATACGCCCTAAAAATCCTATCTGGATTTTTTTTACATTTATGGGCGATTCACGGTATATTTATCTACATTTCTGGGACCAAACCTCAAATGCAAATGGCAAATTGAAACTGCTTGTTGTCAGAGGAGGAAGAAGTGATCTTTTGTCTTTATTGTTGTGAGTGGCAAGAGGAGGGGCTTGGTGGCAGGAGGAGGGGCTTGGTGGCAGGAGGAGGGGCTTGGTGTATGTGTGCGAGAGGGAAGGTAGACAATGCACACAGCACAGAAAGAGGAGGGGCATGGTGACAAGGGGAGGGGCTTGGTGGCAGGAGGAGGGGCTTGGAGTCTGTGTGCCAATGGGAAGGTGGACAGTGCACACAGCACAGAAATAGGAGGGGCTTGGTGGCAGGAGGAGGGGCTTGGTGTCTGTGTGCCAGTGGGAAGGTGGACAGTGCACACAGCACAGAAAGAGGAGGGACTTGGTGACAGGAGGAGGGGCTTGGTGTCTGTGTGCCAGTGGGAAGGTGGACAGTGCACACAGCACAGAAATAGGAGGGGCTTGGTGGCAGGAGGAGGGGCTTGGTGTCTGTGTGCCAGTGGGAAGGTGGACAGTGCACACAGCACAGAAAGAGGAGGGACTTGGTGACAGGGAGAGGGGCTTGGTGGCAGGAGGAGGGGCATGGTGTCAGGGGGAGGGGCTTGGTGGCACGAGGAGGGGCTTGGTGTCTGTGTGCCAGTGGGAAGGTTCACAGTGCACACAGCACAGAAAAACACTCATAAAAAGAAAGAACATTAATCAAATGAATATGATATATCACCCAGCCCTAGTACTGAGCATCTCTCTCTTCATCACTGTGATCCGATCATCGCCACCACTCCCAGTGATACAGTGGTCACCAATTATTGACCTTGTCTCACGCACCATACTTTCATCATCCACTAAAGGCCTACCAAATTACCACAGGGTCACTCTCCTGGGACAGAGGGCAGTTACTATGCTCACTGTGCACTGTCGCCAAGGAAATGATGCCAGTTGCTACGGACAGGGGTGGTGTGATATGGACAGGGTGGACCGAGGGACAAATAGTGACAGATGGGGAATGGGGACCAATCAGAACCTCTGGCCCTTTCTGCATCACCTGATGACATCACGCCATCATCACTCCAGGAAGTGGACCCTGTTTCTAGAACAGTTTAATTAGCCAATTACATCTGCCGATTGGCTTTCTATTCCCTTTCTATTGTCCCTGATGATGAATGAATGAGCTTAAAGGCTTTGGAACCTGGGGTCACCTGGGGGTCAGCGGGGCCAGCAGCACAGTAGACTGGCTAGCTGTAAAGGACTTAACAGGCCTAAGGAACAGGTCAATCCTGTTTGACTAATGTTGCTGGTAATTAGCTGGACAATAGGTGACGACAATAGAACACTATTAAGAGTCAGCAAGCTAAGAACTGATGTTAAGAGCCATTTAAGTTGATGCGTTTCAAAGGGAGAGGATCAACTAATATGATGATGGCAGTGAAACACTAGAAATAATGTTTTACAGAAGGAAGTTCACAACAAACAAGAACTTAAACCAGTCAGATCCCTGCATATCTTCCAGGAGCATGTCATGGCCCCACAGACATGCCCATGTGCAAACATACCAGACTGAGTTTTAAACATGCTGAGTTTTAAACATGCTGAGTTTTAAACATATTGAGTTTTAAACATATTGCGTATTAAACATACTGAGTATTAAACATATTGAGAATAAAATATATTGAGAATAAAATATATTGAGAATTAAACATATTGAGTTTTAAACATATTGAGAATAAAATATATTGAGAACTAAACATATTGAGTTTTAAACATATTGAGTTTTAAACATATTGAGATTTAAACATATTGAGTATTAAACATATTGAGATTTAAACATGCTGAGTTTTAAACATATTGAGTTTTAAACATATTGAGTTTTAAATATACTGAGTATTAAACATATTGAGTATTAAACATATACAATTTTAAACATATTGAGTATTAAACATATTTAGTATTAAACATATTGAGTTTTAAATATACAGAGTTTTAAACATATTGAGTATTAAACATACTGAGTATTAAATATATTGAGTATTAAACATATACAATTTTAAACATATTGAGTATTAAACATATTGAGATTTAAATATACTGAGTATTAAACATATTGAGTATTAAACATATACAATTTTAAACATATTGAGTATTAAACATATTACATTTTAAACATATTGAGTATTAAACATATTTAATATTAAACATATTGAGCATTAAATATATTGAGAATTAAACATATTGAGTTTTAAACATATTTATATATTAAACATATTGAGTTTTAAACATATTGAGTATTAAACATACTGAGTGTTAAGCATATTGAGTATTAAAAATATTGAGTTTTAAATATACAGAGTTTTAAACACATTGAGTTTTAAACATATTGAGTTTTAAACATATTGAGTATTAAACATATTGAGTTTTAAACATGCTGAGTTTTAAACATATTGAGTTTTAAACATATTTAGTATTAAACATATTGAGTTTTAAATATACAGAGTTTTAAACATATTGAGTATTAAACATACTGAGTATTAAATATATTGAGTATTAAACATATACAATTTTAAACATATTGAGTATTAAACATATTGAGTTTTAAATATACTGAGTATTAAACATATTGAGTATTAAACATATTGAGTATTAAACATAGAGAGTTTTAAATATAATGAGTATTAAACATACTGAGTATTAAACATACTGAGTATTAAACATATTGAGTATTAAACATACTGAGAATTAAACATATTGAGTATTAAACATATTGAGTATTAAAAATATTGAGTATTAAACATATTTAGTATTAAACATATTGAGTATTAAACATATTACATTTTAAACATATTGAGTATTAAACATATTTAATATTAAACATATTGAGCATTAAATATATTGAGAATTAAACATATTGAGTTTTAAACATATTTATATATTAAACATATTGAGTTTTAAACATATTGAGTATTAAACATACTGAGTGTTAAGCATATTGAGTATTAAAAATATTGAGTTTTAAATATACAGAGTTTTAAACACATTGAGTTTTAAACATATTGAGTTTTAAACATATTGAGTATTAAACATATTGAGTTTTAAATATACAGAGTTTTAAACATATTGAGTATTAAACATACTGAGTATTAAATATATTGAGTATTAAACATATACAATTTTAAACATATTGAGTATTAAACATATTGAGTTTTAAATATACTGAGTATTAAACATATTGAGTGTTAAACATATTGAGTATTAAACATAGAGAGTTTTAAATATAATGAGTATTAAACATATTGAGTATTAAACATACTGAGTATTAAACATATTGAGTATTAAACATACTGAGAATTAAACATATTGAGTATTAAACATATTGAGTTTTAAATATAATGAGTATTAAACATATTGAGTTTTAAATATAATGAGTATTAAACATATTGAGTATTAAACATATTGAGTTTTAAATATAATGAGTATTAAACATATTGAGTTTTAAATATAATGAGTATTAAACATAATGAGTATTAAACATATTGAGTTTGAAATATATTGAGTATTAAACATACTGAGAATTAAACATATTGAGTTTGAAATATATTGAGTATTAAACATATTTAGTATTAAACATATTGAGTATTAAACATATTGAGTATTAAACATACTGAGTATTAAACATAATGAGTATTACACATATTGAGTATTAAACATATTTAGTATTAAACATATTGAGTTTGAAACATATTGAGTTTGAAACATATTGAGTATTAAACATACTGAGTTTTAAACATATTGAGTATTAAACATACTGAGTATTAAACATACTGAGTATTAAACATATTGAGTATTAAACATACTGAGTATTAAACATATTGAGTATTAAATATATTGAGTATTAAACATATTGAGTATTAAACATATTGAGTATTAAACATATTGAGTATTAAACATATTGAGTATTAAACATATTGAGTATTAAACATATTGAGTATTAAACATATTGAGTTTTAAACATATTGAGTATTAAACATATTGAGTTTTAAAAATATTGAGTATTAAACATACTGAGTATTAAACATAATGAGTATTAAACATATTGAGTATTAAACATACTGAGTATTAAACATATTGAGTATTAAACATATTGATTATTAAACATATTTAGTATTAAACATATTGAGTATTAAACATATTGAGTATTAAACATATATTGTGTATTAAACATATTGAGTATTAAACATATTGAGTTTTAAACATATTGAGTTTTAAACATATTGAGTATTAAACATATTGAGTTTTAAAAATATTGAGTATTAAACATACTGAGTATTAAACATAATGAGTATTAAACATATTGAGTATTAAACATACTGAGTATTAAACATATTGAGTATTAAATATATTGAGTTTTAAACATATTGAGTATTAAACATATTGAGTATTAAACATATTGAGTATTAAACATATTGTGTATTAAACATATTGAGAATTAAACATATTGAGTATTAAACATATTGATTATTAAACATATTTAGTATTACACATATTGAGATTTAAACATTCTGAGTTTTAAACATGCTGAGTTTTAAACATATTGAGTATTAAACATAGTACATTTTAAACATATTGAGTTTTAAACATATTGAGTATTAAACATATTGAGTATTAAACATACTGATTATTAAACATATTGATTATTAAACATATTGATTATTAAACATATTGATAATTAAACATATTAAGTGCTATTTCTGTTGTGTGTTTTAAATGTGACCGAAACATCAGTTAGGCCTTTCCTGGGAAAACTGGTGCCACAAAGGGAGGGAGGGATGGAGGGAGAGAGATATAGCGAAGGAGAGACAGAGAGAGTTAGCGGACAGTGGGATAGGGACAGGATAGCCTGTGGTTTTTCTCTCTCTGCCGTTCTTTCCAGAGCGAGCCTCACCCTGGAGAGACCTCTGAAATGCAAACACTGTGGTTTTCCACAGGCGGAAAATTCCCCGGATTTGTGAATTTGTCAGCAGACAGAGGGTATGAGGAGCCACGCCGAGGACATGTGTATGAATGTGTGACGGTGTGTGTGTTTGTGTGTGCAGTGTATTTGTGTGTGTGTATCTGGGAATCTGTTGAGGCCTGAGGGTTTTCAGCTAGTCTTAAGTGCCCCCCCCCTCTCTCTCTCTCTCTCTCTCTCTCTCTCTCTCTCTCTCTCTCTCTCTCTCTCTCTCCTTTCTCTCTTTCTCTCTCTCTCTCCTCTCTCTATGTCTCTCCTCTCTCTCTCTCTCTCCTCTCTCTATGTCTCTCCTCTCTCTCTCTCTCCTCTCTCTGTTTCTTCTCTCTCTCTCTCTCTCTCTCTCTCTCTCTCTCCCTCTCTCTCTCTCTTTCTTCAATCAGCTGATGAGTTCACCTCAGTAGCCTCTGCACTGATGCTCTTTTCCAAAGCACTCTTTGAAGCCAGAAAAACAGAGAAGCACAGAAACAGAGTCTTAATAAACACACTGCCGCTGCGTTTTCAAACCTCCTGTTTTCTTGATAATATCCCCTTTAGTCTTTCCTCTCTGTTCTGGCTCTGCATCCTTATTTAAAAATAAATGAGATTGAGTGTGTGTGTGTGTGTTTGTGTGTGTCTGTGCTGTCAGAGAGGAGTGTATGATATGCGAGAGCCCACACGCACGCACACACACACACACACACACACACACACACACACACACACACACACACACACACACACACACACACACACACACACACACACAGCTTCCAGTGGGCTCTCTGCCAGGCTCTGCCTAAAGACGGAGGGGTGCGAGGGGTTGGAGCCTGGCCTAGTGGTTCTTCCCTCCCTGGATGAATAAGATAGCTCTCAGCCTGCAGCAGCCTTCAGTCTGGATACCCAACAACAGTATAGACCTGATTTCCTTGAGTTCCAATTATCCCTCTATAGCCCAGCTATACAAAGGACCTCTCTGGCAGCAGCCTCATCACAATAAAGTCAACCTATATTCCTGCAGCCTCCATAACACAAAGACCCCCCTCTTCCTGCATGGCCCCTATGGCAGAATGCTGTAGGCTACATCCCTCTTTACCTGCAATAGACAGCATTATATTCTAATGCTATTATCACCAATCTGTGTTTGTTAAGTCAGACAGAGATAACCCCCCTATTTCACCTGGGCTGCCTGTCCTAGTGGGGCCTGTGTGTGTGTGTAGTACAGTGGGGTGGGGTGGCCGTCTGTCTTTAAAGCAGGCTCCGGTGGGTGTGAGGGCCCCAGCTCGTTTATTGATTGGTCTGTGATGTGGACAGACAGAGGCGCCGCGGCCCCCCTCTACCCCCTGCCCCAAGGCAGTCGTCACACTGGAGGGGCTAGGGTGGAGGAGCCCAGGTGGGCCTCTTTGAAACCAGGGCCTGTCCTGCCGCTGTAGCCCACCTCAGGGCTAATCTGGCAGGGGTAGACCAATTACAGGGACCCCCAGTGGTCAGAGTAATTGGGGGAAGAGAAACAAGAGGGCATAGAGAGGGATGGTGGGGTGTGATAGAGAGGCTGTTGGAGGGAGTCTCATCTCATCTCTCTCTCTCTCTCTCTCTCTCTCTCTCTCTCTCTCTCTCTCTCTCTCCCCTGTCTCTCGTCTTACCGTCTCTATAGGCCACATATTAAACCTGCATCTACATCCACACAAGCCAAGTCTGCAAGGTCAAGAGTTTCCCATTAAGAAGTATGGGAGAGTAAATATAGGGTGTTTCTCATTATGTACTGTGCTCGGAGAACGCCATACTGACTGAGTATTTATTCCTCAGGTTATTCTTGTTCTATTTACTCCTCGTCTTATTATTACTTCTCTAGTTTTCCTCTCTGCATTGTTGCGAAGGGCCCGTAATTAATTCCACTGTTGTTCACGAAGCATGTGACAAATACAATTTGATTTGATTTGAGTCCAAATCAAAGTATGCAAAACGGAGCATGGAGGACATTTCTCAGATGTGTACTCCGTTTGGACCAACAGTGGCAAGTCACAACAACAGACAAACACAGTGTGCTTAAACTAATAACACACAAAGTATTGTATTTTCTTGTTTATATTGAATACATCATTTAAACATTCACAGTGTAGGTTAGAAAAAGTATGTGAACCCCTAGGCTAATGACTTCTCCCAAAGCTAATTGGAGTCAGAAGTCAGCTAACCTGGAGTCCAATCAATGAGACGAGATGTTGGTTAGAGCTGCCTTGCCCTATAAAAAACACTCACAAAATTTGAGTTTGCTATTCACAAGAAACATTGCCTGATGTGAACCATGCCTCGAATGAACGAGATCTCAGAAGGCATAAGATTAAGAATTGTTAAGGGTTACAAAAGTATCTCTAAAAGCCTTGGTGTTCATCAGTCCACAGTAAGACAAATTGTCTATAAATGTAGAAAGTTCAGCACTGTTGCTACTCTCCCTAGGAGTGGCCGTCCTGCAAAGATGACTGCAAGAGCACAGTGCAGAATGCTCAATGAGGTTAAGAAGAATCCTAGTGTCAGCTAAAGACTTACAGAAATCTCTGGAACATGCTAACATCTCTGTTGACGAGTCTACAATACGTAAAACACTAACAATAATGTGGTCATGGGAGGACACCATGGAAGAAGCCACTGCTGTCCAAAAAAAACATTGCTGCACGTCTGAAGTTTGCTAAAGTGCACCTGGATGTTCCACAGTGTTACTGGCAAAATGTTCTGTGGGCAGATTAAACTACAGTTGAGTTGTTTGGAAGGAACACACAACACTATGTGTGGAGAAAAGGCACAGCACACCAACATCAAAACCTCATCCCAACTAAAGTATGGTGGAGGGAGCATCATGGTTTGGGGCTGCTTTGCTGCCTCAGGGCCTGGACAGCTTGCTATCATCGACAGAAAAATGAATTCCCAAGTTTATCAAGACATTTTGCAGAAGAATGTTAGGCTATCTGTCCACCAATTGAAGCTCAACAGAAGTTGGGTGATGCAACAGGACAACGACCCAAAACACAGAAGTAAATCGACAACAGAATGGCTTCAACAGAAGAAAATACGCCTTCTGGAGTGGCCCAGTCAGAGTCCTGACCTCAACTCGATTGAGATGCTGTGGCATGACCTCAAGAGAGCAGTTCACATCAGACATCACAAGAATATTGCTGAACTGAAACAGTTTTGTAAAGGGGAATGGTCCAGAATTCCTCCTGACCGTTTTGCAGGTCTGATCCGCAACTACAGAAAAGGTTTGGTTGAGGTTATTGCTGCCAAAGGAGTGTCAACCAGTTATTAAATCCAAAGGTTCACATACTTTTCCCACCCCGCACTGTGAATGTTTAAACGGTGTGTTCAATAAAGACATGAAAACGTATAATTGTTTGTGTGTTATTAGTTTAAGCAGACTGTGTTTGTCTATGGTTGTGACCTAGATGAAGATCAGATAAAATTGTATGACCAATTTATGCAGAAATCCAGGTATTTCCAAAGGGTTCACATACTTTTTCTTGCCATTGTACACTAGATGACCAAAGGTATGTGGACACCTGCTCGTCAAACATCTCATTACAAAATCAAGGACATTAATATGGAGTTGGTCCCCCCCTTTGCTGCTATAACAGCCTCCACTCTCTGGGAAGGCTTTCCACTAGAAGTTGGAACATTTCTGCGAGGACTTGCTCAAGAGCATTAGTGAGGTCGGGCACTGATGTTTGGCGAATAGGCCTGTTTCACAGTCGGCGTTCCCAATTAATCTCTTCCAACAAATAATTTCTGTATGGACCTCGCTTTGTGCATGGGGGCATTGTCATGCTGAAACAGGAAAGGGCCTTCCCCAAACTGTTGCCACAAAGTTGGAAGCACAGAATCATCTAGAATGTCATTGTATGCTGTAGTGTTAAGATTTCCCTTCACTGGAACTAAGGAGCTTAGACCGAACCATGAAAAACAGCCCCAGACCATTATTCCTCCTCCACAAAACATTACAGTTGGCACTATGCATCGGGGCAGGTATCGTTCTCCTGGCATTCGCCAAACCCAGATTCGTCCTTCGGACTGCCAGATGGTGAAGCTTGATTCATCAATCCAGAGAACGCATTTCCACTGTTCCAGAGTTCAATGGTGGCGAGCTTTACACCACTCCAGCCGATGCATGGCATTGCGCATGGTGATCTTAGGCTTGTGTGTGGCTGCTCGGTTATGGAAACCCATCTCCCGACGAACAGTTATTGTGCTGACGTTGATTCCAGAGGCAGTTTGGAACTCGGTATTGTGTCGCAACTGAGGACAGACAATTTTTACGCGCTACGCGCTTCAGCACTCGGCTGTCCCGTTCTGAGCTTGTGTTCCACTTCGCAATAACAGCACTTACAGTTGACCGGGGCAGCTCTAGCAAGGCAGAAATTTGACGAACCGACTTGTTGGAAAGTTGGCTTCCTATGACGGTGCCATGTTGAAAGTCACTGAGCTCTTCAGTAAGGCCATTCTACTGCCAATGTTTGTCTATGGAGATTGCATGGCCGTGTTCTCGAATTTATACACCTGTCAGCAGCAGGTGTGGCTGAAACAGCCAAATCCACTAATTTGAAGGGGAATCCAAATACTTTTGTATATATAGTGTATTTCGGAGTGTGCATCAATGCAAGCTTCAACTGAAATATTCCCAGGATCGTTGACGTAATATGACACAACCATGTAAAAAACGAGACACAATTTCTTAAAAACAATGGCGGCTGACTGAAGTGCGAAAAGTTGCCCACTCACATCTCATATGTTGCCTGACTATAATATTTTATCTTGATACATTAATAAATACATACTGTATTCATTTTAGCATGTTAAGAGTTGGTAGCCAGCTAGCTACCCACAAAGAATTGGTAGCTAACGTTGGCCATCTACCTTGCATAGCAACAATAGTTTTAGGTTGTGTTTTACATGTAAAACTAGCTGGCTAGCTACATTAATACAATTCACAAATTATCTGATAATCCTGAAGTGAAACATTTGCGTCTAATTTATGTAGTTATCTTGTTTCTTCTGTATAGGTCAAAGGTAATGCAGTAGCACAGAGTGTGAGTGCTTCTCCAATGTAAACTGTTATGTGATCTCCACACTGTCATCCTCACAAGAACTTCCTTAAGAGATTGTCATTGGAGATCTAACTCGGAGCATTAGAGTGTGTATCCACTTGAGACTTGGGGCCTAATTTACTCAGTATTTATGTACCTTTTTATGTGACAAAAAAACATAGTGAACACACACTCACACACCAGACATGGTGAGACTTGTGACATGTCTCATTTCTAAATAAAGCATTGTAAACGTACAGAACAGCCACTGTTACAGGCCACAGCTCTGGGTCTAAAAGCCCAATCTGATTGCTTAAGGAGATTTCCAGCTATGTGTGACCAACGATGGATGAAATGCGAAGAGAACATTGTGTGACTTTGGCAAAGAGAGTGTACTGAAGAAATAGCTAATGATGTGAGCACTGTGGCTGTGCTGCGGTGGAATTTGCCCAGAGTTGTTCCTGTGTGTTAAAAGTGGAGCAGAGGGATAGCGTGAGAGAGGTCCAGGGAACTGGGACTGGCAGAGACCAAGGCTAAAGCTAGCCTGAAGGCATCATGTGCTAGGCTAGCTAACCCGGCAAGTCCGCTCTGCTCTGCGTACTTCTCAATTAAATTCAACGGGGCTTCATTGGCATGGGAAACGTGCTTACATTGTCAAAGCAAGTGAAATAAACAATAAACAAAAGTGAGAAGACACAAAACAACATAAACAAAAATTATTAGAAATTAACAGTAAACTTTGCACTCACAAAAGTTATAAAAAAAAATGTTATATTATCAGCTATGTGCAAATAGTTGTAGGGGAAGATAAATAAACAGATAAATATTGGTGGTATTTACAATGTTGTTTGTGCTCTACTTGATGCCCTTTTCTCATGGCAACGGGCCACAAATCTTGCTGCTATGATTGCACACTGCGGTATTTCGCCTAATAGACATGGGAGTTTATCATTGTTTGAGGTGTTTTATAATTCTTTGTGGGTCTGTGTGATCTGTGAGAAATATGTATCTCTAATATGGTCATACATTTGGCAGGAGGTTAAGAACTGTAGCTCAGTTTCCACCTCATTTTGTGGGCAGTTTGCACATAGCCGGTCTTCTCTCGAGAGCCAGGTCTGCCTCTCTCAATAGCAAGTCTGTACAGAGTCAAGGATTTTCTTAATTTGGGGTCAGTCACAATGTTCAGGTATTCTGCCACTGTCTGTTTGGGGCCAGGTGGAATTCCAAATTGCTCAGTTTTTTGGGTTGATTCTGTCCAGTGTGTCAAATAGTTATCTTTTTGCTTTCTCATAATTTGGTTTGGTCTAATTCTGTTGCTGTCCTGGAGCTCTGTGGGGTAAACAGAGCCCCATAACCAGCCGGCTGAGGGGACGTCTCTAGGTTAATCTCTCTGTAGCTGAGAGCTTTGTGGAGGAACGTGTGGGCATCGCTTCCTTTAAGATGGTTGTAGAATGCAACATCTATTTTCTGGATTTTGATAACTAGCAGGTATAGTCCTATATGGAGACTATTTAGTGCCAAAAATAAGGGGTTACATATATAAAAATATGTATTTATGTTTCCTGATCTTTCTTATATTGCTCAGATATAGGACAGACACTTCGGAACACTTCAGAACTGCAAAGCTGCTGGGTTTTTCACTCTCAACAGATTCCCGTGTGTATCAAGAATGGTCCACCACCCAAAGGACATCCAGACAACTTGATACAACTGTGGGAAGCATTGGAGTCAACATGGGCCAGCATCCCTGTGGTACGCTTTCAACAACTTGTATAGTCCACGCCCCTAGGAAATTAGGATATTCTGAGGGCAAAAGGGCAACTTAATATTAGGAAGGTGGCCTTAATGTTTTGTTCACTCAGTGTATGTTGAAGAGGGTGGAGTTCAAGCTGCGTCCCTGTCTCACCCTGAGTTAAGAAATCTTTTGTGGATTGGGCTGATCAGACCTTCATTCCAAATATTGGGGAAGATGCCAGAGCTGAGAATAATGTTGAAGAGTTTAGGAATAGCCTATTTGAATTTGTGGTCTGTATATTGTATCATTTCATGTAGGATAAGGATACAAACCACAAGCCTTTTTGGGCTGAGGGTTTGTATTTTGTCCTGTAGCTCCACTCAAGGCCACTCTCTATCTATCCCTCTCTACTTTACATCTCAGTAAGTTCACAATGGCTAAAGTGAAGGAATGACATGTCACTATGTATACGAGGCTATAGGACCACAGACTACATTTGTCTTTAGTGGTTGAGGTCTCAGCCTTGGACCACTTTAGAAGAAGAAGAAGAAGAAGAAGAAGAAGTTTTATTTATATAGCGCCTTTCCATAGCTCAAGGTCGCTTTACATTGCACATTACAATACATTCAGAACACACACACATACATCGCAGTCACATAGGATACACACTACCCAAAATGCATGTCAAACAGATATGTCTTCAACTGGATCTTGAATGCACCCACGGATGAGGTATTGCGTAGTGTAAGTACGTAAGTAACTTTAAGGTTAGAGATAGACTGGTGTTTAGAGTTTGGTTGTAAAACAAAGTGATACTGGAGGCTTCGCCTCGGTGGCACCCCGGCATGCCATGCTCCGAACTTGTGGTGTTCCGCTGCTCATTAACCACACCACGTTACCAGCGGCACACGCGCCTGCCCTGTCCTGACACAATGTCTGTCTGCCATAGGACCACAATGAGCTCAGAGCACCCTATTCCCTTGTGCACTGCTGACCTGAACCCGGGTCAAAAGTAGTGCACTGTAAAGGGAATAGGATGCCATTTGGGACACAGACCTAGAGCAGTGTCCTGTAAGTGTCTGTCTGGTAGATGTCTTTGCTAGGACACTGCCACAAAGCTATTGACTTAAAACTGCACCACTGTTATATTGCTACTACTGTTAAATCTATCAGATTTTTATCTCTGAAACAAAGACTTGTAAGGATAAAGTGCAACATAATGAAAAGAACTCACTGATTTTATTATCATAGAGATGTGCCATTTATAAAGGTTTAACCGCTGCTAATTGACACTGGAGGAAAGAGGCACAGACTCTCTAATTGAAAAGGCCCCACTTGCCCCAGTGCACAAAGCACACAGATGCGCGCACACACACACACACACATACACACACACACTATGAGGTGGCCAGAGGGGTTTGGTAAGGTCATGTTAATTAACCCCAGATCAACTCTCTGTATTATCCTTCAGTAGTTGCTGAGTTCTAATCTACATCTGGTATAATTTAGAATATCTTAATGGGGAAAGTCATTGCTCTCAAGTCCTCATTAACAAATATTAGTCCATTCCATTGTTTGTGTCTTTCTCTAGTGGTAGAAGATGGTGTATAGTGTATAGATAGAGAGATAATCAACATGGGGAAAAGCAGTCTCAGTAAGACATCGATAGAAAGAGTGAAAGAGATAAAGGGAAGTGTGAAATACAGGAAGATGAGATGGGAGGGGTAGGAGGAATGATTACCGATTTTGTGTGTTCCCTTTCAGGTGTGTGTGTGTGTGTGTGTGTGTGTATGTTTGTGTGTTTGTGTGTTCGGACGGCCTTCTCCCCTCCTGATCCACCTGCTACTGGCCATAAACAGTGTTGGCCTGTAAATCCTGAGCGAGTAGAAAACATTGATACATTTTTATGGCTCAGTTATCAGCAGGGGGCAGAGATTATCCTTGACTCCTGCTGTAATCTCTCTCATTCATCCAACGCTGGCCGCCCGCCATCCACCACTCCCTGACGCCATCCCAGCCCAGATTGATTAGGAAATCAACGGGCTCAGTAAAAAAAACAGGTAAAAAGTTTGATCAGGGCTCAGGAGGTTAGGCTGACCTTGGACGGGATGGGGGCTGTTTGATAAACAGGGGAGGAGGTAGGAGGCAGCTCCAATCATAATATCAGATATGGAAGAACGAAGCATCGTAACGTCTCATCAGGTGACGCATTACTTATTAAACCAAAAGGCAGTTGCTGTCTCATACTGAGATATTACAAATACAATGTATTTCTGCTAGCTAAAACATTTTACAGAATGATAAAGCCTGAAGACTTAACAAACAACCCTGAATAATTGTTTACAACAATAAGACAATGTATTACCGCGCTAGTCCTTCAACTTCAATGTGTGATTTCCAACTGTGCTGGTACAGTGCCTTCAGAAAGTTTTCACAACCCTTGACTTTTTCAAATTTTGTTGTGTTACAGATTGAATTTAGATTTTTTTTCTGGCCTACACACAATACCCCATAATGTCAAAGTGGAATCAAGTTTTTAGAAATGTTTACAAATTAATAAAAAATCTAAAGCTGAAATGTATTGAGTCTACAAGTGTCACGTTGGCATAAATGATTCGGGAGACAGGCGCAAGAACGCGTAATAGGATGTTTTATTAAGCCCAAATTACGGCGTGCCGTGTAAAGGCACGGGTGGACGAAGACCAAACAAAGACGTAACAAAACACAGGGTAGAAACCCAAAACAAAAGAACGAGGAGTACCTCAAATAAATAACACACGCGGGGATGAACACAATGATTAACACACAGGACGAGACCCGTAATCATCTGCGCAATCCACAAGGGCACGAAAGCCAAAACACACAGCACAGGTACTCACACACACCAACGGACATTGTAACAATAATCGACAGCCCAATGGAAACCAAAGGGCACACTTATACAAGTACTAATCAGTGGGAATAGGGGACATGTGTGCTTAATGAAAGTTCCGGAGGGATCCGTGACAATAAGTATTCAACCCCTTTGTTATGGCAAGCCTAAATAAGTCCAGGAGTAAAAATGTGCTTAACAAGTCACATAATAAGTTTCATGGATTCACTCTGTCTGCAATTTTTAAATGACTACCTCATCTCTGTACCCCACACATTCAATTATCTGTAAGGTCCCTCAGTCGAGCAGTGAATTTTAAACACAGATTCAACCACAAAGACCAGGGAGGTTACCCAACACCTCGCAACGAAAGGCACCTATAAAAAAACATTGAATATTCCTTTGAGCATGGTGAAGTTATTAATGACACTTTGGATGGTGTATCAATACACCCAGTCACTACAAAGATACAGGCGCCGTTTCTAACTCAGTTGCCGGAGAAGAAGGAAACCGCTCAAGGATTTCACCATGAGGCCAATGACTTTAAAACAGTTACAGAGTTTAATGGCTGTGATAGGAGAAAACGGAGGATGGATCAACAAGATTGTAGTTACTCCACAATACTAACCTAAATGACAGTGAAAAGATGGAAGCCTGTACAGAATAAAAATATTTCAAATCATTGCACTAAGCTGTATCCAGCACGGCCTGGGTGAAAAAAGTAAAACTGCCAAAAATGTGGCAAAGAAATTAACTTTATGTCCTGAATAGAAATCATTATGTTTGGGGCAAATCCAACAAAACACATCACTGAGTACCAGTCATCATATTTTCAAGCATATTCTGGGTATGCTCTCCATCGGCAAGGGAGTTTTTTTTAAAGAAACTGAATAGAGCTAAGCACAGGCAAAATCCTAGGGGGAAAATCTATGGCAAGACCTGAAAATGGCAATGAGCAACAACCAACTTGACAGAGCTTGAATAATTTTTGTATGAATAATGTGCAAATATTGTACAATCCAGGTGTGCAAAGCTCTTAGAGACTTACCCAAAAAGACTTGCAGCTTTAATCGCTGCCAAAGGTGCTTCTAACATGTTTTCACTTTGTCATTATGGGGTATTGTGATGTCATTATGGGGTATTGTGATGTCATTATGGGGTATTGTGATGTCATTATTGGGTATTGCGTGTAGAATGGTGAGGAACAAAATATATTGAATCCATTTTGAAATCAGGCAGTAATACAACAAAATGTGGAATAAGTCAAGGGGTATGAATACTTATTGAAGGCACTGCCACTAAACAAAGGGACCTCGGGAGGCCTCAGCCAAGGCTGCAGAACAAACAGTTTATATGTACAGGCTGGTTGGCTGATGTCAGGCGGTGGTTAGATCACGTTCAGCCTGCTCAGGAAACACTGGGGCAGCTTTGTTAAGACCAAGACGTGCTGTTGTCATCCACTGTTCCGTGACAGAGGTAGGCTACCGCTCCGCAACAGGACACACACACACACACACACACACGTGCACACTCTTATCCCTGACCCTTGACCTTTACGTATGCAGAAGCTGATGTACTGCATTAGCTGTATTAGCTACCAGCTCACAGAGGTTTACTGCTATGCTTATGACTTTATTGTTATTTCTGCAGATTTTGAAGACTGTCTCAAGAAACACTGTCGTCACATGAGTCTGAGTCATACTGACACACCAATAAACACCAGGCTTTGTCCAATGGAAAAAACACCACAATCTATTCACAATCAACAAATCCTGCATATTAGACAAATGATCCTGTGACTGTGTGTCTGTCTGTGTCTGTGCATACTCCTCATCAGTCACATCGCTCATTGGCACAGTGGTAATGGTTTCTCTGTGGCCATGATAAAGGGCCATTGACGAGGCCCATCCCTTGGTCTGAGCGGTGCATATTGGAGCCAAGATGGAGAAGGCCAGCCTGATTGCATAGAGAGTGGGATCCTCTTCCAGTCTTTATAAAGTAATGAAATAAAAACTATTTGGCCGGCGGAATCCCTTTAGCTAACCGCCCAGATTGCTCCCAATCAGATTAAGGCCAATGCAGGGAATTAAACCCTGGCTTTGGGACGTCTCTTCTAATTCACTTACTGGGCCTTGGCCCTCCAATACCCCGGGTCAGGGCCCTCCAATACTATGGGCCAGGGCCCTCCAATACCACGGGTCAGGGCCCTCCGATACTATGGGCCAGGGCCCTCCAATACCCCGGGTCAGGGCCCTCCGATACTATGGGCCAGGGCACTCCGATACTATGGGCCAGGGCACTTTGATACCAGGGCCCTCCGATACTATGGGCTAGGGCACTCCGATACCAGGGCACTCAGATACTATGGACCAGGGCCCTCCAATACCACGGGTCAGGGCCCTCCGATACTATGGGCCAGGGCACTACGATACAATGGGCCAGGGCCCTCCGATACTATGGGCCAGGGCCCTCCAATACCCCGGGTCAGGGCCCTCCGATACTATGGGCCAGGGCACTCCGATACCAGGGCCCTCCAAAACTATGGGCCAGGGCACTCCGATACCAGGGCCCTCCGATACTATGGGCCAGGGCACTTTGATACCAGGGCCCTCCGATACTATGGGCCAGGGCCCTCCAATACCACGTGCCAGGGCACTCCAATACTATGGGCCAGGGCCCTCCAATACCACGGGTAAGGGCCCTAAGCACTTCATGTGGATCTATATCACAATGAAGCCATTCACTACTTCACTGGACCAATGGCTACCCTGCCCACAGGGGCCCTGGTTGTCTCTCTATGGGGCTCTATGACCGGGGCTGTATGGGGCTCAGTGGTGAGATGGTTCCCATTACCTCTCTGTGTGGATTATGGTTTGGCCATCAGAAGCCATAGACAAGTATCAAGGCCGAACAGTGAACAATGAGGACTTTTAGATTATTACATTTACCCATAAGTGGTTTTGTTGGCTTGTTGTTGGGACCAACCCAAAGTCAAGCATGATAAAGTTATGGGAGGATACTGACTGCATTTCAAACACAGAAATCTCCAAGCTAGTTAGCTAGTAAGCATATCATCAATGACCTTTTAAATAATCAACCCCCATAAATATACATTTGCTACACTGCTACTGCAGTAAGCTGACCATCAGTACACTACCAACAGCACCATCAATCCATGACACACAGTCCTTTATTAGCAATGCAGTTATGCAGCTAGCCATTGAAGTCAGTTAGTATTGCATTAAGAGTAGGTAACATGCTAACAGACATTAGACCCATCCTTATAAACCGTCAAAGATGATTGCTAGTTCAGCTAGCTTCCTCCCCGTTAGGGTACCACCAATGCTACAATGAGTGAGTCTCTGGAACAGTGGGCTCAGGCTCAACCACATGGACACTTATGGTCTCACATTATGAAGTTCTATCAGCCTCCAGGTGTTGGAATGTGAGTTGGAGGGGATGTGTGGTGTATCCATGATAAAGGTTTGGTCTGTAATATTACCCTACAGAGAAACTCATTACATCTGATTCCTCACAGCCACTGCAAACATACAAGGTTGTTTGGGTGCATGATTGTGTGAGAGTGTGTGTGTGTTTGTGTGTGTGAGAGTGTGTGTGTGTGCGTGCGTGTTTGTTTTTGTTGTGTTTGAGAGTGTGTGAGTGTGCGTGTGTGTGTCTGTGTGTGTGTTTGTGTGCGTGTGTGTGTCTGTGTGTGTGTTTGTGTGTGTGCGTGTGAATGTTTGTGTGTGTCTGTGTGCATGTGTGTGTTTGTGTGTGTGAGTGTGTGTGCGTGTGAAGGCCCATCTCCAGAGGACCATGAAAGCCAGTGATATGTGTGTGTGCAGTCACCCCTGAGTGTGGTGGGGCACACACACACACACACACACATTCCCTCACACACACAGTCATGGACCAATTAAGCCCCTCCAGCCGCCCATAAAGCCCCATGGTATGACAGGAAAGGTGAAAGCGCCTCTTTATAGAAATGTGGAGTGGAACTGAATCCTACAGTGGTTCTTCCTTTAAAAGTTTAGAGCTAATGACTCCATCTTTACAATATCAGGCAGATTTCATGCCTTTATATAACGTGCCCTTGACCTTGGGTTTGCAGGCTGATAGAGCCTCACAATGTGGTTGAGCCTGAGCCTGCTGCTAGCTGCAGTTAAAACATTGCTAGCTGTTATCTGGGTCTCCTCTGTACTGTATGTAGCATGCTGCTCTATAAGGCCAGGGGTGAAGTGAGCCTGCCAAGCCTAACATTGACCAGCAGATGATTTGGTGTATTTGACACTAATGCGTTGCTTCTAGATCTGTCTTTACATATTTTGTTTGTTTCACGCACACACACACACACAAGCACGCGCACACACACACACACGCGTGCACACACACACACGCACACATAAACACGCATGCACACAGTCAGAGTTGCTATGGCACCCCTCTGCTTGGCACTCAGCATTAAGGAGATAGATTGGGAGTAAGGCCCTGCGATAGACTAGGGGGTGTACATGTACATCTAACTGCCTCACGCTACAGAAACAGGAGATAGGCTCCTGCCCTATGAGCCATTCTGTCTCACACAAGGCAAAGCTACTTACTGAACTGCAATAGCACACAGTTGAAATTGGAAGTTTACATACACCTTAGCCAAAGACATTTAAACTCAGTTTTTCACAATTCCTGACATTTAATCCTAGTAAGAATTCCCTGTCTTAGGTCAGTTAGGATCACCACCTTATTTTAAGAATGTGAAATGTCAGAATTATAGTAGAGAGAATTATTTATTTCAGCTTTTATATCTTTCATCACATTCCCAGTGGGTCAGAAGTTTACATACACTCAATTAGTATTTGGTAGCATTGCCTTTAAATTGTTTAACTTGGGTCAAACGTAATTTTCATCAATTTTCATCATAGGTACACTTCAACTATGACAGACAAAATGAGGAAAAAAAAATGGTAGGATTTTTTATGAATTTATTTGCAAATTATGGTGGAAAATAAGTATTTGGTCAATAACAAAAGTTTATCTCAATACTTTGTTATATACCCTTTGTTGGCAATGACAGAGGTCAAACGTTTTCTGTAAGTCTTCACAAGGTTTTCACACACTGTTGCTGGTATTTTGGCCCATTCCTCCATGCAGATCTCCTCTAGAGCAGTGATGTTTTGGGGCTGTCGCTGGGCAACACGGACTTTCAAAGATTTTCTATGGGGTTGAGATCTGGAGACTGGCTAGGCCACTCCAGGACCTTGAAATGCTTCTTCGAAGCCACTCCTTCGTTGCCGGCGGTGTGTTTGGGATCATTGTCATGCTGAAAGACCCAGCCACGTTTCATCTTCAATGCCCTTGCTGATGGAAGGAGGTTTTCACTCAAAATCTCACGATACATGGCCCCATTCATTCTTTCCTTTACACGGATCAGTCGTCCTGGTCCCTTTGCAGAAAAACAGCCCCAAAGCATGATGTTTCCACCCCATGCTTCACAGTAGGTATGGTGTTCTTTGGATGCAACTCAGCATTCTTTGTCCTCCAAACACGACGAGTTGAGTTTTTACCAAAAAGTTCTATTTTGGTTTCATCTGACCATATGACATTCTCCCAATCCTCATCTGGATCATCCAAATGCTCTCTAGCAAACTTCAGACGGGCCTGAACATGTACTGGCTTAAGCAGGGGGACACGTCTGGCACTGCAGGATTTGAGTCCCTGGCGGCGTAGTGTGTTACTGATGGTAGGCTTTGTTACTTTGGTCCCAGCTCTCTGCAGGTCATTCACTAGGTCCCCGTGTGGTTCTGGGATTTTTGCTCACCGTTCTTGTGATCATTTTGACCCCACGGGTGAGATCTTGCGTGGAGCCCCAGATCGAGGAAGATTATCAGTGGTCTTGTATGTCTTCCATTTCCTAATAATTGCTCCCACGGTTGATTTCTTCAAACCAAGCTGCTTACCTATTGCAGATTCAGTCTTCCCAACCTGGTGCAGGTCTACAATTTTGTTTCTGGTGTCCTTTGACAGCTCTTTGGTCTTGGCCATAGTGGAGTTTGGAGTGTGACTGTTTGAGGTTGTAGACAGGTGTCTTTTATACTGATAACAAGTTCAAACAGGTGCCATTAATACAGGTAATGAGTGGAGGACAGAGGAGCCTCTTAAAGAAGAAGTTACAGGTCTGTGAGAGCCAGAAATCTTGCTTGTTTGTATGTGACCAAATACTTATTTTCCACCATAATTTGCAAATAAATTCATTAAAAATCCTACAATGTGATTTTCTGGATTTTTTTTCCTCATTTTGTCTGTCATAGTTGAAGTGTACCTATGATGAAAATTACAGGCCTCTCTCATCTTTTTAAGTGAGAGAACTTGCACAATTGGTGGCTGACTAAATACTTTTTTTCCCCACTGTAGATAATTTTGTACCTGTTTCCTCCAGCATCTTCACAAGGTCCTTTGCTGTTGTTCTGGGATTGATTTGCACTTTTCGCACCAAAGTACGTTCATCTCCAGGAGACAGAACGCGTCTCCTTCCTGAGCGGTATGACGGCTGCATGATCCCATGGTGTTTATACTTGCGTGCTATTGTCTGTACAGATGAGCGTGGTACCTTCAGGTGTTTGGGAAATTGCTCCCAAGGATGAACCTTGTGGAGGTCTACAATTTTTCTTCTGAGGTCTTGGCTGATATCTTTTGATTTTCCCATGATGTCAAGCAAATAGGCACTGACTTTGAAGGTAGGCCTTGAAATACATCCACAGGTACACCTCCAATTGACTCAAATGATGTAAATTACACTATCAGAAGCTTCTAAAGCTATGACATCATTTTCGGGAATTTTCAAAGCTGTTTAAAGGCACAACTTTGTGTATTTAAACTTCTGACCCACTGAATTATAAGTGACATAATCTGTCTGTAAGCAATTGTTGGAAAAATTACTTGTGTCATGCACAAAGTAGATAAGTCCTAACCGACTTGCCAAAAGTATAGTTTTTTAACAAGAAATTTGTGGAGTGGTTGAAAAACTAGTTTTAATGACTCCAACCTAAGTGTATGTAAACTTCCGACATCAACTGTATATGAACAGTTTCTCATGTAGACTCATTTTGGCCAGTTAATAGCCTAACCACCGATCAAGGAACATTATGGCCTAAACATTCAAATCCTGTTGCTGTAGGATTATTTTGCTGCCACAATACTGGTCAAATTAATATCCTATATCTGTACATGATGTGTCATTATTGTGGAGGAAGAAAAATCATGCCACTTAGACATGGACATGGAGCAGAGAACCAACGTCTCAGTGAAGTCAGTCTGCACCCAGAACCCTAATTGGTTGATTCTGAGGGTCACAGTTGGTGGTAAGAAACCTATTTTAGCCTTCACACCAGAGGTAAAGACTGAGTCATAGGCCAGCCAGCCAGAGGACAAGTACAAGTGTACAAAACCTCAAATCAAACTGTGAGCACTTCCTGGTTGAGCTGCAGAGGGACCTGGTGATAAAACCCTAAATTATTATAAAATAGTTGTTCTGAAAACAAATGCAGTTATTAGAACTAAAAACAACTACTCCCTGAGGACCAGGGCTGGGGCTGAGGAAGAGTGGAGGGGGGAAGTGCCTCTCTTTCTCTCATGGCCTAGAAAGGCAACAGTGGATTGGGCCACAAACACACACACACACTATATTCTGCACTGAACAGACATATAGTATAATGGGGGCTGCTGCAACACACACAGACATGCATACATGCACACACACACACACACACACACAGTGGATGCGGTGGTCCCCCCCAAGCTTGCTGAACTGGGCCCTTTAGAGCAGAACTATTCATCTAGACCTGTAGGATTAGCAGAGCTCAGCCCTGCCTGGACATCCAAAGTCCTCTGAACCTCACTGGGGGGCTGCTCTGGTCTGTCTGAACTGGGCTCATATATATATATATATATATATATATATATTTGAGAGAGAGAGAGAGAGAGAGAGAGAGAGAGAGAGAGAGAGAGAGAGAGAGAGAGATGGGGCAGAGAGAGATAGCCAAAGAGAGACTGGAAATTAACCAATCCTCCATCGTTAACACAATGGAAAGGTCAAAAGCTTTATTATCTAAATGTTGAAAGTGTGTGGGCGACGGAGAGAAACAAAATGTTGCAGTTTGAGGCCATGTGGCGGAGACTGACGCAGGAGCTGGAGATGTAAGCAGGTGGGTATTGACAGGGGTGATGTGTTGTGGATGTTGGCGTACGTCTGTGTGTTGTCGTCTGAATGTGTATGTTTTGTATTGTAAAAAAAACTAAAATACTCCCACAAAAAAAAGAAAGAGAGAATCGGCAAAGAAAGAGAAATGAAGTAAAATGAAAGAGAGATGGAGCAGAGAAGAAGAGAGGGGGAGAGACAGAGAGAGACAGAGCTCTTATTGTGCTTACTAAAAACTAATCAGCATGCCGTATCTGTATCAATTCAGCCATAAATCCCAGTCTCCTGTACTGTTAATCACGTGTCCTTGAGCATAGAATACGGTCTCCACACAATGTGACAAAGATAACGGTCTACAGACCAGTCTGAGACTATAACGGTCTACAGACCAGTCTGAGACTATAATGGTCTACTTATGTATTTAAGGAATCTGGTATTTAATTCTTTTTTTTTTCTGTGTATTTGAGTATCTGGTATTTAAAATAGTTTTTTTCTGTGTATTTTAGTATTTTCAAAAATACGGCCCAAGTATTTGAATGGTATTTGAATGGTTATTTGAAACAACAACAAAAAATATGTATTTGAAAGTACTTTCAAATACTTTCTTAGAAGACTATTTGAAACTCTTTTCAAATATTTTTTTTGCAAACATATTTCAAATAGCATCAAATACTCTGCACACCATATATTCACCAACTTCTGCTCCTCTGAAATTCTATAGTCAGAAATACAAACACTGAGCAGAGCTGCCCTATCATCCACAACTGTGGAGCAGCTTTTCAGCATTGGGAAAGGGGGATACCTAGTCAATTGTACAACTGAATGCATTCAACTGAAATGTGTGCGGGGGGCTGCTATAATCGATATTCACATCTTCAGCGCCTGGGGAACAGTGGGTTAACTGCCTTGCTCAGGGGCCGAACGACAGATTTTTACCTTGTCAGCTCAGGGATTTTGGTTACTGGCCCAACGCTCTAACCACTAGCGGAGGCCGAATCTTCAGATCAGATCGCTGCTTAATGTCCGACAAGCTTTTTCAAACTCTGTTTTTTTAAACGTAACATGACATCTTTCCCTCTTTCATGAGACAACAATGTAATTATTTGGTATGTATTTGAAAATAGTTCTGAATGTACACAGTAGTTTCATATGAAATCATCTTTTCACTTTTGAATCACAATATGCAGTCCAAATACATTACAATATTAACTTACTTGTTTATTCAAATAAAGGTTATCTGAATATTTGAAAAGTAATTGAAATTCCTGAAATAGTATTTGAACCCAGGTCTGCGGTCTAATGAGTAACGGGAAAGGGATAGCTGGAATAGCTGGATACCTGGTTTACTGTACAGAAAGACAGTTTTCCAGTCAATGCAGCAATCCCAAATTAAAAAACAAACCTTTTATAGGTTCATGGTAGAATCTTAATTATTTCATGATCATTTTAATATTGTAATTACGTTGGGTGTGTGCACATCATTATGTTTTCATGTCATAGCCAACATTCATGGCTTAACTGACAGACCATAGAAAAAAACACTGTTTTCAAACTAATTAACACATATCGGAAAAAAAACATTTCACCCCATGAACCAGAAGGTGAACAATTCAGAACCACGTGCTGCCTATGTCTCTATGCTTATTTCTATTTGACTGGGCAGTCGTAAAGTTGAACAACTTTTTGTACACTACTGGATGGCCTAGTTATTTCCTTATGATGCAATACATTGTTTTCCACAGGGTATGTCAACTAACTAACCAACCAATCAGCCAACCAACCTACCAACCAACTAACCCATCAACTAGATAAACCGACCAACCAATTAACAAAGTAACCAACCAACCAACTCACCAACTAACCAACTAACTAACTAACTAAAACCAGAGGCCAAGTTTGTCCAGGCTAAACCACTGATCATATTAATTAGGATTGAATTTGTCATTTAATGAGGCAAGTACAGGAAAAGCAGTTTATGATTGATTGGGAAAGGGTTTACCTGCTTAACACGTGGTAAAAAAAGCTAACTTGGTTAGTGGAAAAGAGAGAGAGAGTAGACCTGGGCCCTGACAGTAAGATACAGACCTGGGTCCTGACAGTAAATCTCAGTAAGACAAAAATAATGGTGTTCTAAAAAAGGTCCAGTTGCCAGGACCACAAATACAAATTCCATCTAGACCTAGAGCACACAAAAAACTATACATACCTCAGCCTAAACATCAGAGCCTCAGGTAACTTCCACAAAACTGTGAAAGATCTGAGAGACAAGGCAAGAAGGACCTTCTATACCATCTACACTCAATAACCCATAATGACAAAGCAAAAACCCATAAAAAAAATTTGGGGGCCATATTTCTAACAAATATAAAACAGAAATACCTTATTTACATAAGTATTCAGACCCTTTGCTATGAGACTCGAAATTAAGCTCAGGTGCATCCTGTTTCCATTGATCATCCTTGAGATGCATCAACAACTTGATTGGAGTCCACCTGTGGTAAATTCAATTTTTATTTTATTTTTTTATTTCACCTTTATTTAACCAGGTAAGGGAAGACCCCCATGAAATGGACAAAAATGAATGGCAACATATTGCCATTGGATGAAACATACACACGATGGAAAAGAGTGCCCAAATGGACAGCAGATCAATCAATTCTTATGGCAAATGGCATAAGCCAAATGTAATAACTCAAAATTACCATAGGTGGCGAGCGCGTTCCAACGGGGCAATTCATATTGCATATGTACATGAAGTCAAGACCCAAGGGTCAAATTTGGACATTTCAAAAAAAAAAATCAAAATACCTACGCCCCTTAAAAAAGTGCTTTCTGGACCGTTTTTCGCGATTCTTTTGATTTTTTTGATAATAACACGTATATAAGATGTGTATAAACATACATTTGTCTCATTTTATTGATTTAGTTTTATTAACTTTATTGTCCATAAGGCCTATGTTTTGTCCATTTGCAATATGTTACCATAGGAAGTCAAAAGTCAATGAACCATGTCCAAATGGCATAAGAAATGTACAAATGCAATAAGATTCCATACAAAAGTATTGAAAGTGCCAAATCATGATGTTATGCCCATTTACATATATGGTCATAGGAAGTCAGCTTCCCGAACCCAAAAGTCAGTGAGCAATGTCCAAATGGCATTTAAACTGACAAAATGATATATATCACTATGTTAAGCCCTCAATCATCCTATAGGGTCTATTTTTTGAAAAACGTCCAAAATGACCAGGGGTGCCCCCATTTGGATGGCCACAGGTGGGGGGTGCTCCCTAACCAGCCAGGGATACCTTGCACCCTCCTAAAGACATTAATATTTAACGGTTGTCAATTTGCAATGTCTTACAATGGACATTTACCCTCACAAATTTGACAGGCTCTGAAATACTGCAGAATTGAACTCGGGATGGCCGGGCAGTGATCATTTCAGCATGTTGTTGATTTCAGCATGTCAAATTTGTGATGTTAAAAAGCCCATTGAAACATTTTGCAAATGTACAGTGAAACATATTGCAAATGTACAGTACATTTTCAATATGTTTCAATGGGCTTTTAACATCACGAATATGACAAGCTCTAAAATACTGTAGAAATGCCCAATTGACTGCCTGTTGGTCTCAGGATGGCCAGGGTTGATAGTGATGAGTCCACACTTTCCTCCATTGCTTTGAATGGCCGTGCAACTGGTGTTTTTGTTTCCCGGGTTACCAGGTCCATATTTTCAAAAGGGTTTTAAATGACTTTAGGGGGCTGCTCCTGGTCCAGGATCTTTATGGGAGTATCCCACTACGGCCCTAAGTCAGTGGGAGAAGCCCCTGCTGAATTTTGAGCCTGCCCTGACATATGTGATAGTTGGCTTCTAAACGAGTTGGAAAAAGTGGGTTTGGTGTCAGTTTTTATCAGTTTGGTGTCAGAATGATATCTAATTGACTGATGGACGCTGACTTGCTGGCTGACTTTTGTACATTTGCAATAAGATTGAATAGGGCTGAAACATCACCAAAATGACAGACTGAAGTCAACACTAAAAAGTGCATCACCATAGTGTTCAACGAGACGCCCCACTTGACTGTAGCTCGCTCTGACCTCATAGACCGTGCCAAAAAGTAGGCCCAAAATGAAGCCTGGCCCTAAATGTCAGCTGCTTTTGGGTGACAGCGGCAGACCCGTTTGGGTTAGAAGCACAATTCAACTTCAGGAATGTTCCTAAGGTCCTCCCGATCTGAGCAAGCCTAACCGTGACCGTGTGGCATTAACCCTTAACAGTAAAAACAGGGTATTTTCATCTAACAGTTTGCTATGACATCTCTCCCCATAGGAATACATTGCCTGCTCCCCTAAATTCAACCTGATGCCTATGTGGGTTATGAATGCCATATGAACCTGTCTTCAATAGCAATCCATCAGGCCACTATGAGGTCTACCTGTGTTGATTCTAAGCTTCCTGGAGCAAACGGAAGTGGTTAAATTCATCCTAAAGGTGTTTTGATATACCTAACCTGCAGTTGGTGAAAGACTTAAAACAGGATTCTGTAAAAGCCTACCCCAATGAGGATATGTGTCTACCTACAGCTTCCTGTGCCAACCGGAAGTGCTTTAAATTGGGGTCATAGGGGCTGTTTCGAAGGGTTAAAAAGGTCACATCTTTCCAAAACTTCATATGTGTGATTAGGCAACCCTCATGAACTGTAAATGAGTCATTTCTCCCATCAGATTTACAAGAAAACCCTCACACACACACACAAACACAGAGCTTGGATGGAGTGACACAGTGTGGGGCTTAAAGACACACAGAGCCTGCAATGGCATCACCATAGTCTCTAGGCCTTGCCGAGTTCAACGAGATGCCCCGCTTGACCGTAGCTCACTCGGTCTGACCGCAGCAACCGTGCCAAAAAGTAGGCCCAAAATGAAGCCTGGCCCTACATTTCAGCTGCTTTTGGGTGACAGCGGCAGACCCGTTTGGGTTAGAAGCACGATTCAACTTCAGGAACGTTCCTTAGGACCTCCCGATCTGTGCAAGCCTAACCGTGACCGTGTGGCATTAACCCTTAACAGTGAAAACAGGGTATTTACATCAAACCGTTTGCTATGACATCTCTCCCCATAGGAATACATTGCCTGCTCGCCTAAATTCAACCTGGTGCCTATGTGGGTTATGAATGCCTTATGAACCTGTCTTTGATGGCAATCCATCAAGCCACTATGAGGTCTACCTGTGTTGATTCTAAGCTTCCTGGAGCAACCGGAAGTGGTTCAATTCACCCTAAAGGTGTTTTACAGTACCCAACCTGCTGTGGGTGAAAAACAGACTTTCAAACCTATGTGAATCAGTCAGTTCTTAACTTACAGACTTAAAACTCAGGATTCTGTAAAAGCCTACCCCAATGAGGATATGTGTCTACCTACAGCTTCCTGTGACAACCGGAAGTGCCTTAAATTGGGGTCACAGGGTCTATTTCGAAGGGTTAAAAAGGTCACATCTTTCCAAAACTTCACATGTGTGATTAGGCAACTCCAATGTACTGTAAATTAGTAATTTCTCCCATCAGAATCCCTTGAAAAACTCACACACGCACACAGTCCATGGGGAGTGACATAGTGTGGGGCTTACAGACACACACTGCCTGCAATAGTTACTTTCGTTCGAACTATTAAAGAACCGTCAGACCTAGAGCTCTGAAACTTTAGAACCCTTTTCTAGAGCTTATGTCGATAGTGCACGGTGAGTTATGGGGCTCTAGAAGGTTCACAGTCTGAGAAACAGCCTTGTACATTTGCAATATTTTCAATTAATTTTTACATCACGAAAATGACAAAATTTCTAAAAGTCCCAGAGACACAAGGTTAGGTACAAATGTACAGTACATTTGCAATATGTTTCAATGGGCTTTTAACATCACGAATTTGACAAGCTCTAAAATACTGCAGAAATGCCCAAATTGACTGGCCAATTGAACTCGCGATGGCCGGGCTCGACGGTTTTAACTTATTGCAAATGGACAAAAGTCTGCCATAAAGTCACTATAATGAAAACGTAAAACACCTAGTTACGTTCTAGTTGCGGGTCCAGTTCCGACATTATGTGTAGCCCTAGCTGAGGCGACCCCGAATCTCGAGTTTCGGCTCGATAGGTCATTTAGAGTCCGAGCAGCGACCTTAATTGGTGCTGAAAATCCACGTTTTCCGTGCGTTGCTACGGGGTCCTTGAATGAGCTATTGGACAGAAACGTTAGGGTCCATCTCTATGGGCCGAGGTGGTTTTAATGCACCTAGCCTTGTGACTCTGGGACCTTTTCATTTTCGCGATGTAAAAATTAATTGAAAATATTGCAAATGTACGAGGCTATTTCTCGGCCTGAGAACCTTCTAGAGCCCCGTAACTCACCGTGCACTATCGACTAAAGGTCTAGAATGGGTTTCTAAAGTTTCCGAGCTCTAGGTCTGACGGTTCTTTGATAGTTCGAACAAAAGTAACTATTGCAGGCAGTGTCTGTCTGTAAGACCCTCACTGTGTCATTCCCCATTGACTGCGTGTGTGTGATTTCAGAAAATCACAGAAAATCCCAGAAATCACGTAGAGCTCCGAAACCCACGTTAACGGATTCGTCTGAACACGCCGCAACTGGATCCATAACTTTTTTGGGAAAAAAATATATTTTTCTCAACATTACGAATTGGACATTTTACGATTTATCAAAAATTAAAACAGAACAGTCCCTTATGTAGGTAGGCAAGTTGAGAACAAGTTCTCATTTACAACTGCGACCTGGCCAAGATAAAGCAAAGCAGTTCAACACATACAACAACACAGAGTTACACATGGAGTGAAACAAACATACAGTCAATAATACAGTAGGAAAAAAACAAATCTATATACAATGTGTGCAAATAAGGTAAGATAAGGAACATAAGGCAATAAATAGGCCATGGTGACAAAGTAACTACAGTATAGCAATTTAACACTGGAATGGTAAATGTGCAGTAGATGAATGTGCAAAGTAAAAATACTGGGGTGCAAAGGAGCAAGATAAATAAATGACTACGGTAGGGGATGAGGTAGTTGGATGGGCTATGTACAGGTGCAATGATCTGTGAGCTGCTCTGACAGCTGGTGCTTGAAACTAGTGAGGGAGATAAGTGTCTCCAGTTTCAACGATTTTTGTAGTTCGTTCCAGTCATTGGCAGCAGAGAACTGGAAGGAAAGGTGGCCAAAATAGGAATTGGCTTTGGGGGTGGCCAGTGAGATATACCTGCTGGAGCGAGTGCTACGGGTGGGTGCTGCTATGGTTACCAGCGAGCTGAGATAAGGCGGGGCTTTACCTAGCAGGGACTTGTAGATGACCTGGAGCCAGTGGGTCTGGCGGCGAGTGTGTAGCGAGGGCCAGCCGACTAGAGCATACAGGTCGCAGTGGTGGGTAGTATATGGGGCTTTGGTGACAAAGCGGATGGCACTGTGATAGACTGCATCCAGTTTGCTGAGTAGAGTGTTGGAGGCTATTTTGTAGATGACATCGCCGAAGTCGAGGATCGGCAGGATAGTCAGTTTTACTAGTGCAAGTTTGGCAGCGTAAGTGAAGGAGGCTTTGTTGCGAAATAGAAAGCCGATTCTAGATCTAATTTTGGATTGGAGATGTTTAATATGAGTCTGGAAGGAGAGTTTACAGTCTAGCCAGACACCTAGGTATTTGTAGTTGTCCACGTATTCTAGGTCAGAGCCGTCCAGGGTAGTGATGCTAGTCGGGCGGGCGGATGCAGGCAGTGAACGGTTGAAAAGCATGCATTTGGTTTTACTAGCGTTTAAGAGCAGTTGGAGGCCACGGAAGGAGTGCTGAATGGCATTGAAGCTCGTTTGGAGGTTAGTTAACACAGTGTCCAAAGAAGGGCCAGAAGTATACAGAATGGTGTCGTCTGCATAGAGGTGGATCAGAGAATTACCAGCAGCAAGAGCGACATCATTGATGTATACAGAGAAGAGAGTCGGCCCAAGAATTTAACCCTGTGGCACCCCCGGACAACAGGCCCTCCGATTTAATACACTGAACTCTGTCGGCAAAGTAGTTGGTGAACCAGGCGAGGCAATCATTAGAGAAACCAAGGCTGTTGAGTCTGCCGATAAGGATGTGGTGATTGACAGAGTCGAAAGCCTTGGCCAGGTCAATGAATACGGCTGCACAGTAATGTCTCTTATCGATGGCGGTTATGATATCGTTTAGTACCTTGAGCGTGGCTGAGGTGCACCCGTGACCAGCTCGGAAACCGGATTGCACAGCGGAGAAGGCACGGTGGGATTCGAAGTGGTCAATGATCTGTTTATTAACTAGGCTTTCAAAGACTTTAGAGAGGCAGGGCAGGATTGATATAGGTCTATAGCAATTTGGGTCTACGGTGTCACCCCTTTCGAAGAGAGGGATGACCGCGGCAGCTTTCCAATCTTTTGGGATCTCGGACGACACCAAAGAGAGGTTGGGCAGACTGGTAATAGGAGTTGCAACAATGGCAGCAGATAGTTTTAAAAAGAGATGGTCCAGATTATCTAGTCCAGCTGATTTGTACGGGTCCAGATTTTGCAGCTCTTTCAGAACATCTGCTATCTGGATTTTGGTGAAGGAGAAGCTGGGAAGGCTTGGACAAGTAGATGCAGGGGGGGCGAAGCTATTGGCCGGGGTTGGGGTAGCCAGGAGGAAAGCATGGCCAGCCGTAGAGAAATGCTTGTTGAAATTTTCGATTATCATGGATTTGTCAGTGGTGACCGTGTTACCTAGCCTCAGTGCAGTGGGCAGCTGGGAGGAGGTGCTATTGTTCTCCATGGACTTGACAGTGTCCCAAAACTTTTTGGAGTTAGAGCTACAGGATGCAAATTTCTGTTTGAAAAAGCTAGCCTTTGCTTTCCTGACTGATTGCGTGTATTGGTTCCTGACTTCCCTGAACAGTTGCATATCGCGGGGACTATTCGATGCAATAGCAGTCCGCCACAGGATGTTCTTGTGCTGGTCAAGGGCAGTCAGGTCTGGAGTGAACCAAGGGCTGTATCTGTTCTTAGTCCTACATCTTTTGAAAGGGGCATGCTTATTTAAGATGGTGAGGAAGTTGCTTTTAAAGAATGACCAGGCATCCTCGACTGACGGAATGAGGTCAATATCCTGCCAGGATACCCGGGCCAGGTCGATTAGAAAGGCCTGCTCGCAGAAGTGTTTTGGGGAGCGTTTGACAGTGATAAGGGGTGGTCGTTTGACCGCGGTCCCATAGCGGATGCAGGCAATGAGGCAGTGGTCGCTGAGATCCTGATTGAAAACAGCAGAGGTGTATTTGGAGGGCAAGTTTGTCAGGATAATGTCTATGAGGGTTCCCATGTTTACAGATTTAGGATTGTACCTGGTGGGTTCCTTGATGATTTGTGTGAGATTGAGGGCATCTAGCTTAGATTGTAGGACTGCCGGGGTGTTAAGCATATCCCAGTTTAGGTCACCTAACAGAACGAACTGTAGTGTCGTCTGCAAACTTGATGATTGAGTTGGAGGCGTGCTTGGCCACGCAGTCATGGGTGAACAGAGAGTACAGGAGAGGGATGAGAACGCACCCTTGTGGGGCCCCAGTGTTAAGGATCAGCGGGGTGGAGATGCTGTTTCCTACAATCACCACCTGGGGGCAGCCCGCCAGGAAGTCCAGGACCCAGTTGCATAGGGTGGGGTCGAGACCTATGGTCTCGAGCCTAATGTGTGTGTGTGTATATATATATGTGTGTGTATGCGTGAGTGTGTGTGTGTATATATATGTATATGTGTGTGTGTGTACCGTGCCAGTCTGTAGTCTGAGACATGAACATACTGCTCATGGAGAGGCATCAGTTAGCTGCCATTCCACGCATCACTGCTCTGACGCTAACATCATCTGAAGGTGCTGCGCACACACACACACACACACACACACACACACACACACACACACACACACACACACACACACACACACACACACACATACACACTCACACACACCGAAACACACACACACACACACACATAAACACACACACACACACACACACACACACATAAACACACCCACACACACATATACACACACAAACACACACAAAATGTAAGCCGAGATCTACTGCTCATAATTTTTTGGGACTTAAAAAACGTAAACCTATGCAACATTAACCAATTAAAAACTGTTCTGTAGCAATGAGGTTTTAGCTTAGACTTTAGACCTTATCACTGAATATTGGCATTGTTCTTCTCAAGATTATTTTGAAATTATATTTAAAAAATGTAGGCATATGATCACACTAGTAATAGATCATTTGTTGTATTACAGCTGAGTGAGCATAATCCTTTTTTATTTTATTGGACTGATGACCTGCATCTGATGGTCAGTGTGAGGGGAGGGAGGGGTGCCTCTCAACCATCTCACCATCCATCTGCTCTCCTTCCCTCCGCTGAGAAACAGGGAAACTTGCCATAATATGGATTTTGTCCTTAATCAAACAGGGCTATCATCTGTATATGACCACTACCTTGTCACAACACAACTGATTGGCTCAAATGCATTAAGAAGGAAAGAAATTCCACAAATTAAATTTAACAAGGCGCAACTGTTAATTGAAATGCATTCCAGGTGACTACCTCATGAAGCTGGTTGAGGGAATGCCAAGAGTGTGCAAAGCTGTCATCAACACAAAGGGTGGCTACTTTGAAGAATCTCAAATATAAAATATATTTTGATTTGTTTAACACTTTTTTGGTTACTACAGTCGTTTTTGAGAATGACACAAATATTAATTTTCACAGTCTGCTGCCTCAGTTTGTTTGATGGCGAATTGCATATACTCCAGAATGTCATGAAGAGTGATCAGATTAATTGCAATTAATTGCAAAGTCCCTCTTTGCCATGCAAATAAACTAAATCCCCCAAAAACATTTCCACTGCATTTCAGCCCTGCCACAAAAGGACCAGCTGACATCATGTCAGTGATTCTCTCGTTAACACAGGTGTGAGTGTTGACGAGGACAAGGCTGGAGATCACTCTGTCATGCTGATTGAGTTCGAATAACAGACTGGAAACTTCAAAACAAGGGTGGTGCTTGGAATCGTTGTTCTTCCTCTGTCAAACATGGTTACCTGCAAGAAGCACGTGCTGTCATCATTGCTTTGCATAAAAAGTGCTTCACAGGCAAGGATATTGCTGCCAGTAAGATTGCACCTAAATCAACCATTTATCGTATCATCAAGAACTTCAAGGAGAACAGTTCAGTTGTTGTGAAGATGGCTTTAGGACGCCCAAGAAAGTCCAGCCAGCGCCAGGACCGTCTCCTAAAGTTGATTCAGCTGCGGGATCGAGGCACCACCAGTACAGAGCTTGCTCAGGAATGGCAGCAGGCAGGTGTGAGTGCATCTGCACGCACAGTGAGGCAAAGACTTTTGGAGGATGGCCTGGTGTCAAAGAAGGGCAGCAAAGGTGAGCGCTACCATCAGTCCTGTGTCATGCCAACAGTAAAGCATCCTGAGATCATTCATGTGTGGGGTTGCTTCTCAGCCAAGGGAGTGGGCTCACTCACAATTTTGCCTAAGAACACAGCCATGAATAAAGAATGGTACCAACACATCCTCCGAGAGTAACTTCTCCCAACCATCCAGGAACAGTTTGGTGACAACAATGCCTTTTCCAGCATGATGGAGCACCTTGCCATAAGGCAAAAGTGATAACTAAGTGGCTCGGGGAACAAAATATAGATATTTTGGGTCCATGGCCAGGAACCTCCCCAGACCTTAATCCCATTGAGAATTTGTGGTCAATCCTCAAGAGGCGAGTGGACAAACAAAAACCCACACATTCTGACAAACACCAAGCATTGATTATGCAAGAATGGGCTGCCATCAGTCAGGATGTGGCCCAGAAGTTAATTGACAGTATGATTGCAGAGGTCTTGAAAAAGAAGGGTCAACACTGCAAATATTGACTCTTTGCATCAACTTTATGTAATTGTCAATAAAAGCCTTTGACACTTATGTAATTCTTGTAATTATACTTCAGTATTCCAAAGTAACATATGACAAAAATATCTAAAGACACTGAAGCAGCAAACTTTGTGGAAATTAATATTTGTATCATTCTCAAAACTTTTGGCCATGACTGTACATGATTCCATATCTATTATTTCATAGTTTTGATGTCTTCACTATTATTCTACAATGTAGACAATAGCAAAAATAAAGAAAAACCCTTGAATGAGTAGTGTGTCCAAACTTTTGACTGGTTCTGTACATCATTTACACACATACAAGCACACGCACGCGCACGCATGCACACACACACACACACACACACACACACACACACACACACACACACACACACACACACACACACACACACACACACACACACACAGACACACACACAGAAGTCGTCGAGTCATTCTCTAATCAAATCGAATCTCACTGAATCCTTTCAAACTAAAACGTATTGTTCCTGTGTCGCATTGGAACCCATATATCTAGATACGTATCGGTCTTGAAAGGGAAAGATTCACATCCCTAATGTCTATGAAGGGATACATTACATACTATCTCCACTCTCAACACTGAACATCAAGCAACACATCATCTCCCATGCTAAATAAACCAAGCCAGCCAGGGGCGAATGGGCTGCTAAATAAACCAAGCCAGCCAGGGACGAATGGGCTGCTAAATAAACCAAGCCAGCCAGGGACGAATGGGCTGCTAAATAAACCAAGCCAGCCAGGGACGAATGGGCTGCTAAATAAACCAAACCAGCCAGGGACGAATGGGCTGCTAAATAAACCAAGCCAGCCAGGGACGAATGGGCTGCTAAATAAACCAAGCCAGCCAGGGACGAATGGGCTGCTAAATAAACCAAGCCAGCCAGGGACGAATGGGCTGCTAAATAAACCAAGCCAGCCAGGGGCGAATGGGCTGCTAAATAAACCAAGCCAGCCAGGGACGAATGGGCTGCTAAATAAACCAAACCAGCCAGGGACGAATGGGCTGCTAAATAAACCAAGCCAGCCAGGGACGAATGGGCTGCTAAATAAACCAAGCCAGCCAGGACGAATGGGCTGCTAAATAAACCAAGCCAGCCAGGGACGAATGGGCTGCTAAATAAACCAAGCCAGCCAGGGACGAATGGGCTGCTAAATAAACCAAGCCAGCCAGGGACGAATGGGCTGCTAAATAAACCAAGCCAGCCAGGGACGAATGGGCTGCTAAATAAACCAAGCCAGCCAGGGACGAATGGGCTGCTAAATAAACCAAGCCAGCCAGGGGCGAATGGGCTGCTAAATAAACCAAGCCAGCCAGGGACGAATGGGCTGCTAAATAAACCAAGCCAGCCAGGGGCGAATGGGCTGCTAAATAAACCAAGCCAGCCAGGGACGAATGGGCTGCTAAATAAACCAAACCAGCCAGGGACGAATGGGCTGCTAAATAAACCAAGCCAGCCAGGGACGAATGGGCTGCTAAATAAACCAAGCCAGCCAGGGACGAATGGGCTGCTAAATAAACCAAGCCAGCCAGGGACGAATGGGCTGCTAAATAAACCAAGCCAGCCAGGGACGAATGGGCTGCTAAATAAACCAAGCCAGCCAGGGACGAATGGGCTGCTAAATAAACCAAGCCAGCCAGGGACGAATGGGCTGCTAAATAAACCAAGCCAGCCAGGGACGAATGGGCTGCATTGGCAGTTAAAGGGGGTTTAGGGGAGTAATGATCTATATCTATGCAGTAGTAGTTGGGATAAAAGAGAGAAAAGGGAGAGAGATGAGTGAGAGAGAGAAAAAGAGAGAGAGTGAGAGAGAGTAAATGTGTGTGTACGTGTGGTAGCTAGTTATTAATTGCGTATGGTGTGAACTAGTAGCCGAAGCAGTACATGACCTTTCCTCCATGTCACCTCTCTATTTTAGATGACCTTTGACCCTGGAGCTGTCCTCTATGTCTCATCTATCTCTCAGCCTCCGGCTATTGCCTAATTTCAGACCCTATTACTGCCTCTCTCTCCTCTGAACCCCCAGCACCCCCCTGTCAGCCTGCAGTCCAGACCCAGGGACTGTTTTTGACAAATTAGCCCTTAGCTGGCAACGTACAGGATGACCAGAGGGAAACAAAGCAGGAGTCAGGTGGGGAGAAAAGATAACGTGTGTGTGTGTGTGTGTCATTACATGGTACAGTGAGCCAGGTGATTGAGAGCAGCTGAGGGAGCACAGGAGGGCACACACACACCGACCTGGAATTTCAGGAGCCAGCCACAGCTTCTATGAAAAACAGCTTCTATCTCAAGGCCATCAGACTGTTAAATAGCCATCACTAGCACATAAAGGCTGCTGACTATATATATAGACTTGAAATCACTGGCCACTGATGGCGCCGAAGAACATGGCTGATGTTTTACATTCTCCTAGCCAATTGTGCTATTTTGTTAGTTTTTTTGCGTTGAACGATGGTACGGATTACATAGACCTGGCAGGATTTTCCATGCACCGGCAGAACAGAGACGCTACGTCTGGTAAGACGAGGGGTGGGGGTGTGTGTCTATTTGTCAATAACAGCTGGTGAGCGCTAATATTAAAGAAGTCTGGAGGTATTGCTCGCCTGAGGTAGAGTACCTTAAGCTGTAGACCACACTATCTACCAAGAGAGTTCTCATCTATATTATTTGTAGCCATCTATTTACCACCACAGAAGAAGCTGGCACTAAGCCCGCTCTCAATTAACTCTATAAGGCCATAAGCAAAGAAGAAAATTCTCACCCAGAAGTGGCGCTCCTAGTGGCCCGGGGACTTTAATGCAGGCAAACTTAAATCAGTTTTACCCAATTTTTACCAGCATGTCACATGTGCAACCAGAAAAAAAAATCCTAGACCACCTTTACTCCACACACAGAGATGCGTACAAAGCTCTCCCCCGCCCTCCATTTGGCAAATCTGACCATAATTCTATCCTCTTAATTCCTGCTTGCAAGCAAAAAACTAAAGCAGGAAGTACCAGTGACTCGCTCAATATGGAAGTGGTCAGATGACGCGGATGCTACACTACAGGAATGTTTTGCTAGCACAGACTGGAATATGTTCCGGGATTCATCCAATGGCATTGAGGAGTACACCACCTCAGTCATCGGCTTCATCAATAAGTGCATCGAAGACGTCGTCCCCACAGTGACCGCACGTACATATCACAACCAGAAGCCATGGATTACAGGCAACATCCGCATCGAGCTAAAGGCTAGAGCTGCCTTCAAGGAGCGGGAGACTAATCCGGACGCTTATAATAAATCTCGCTATGCCCTCAGACGAACCATCAAACAAGCAAAGCGTAAATTTGGGATTAAGATTGAATCCTACTACACCGGCTCTGACGCTCGTCGGATGTGGCAAGGCTTGAAAACTTTTATGGACTACAAAGGGAAACCCAGACGCGAGCTGCCCAGTGATGCAAGCCTACCAGACAAGCTAAATGCCTTTAATGCTCACTTTGAGGAAAGCAACACTGAAGCATACACGAGAGCACCAGCTGTTCTGGATGACTGTGTGATAATCTCGGTAGCAGATGTGAACAAAACCT
>CM059790.1:39176819-39281819 GCA_030435695.1 Brachymystax lenok tsinlingensis | reverse complement strand
GCCGTGAAGTGCTCTCCACCACTGGCCCCATAACGACATGAACCTGACCTCTCTCTTTCACCCCACAGTCGTGAAGTGCTCTCCACCACTGGCCCCATAACGACATGAACCTGACCTCTCTCTTTCACCCCACAGCCGTGAAGTGCTCTCCACCACTGGCCCCATAACGACATGAACCTGACCTCTCTCTTTCTCCCCACAGCCGTGAAGTGCTCTCCACCACTGGCCCCATAACGACATGAACCTGACCTCTCTCTTTCTCCCCACAGCCGTGAAGTGCTCTCCACAAACAACATTTTACCAGTTTCTCACAGCAGGAAAGTAATCCCGCAGCAACAGGAAATGCTAATTATTATGTGGATTAATTGCCATTTTTGTAGGGCTTGCTCATTTTTTTGTTAGAATAAACCAAGTCTGACATTTTAAAGTGGAAATTACAAACTTTAGAAGCCTTTTAAAACATACACTACAATCTGCATGTCTGTCCACACTATGTGGCTACTCTGCCCCTTTTAAAGATATACATTCAATCTGACAAATGAGGGATCTGTGGACTTGACTTCTGTGACTAGACAAACAGGTGAACATAAAATATTTAAATGATTTGACAGAGATGATCATAGCTAGTGATACTAGAGGTAGAATTTTTATTTAACCAGTCAGTTAAGAACACATTCTTATTTTCAATGCTGGCCTAGGAACAGTGGGTTTACTGCCTTGTTCAGGGGCAGAACGACAGATTTTTACCTTGTCAGCTCGGGGATTCGATCGAACAACCTTTCAGTTACTAATCCACAACTCTAACCACTAGGCTACTTTCCACCCCACAATATATATAGATACGGTATGCTATACTGGACTGTCATTCAAGCAGTCGCAAAATGTCAAGATGATCTTGAAGTGATTCCATCCATCCACTCAGAGAGCTTGTCTAGTGGGTTGTGTAAGACAGGTTATAAAATGTGTTGCATGTCAGATACATCCCAAATAGACAGCAGTCTTTGTTGGTGTGATGTAACCCTGCCAATCCACACACTTAAAGCAGCACTGGGACTTCAACACAATGTCTGTCTGGAGAATGAATACATTATACCGTTCCACCCATTATACCGTTCCCCACCCCACTGTCTTATTAATGCCCAAAACCTTCACCTCCATTGCTATGTAATTGCTAGGCAATTATACCAAATTAAAAGCTGTTAACAAGGCGCTGTAACTATAGTACTTAGAGCATAAACACACTGGTATAAGAGCTGCTGTAATGTTAAGGCCTAGTGGTATCAGTGTTGAGCAGCAACTACCCCATACAGGTTTCCACTCCCCTCAAACTCTTATACCCTAAATGATGTCCCCCTAACCCCCTAAACACCTAACCCCATGTCTTGGCCCCCCCATCTCGCCCTCTGGCTCTGACCCTCAGGGTGGTGAAAGCTTACCCCATAAACCGCTCTTTGTTCCAAGCATGCTGAGTGTGATGATTGGCTCTGAGTTATGGTGCCTTTGTGCTGGCCCAGGCCAAGTCAAAGGGTTAATATAGGACCCAACCATAACATTGGTCTGAAGGGAGGGGAGTAGATATGGCCGTGTTAAATTTAAAGCCAATCTGAGATGTACTGGCATATTCTGTTGTTCCACCCCTGTCATCAACCACAACATTACCCCTTTCCCAACCCCAACCCCAACCCTAGCAACCATATATACAAAAAAATGAATTTAACTAGGCTAGTTAGTTAAGAAATTCTTCTTTACAATGACGGCCTACCGGGGAACAGTGGGTTAACTGCCTGATTTTTACCTTGTCAGCTGAGGGATTCAATCTAGCAACCTTTCAGTTACTAGCCCAACGCTCTAACCACAAGGCTACCTGCCGCCCCAAGATGTACTGTGGATATCGAACCATAACCTGGCTCGATATCCACTGACCCCATAACCTTAACCCCAACACAAGCTCCCACACACCCCCGCCTGACCCCATAACCTAAACCTTAACTCCAACAAACCTCCACACACCCCCACCTGACCCCATAACCTTAACCCCAACACAAGCTCCCACACACCCCCGCCTGACCCCATAACCTAAACCTTAACTCCAACAAACCTCCACACACCCCCACCTGACCCCATAACCTTAACCCCAACACAAGCTCCCACACACCCCCGCCTGACCCCATAACCTAAACCTTAACTCCAACAAACCTCCACACACCCCCACCTGACCCCATAACCTTAACCCCAACACAAGCCCCCACACACTCCCGCCTGACCCCATGACCTTCACCTTAACCCCAACACAAGCCCCCACACACTCCCGCCTGACCCCATAACCTTAACCCCAACACAAGCCTCCACACACCCCCGCCTGACCCCATAACCTTAATCTTAACCCCAACACAAGCCCCCACACCCCCCCGCCTGACCCCATAACCTTAATCAACCCACACCTGCTGTCTGACCCTTAACACCCTCATTCAGTCCCCCACCCACCGCCCTGTCTGTCTGTCTGTTTGTCTGTTTGTCTGTCTGTCTGCCTGTCTGCCTGTCTGTCTGCCTATCTGTATGGCTAACAAAGACCCTTTCACACAAACTCATGAAAGCGCACGCAAGCGCACACACACACACACACGCACAAAAACACACACACAAATTTATACAGAGGGTACAAAACAATCGTAACAACCTCTTTAGGTCTAATCCTCTTCTCTGACAGTGTTGGCTGACCCTCCAGGCATTTCTCTTTGACATAAACACCGGAGAACCAGCCAGAGAAAAATGCACAGATCCCGTTAAGTTATCGCAGCTTTCGTGACAAAGAAAACAAATGGAGGAAGGAGTATGGTATTATTTCATGCTATACGCACTATTTGTAACAGTAGCTCAGGACATTTCATAAACCAAACTGCTCTTTTCCACTGGAGGTTGTGGTAGAGAGGGATTCCAAGTCATTTTCCCACTGTGAGAAATACATAAGTTAAATAAACTACACGGCCCAGCTTTGGGCAGCTGCTCAATTATTTTCATTAAAACCACCAGATATAACAAAGCCCTTGCTGGCAGTGGGCTGATTCTTACAGGAAGGACAGAATACAGAAAGTCTGCTCCCTGCCAGAACCCTGCCGAGCCTTCTAGAACCAGCCTGTCCTTGGATAGAATTACCACTATTCCATTCTACAGACATCCTGCCACTGCAGATAAAATGTGACCTGTCGCTGGGCCTGGGTCGCTCTGTATGCCACACAAACTCGCACCCACGCAAGCACACACACACGCACTCAAGCACGCACGTATACACACACGAGCGCACACAAATGCATGCACGCACCAAAGCAAGCACACACAAACAGAGCCTTCTTCCCATTAACCACAGACATCGTACTGACAGACACACATCGTACTGACAGACACACATCGTACTGATAGACACACATCGTACTGACAGACAGACATCGTACTGACAGACACACATCGTACTGATAGACACACATCGTACTGACAGACAGACATCGTACTGACAGACACACATCGTACTGATAGACACACATCGTACTGACAGACACACATCGTACTGATAGACACACATCGTACTGACAGACAGACATCGTACTGACAGACACACATCGTACTGACAGACACACATCGTACTGACAGACACACATCGTACTGATAGACAGACATCGTACTGACAGACACACATCGTACTGACAGACACACATCGTACTGATAGACACACATCGAACTGATAGACACACATTGTACTGACAGACACACATCGTACTGATAGACAGACATCGTACTGACAGACACACATCGAACTGATAGACACACATCGTACTGATAGACACACATCGTACTGACAGACAGACATCGTACTGACAGACACACATCGTACTGACAGACACACATCGTACTGATAGACAGACATCGTACTGATAGACAGACATCGTACTGACAGACACACATCGTACTGACAGACACACATCGTACTGACAGACAGACATCGTACTGACAGACACACATCGTACTGACAGACAGACATCGTACTGACAGACAGACATCGTACTGACAGACAGACACCGTACTGACAGACACACATCGTACTGACAGACAGACATCGTACTGACAGACACACATCGTACTGACAGACAGACATCGTACTGACAGACACACATCGTACTGACAGACAGACATCGTACTGACAGACAGACATCGTACTGACAGACAGACACCGTACTGACAGACACACATCGTACTGACAGACACACATCGTACTGACAGACAGACATCGTACTGACAGACACACATCGTACTGACAGACACACATCGTACTGACAGACAGACATCGTACTGACAGACACACATCGTACTGAAAAAACGGTGGTGACCACAAAGTGACTTGTCTTTATTTAGTTCTGGATGACCTCATCCTTCACTCCTCCTCTCCTCTCCCCCTTCCCCTCCTCTACCCTCCCTCATCCTTCTTCTCCGCTCCTCACCCCTCCCTCACCCCTCCTCACCCCTCCTACCCATCCTCTCTCCTCCCCCTCCTCACCCCTCCCTCACCCTTCCTCTCCCATCCTCCCAAAATAGTCCTTCTCACCCCTCATCACCCCTCCCTCCCTCACCCTTCCTCTCCCCTTCTCACCCTCCTCTCCCCTCATCACCCTTCCTCTCCCCTTCTCACCCTTCCTCTCCACTCATCACCCCTCCTCACCCTTCCTCTCCCCTCCTCCCGACCGATTTACCCTCAACCCTCCCACCTCTCCTCACCTCTCCTTACCCCTCCCTCACCCTTCCTCCCCCCTTCTCCCCACAGAGTACTTCTCACCCCTCCTCTCCCCTCATCACCCCTCCCTCCCTCACCCTTCCTCTCCCCTTCTCACCCCTCCTCTCCCCTTCTCACCCTTCCTCTCCCCTTCTCACCCTTCCTCTCCCCTTCTCACCCCTCCTCTCCCCTTCTCACCCTTCCTCTCCCCTTCTCACCCCTCCTCTCCCCTTCTCACCCTTCCTCTCCCCTTCTCACCCTTCCTCTCCCCTCCTCCCGACAGATTTCCCCTCAACCCTCCCCACCTCTCCTCACCTCTCCTCAACCCTCCCCACCTCTCCTCACCTCTCCTCAACCCTCCCCACCTCTCCTCACCTCTCCTCAACCCTCCTCACCTCTCCTCAACCCTCCCCACCTCTCCTCACCTCTCCTCAACCCTCCTCACCTCTCCTCAACTCTCCCCACCTCTCCTCACCTCTCCTCAACCCTCCCCACCTCTCCTCACCTCTCCTCAACCCTCCCCACCTCTCCTCACCTCTCCTCAACCCTCCCCACCTCTCCTCACCTCTCCTCAACCCTCCTCACCTCTCCTCAAACCTCCCCACCCTTCCACTCCCCTCATCACCCCTCCCTCACCCTTGCTCTCCCCTTCTCATCCTTCATCTCCCCTCATCAATCCTCCCTCACCCTTCCTCTCCCCTCACCCTTTCATCCCCCTCCTCCCCACATAGTCCTCCTCAGGCAGGTCTATTCCAGTCCTGCTTCACTAATAGACAGCCTTACTGTAAACTGGAAGCTGAAATAGGTCCATGATAACATGGTGGACATTAATAGCTCTTGTCGTAGTGGAACAACAAACTATGCACAGTCATATGTAGGTGTATCTGTCATATTATGAAACATGATAAAGCTGAAGAGACACATTGTGAGACACATTGAATAATAGCAAATCCAGGAACCACAATGAGGACCTCTGTATTCTCTATTGAAGTAAAGACCAAGGCCTTCCTATGGACCCTGTTCAGAAGCAGTGCACTGTGTAGAAAATCTGGTACCATTTGGGACACAGTACTTGTATAAGTCCATGACCCTCCACCATGTTGGCACAGAGAGAAGGGGGCATACTGCAGTTTGGATCCAAAGGGGGAGTGTCCTACCTGGGGCTGCCTGCATCTCCACCAGTCCCCCGGTTGAAATCAGGGCCTCCATGATCTTCACCTGGTGTTCTGGGTTTATGTCCGCACTGCAAATAGATCAGAGGTCAAATGAAGGGACAGATAGGTCAAGAAGTCATTGATGTAAATATTGACATAAACATAACATCGTGTTGATGGGGAGTAAAGAGTTACAACGTCACTTGATTAGAGCGAGAAAGAGGGGAGGGGTGAGAAAGAGAGAGCATGCTATTCATCAAATAACAATAAAATCTATTTGAATGATTGAACTGCAGTAGTAAATGAAACAAAATGGCTTCTTTGAAGGAACTGGAAAACTAGTAAAAGTTCTAGTGATAGTTTCTGGGTTATGAACCCATTCCCTCCATCCCTACCTCCCGCTCTCCTCTATTGAATTTTGCCTGCTACTGGGTCAGAGAAACTGTTGATTAACTTATGTACTTATTCCCTATAATTCAAGTCCTGTGGTGGCTGTGAGACGGACCTCTATCGGAGGAAGATGATGGTGGATGTGTGACAGATCTCTCTCGGATGAAGATGATGACTAAACAAAAGTACTTTTTGAGGCATAATACACTTTCAAATCTAATCAAAATCAAATGAAATCAAATGTTATTGGTCACATACACATGGTTAGCAGATGTTATTGCGAGTGTAGCGAAATGCTTGTGCTTCTAGTTCAAACAGTGCAGTAATATCTAACAAGTAATCTAACAATTCCACAGCAACTACTATATGATCTACTATATGTTCCACTACTATATGATCTACTACTATATGATCTACTATATGATCTACTACTATATGATCTACTATATGTTCCACTACTATATGATCTACTACTATATGATCTACTACTATATGATCTACTATATGTTCCACTACTATATGATCTACAACTATATGATCTACTACATGTTCTACTACTATATGATCTACTACTATATGATCTACTATATGTTCCACTACTATAAGATCTACTACTATAGGATCTACTATATGATCTACTACTATATTATCTACTATATGATCTACTATATGATCTACTACATGATCTACTACTATATGATCTACTATATGATCTACTACTATATGATCTACTATACGTTCTACTATATGATCTACTATATGATCTCCTACTATATGATCTACACCTATATGATATACTACTATATGATCTGCTCTATGTTCTACTACAACTTTATGATCTACTATATGTTCGACTACTATATGACCTACTCTATGTTCTACTACTATAAGATCGACTATATGTTCTACTACTAAATTATCTACTATATGTTCTACTACTATATGATCGACTATATGATCTATTATATGTTCTACTACTATATGATCTACTACTATATGATCTATTATATGTTCTACTACTATATGATCTACTACTATATGATCCACTACTATATTATCTACTATATGTTCTACTACTATATGATCTACTACTACATAATCTACTATATGATACACTACTATATGATCTACTATATGATCTACTACTATATTATCTATTATATGATCTACTATATGTTATACTATATGAACTACTATATGATCTACTACTATATGATCTACTATATGATCTACTATATGATCTACTACTATATGATATACTATATGATCTACTACTATATGATCTACTACTACTGGGTTGTGCAGTGGCGGAGACCTTTGTGGGCTATACTCGGCCTTGTCTCAGGATGGTAAGTTGGTGGTTGGAGATATCACTCTAGTGGTGTGGGGGCTGTGCTTCGGCAGAGTGGGTGGGGTTATATCCTGCCTGTTTGGCCCTGTCCGGGGCTTTCGTCGGACAGGGCCACAGTGTCTCCCGACCCCTCCTGTGTCATCCTCCAGTATTTATGCTGCAGTAGTTTATGTGTCGGGGGGCTAGGGTCCGTCTGTTATATCTACTATATGATCTACTACTATATGATCTACTATATCATCAACTATGTGTTCCACTACTATAGGATCTACTATATGATCTACTACTATATTTTCTACTATATGATCTACTATATGATCTCCTACTATATGATCTACAACTATATGATCTACTAGTATATGATCTACTACTATATGTTCTACTATATGATCTACTATATGATCTACTATATGATCTACTACTATATGATCTACTATATATTCTACTACTATATGATCTACTATATGATCTACTCTATGATCTACTATGTGATCTACTATATGATCTACTATATGATCTACTACTATATGATCTACGACTACATGATCTACTATATGATCTACTACCATATGATCTACTACTATATTTTCTACTATATGATCTACTACTATATGATCTACGGCTACATGATCTACTATATGATCAACTACCATATGATCTACTATATGTTCTACTACTTTATGATCTACTATATGTTCGACTACTATATGACCTACTACCATATGATCTACTACTATATGATCTACTATATGATCTACTACTATATGATCTATGACTACATGATCTACTATATGATCTACTACCATATGATCTACTATATGTTCTACTACTTTATGATCTACTATATGTTCGACTACTATATGACCTACTACCATATGATCTGCTCTATGTTCTACTACTATAAGATCGACTATATGTTCTACTACTAAATTATCTACTAAATGTTCTACTACTATATGATCGACTATATGATCTACTACTATATGATCTATTATATGTTCTACTACTATATGATCCACTACTATACTATCTACTACTATATGATCTACTACTATATGATCTACTACTATAAGATCTACTACTATATGATCTACTACTATATGTTCTACTACTATATGATCTACTACTATATGATCCACTACTATATGATCTACTACTATATGATCCACTACTATATTATCTACTACTACATAATCTACTTTATGATACACTACTATATGACCTACTATATGATCTACTACTATATTATCTATTACAGTGGGGAAAAAAAGTATTTAGTCAGCCACCAATTGTGCAAGTTCGCTCACTTAAAAAGATGAGAGAGGCCTGTAATTTTCATCATAGGTACACTTCAACTATGACAGACAAAATGAGGAAAAAAAATCCAGAAAATCACATTGTAGAATTCTTTATGAATTTATTTGCAAATTATGGTGGAAAATAAGTATTTGGTCAATAACAAAAGTTTATCTCAATACTTTGTTATATACCCTTTGTTGGCAATGACAGAGGTCAAATGTTTTCTGTAAGTCTTCACAAGGTTTTCACACACTGTTGCTGGTATTTTGGCCCATTCCTCCATGCAGATCTCCTCTAGAGCAGTGATGTTTTGGGGCTGTCGCTGGGCAACACGGACTTTCAACTCCCTCCAAAGATTTTCTATGGGGTTGAGATCTGGAGACTGGCTAGGCCACTCCAGGACCTTGAAATGCTTCTTCTGAAGCCACTCCTTCGTTGCCGGGCAGTGTGTTTGGGATCATTGTCATGCTGAAAGACCCAGCCACGTTTCATCTTCAATGCCCTTGCTGATGGAAGGAGGTTTTTACTCAAAATCTCACGATACATGGCCCCATTCATTCTTTCCTTTACACAGATCAGTCGTCCTGGTCCCTTTGCAGAAAAACAGCCCCAAAGCATGATGTTTCCACCCCCATGCTTCACAGTAGGTATGGTGTTCTTTGGATGCAACTCAGCATTCTTTGTCCTCCAAACACGACGAGTTGAGTTTTTACCAAAAAGTTATATTTTGGTTTCATCTGACATTCTCCCAATCCTCATCTGGATCATCCAAATGCTCTCTAGCAAACTTTAGACGGGCCTGAACATGTACTGGCTTAAGCAGGGGGACACGTCTGGCACTGCAGGATTTGAGTCCCTGGCGGCGTAGTGTGTTACTGATGGTAGGCTTTGTTACTTTGGTCCCAGCTCTCTGCAGGTCATTCACTAGGTCCCCCCGTGTGGTTCTGGGATTTTTGCTCAACGTTCTTGTGATCATTTTGACCCCATGGGGTGAGATCTTGCGTGGAGCCCCAGATCGAGGAAGATTATCAGTGGTCTTGTATGTCTTCCATTTCCTAATAATTGCTCCCACAGTTGATTTCTTCAAACCAAGCTGCTTACCTATTGCAGATTCAGTCTTCCCAACCTGGTGCAGGTCTACAATTTTGTTTCTGGTGTCCTTTGACAGCTCTTTGGTCTTGGCCATAGTGGAGTTTGGAGTGTGACTGTTTGAGGTTGTGGACAGGTGTCTTTTATACTGATAACAAGTTCAAACAGGTGCCATTAATACAGGTAATGAGTGGAGGACAGAGGAGCCTCTTAAAGAAGAAGTTACAGGTCTGTGAGAGCCAGAAATCTTGCTTGTTTGTATGTGACCAAATACTTATTTTCCACCATAATTTGCAAATAAATTCATAAAAAATCCTACAATGTGATTTTCTGGATTTTCTTCCCTCATTTTGTCTGTCACAGTTGAAGTGTACCTATGATGAAAATTACAGGCCTCTCTCATCTTTTTAAGTGAGAGAACTTGCACAATTGGTGGCTGACTAAATACTTTTTTTCCCCACTGTATATGATCTGCTATATGATCTACTATATCATCTACTACTATATGATCTATTATATGTTCTACTACTATATGATCCACTACTATATTATTTACTATATGTTCTACTACTATATGATCTACTACTACATAATCTACTTTATGATACACTACTATATGATCTACTATATGATCTACTACTATATTATCTATTATATGATCTACTATATGATCTACTTGTCACGCCCTGACCTGTATGAGCCTGTTTATGTCTCTTTTTGGTTTGGTCAGGGTGTGATTTGGGGTGGGCATTCTATGTTCTTTTTGTATTTCTTTGTTTTGGCTGAGTGTGGCTCTCAATCAGGGACAGCTGTCTATCGTTGTCTCTGATTGGGAACCACACTTAAGCAGCCATTTTTCCCTCCAGCCTTGTGGGAAGTTGACTCTGTTTATGTGTGTGTGTGTGTGTGTGTGTGTGTGTGTGTGTGTGTGTGTGTGTGTGTGTGTGTGTGTGTGTGTGTGTGTGTGTGTGTGTGTGTGTGTGTGTGTGTGTGTGTGTGTGTGTGTGTGTGTGTGTGTGTGTGTGTGTGTGTGTGTGTGTGTGTGTGTGTGTGTGTGTGTGTGTGTGTGTGTGTGTGTGTGTGTGTGTGTGTGTGTGTGTGTGTGTGTGTGTGTGTGTGTGTGTGTGTGTGTGTGTGTGTGTGTGTGTGTGTGTGTGTGTGTGTGTGTGTGTGTGTGTGTGTGTGTGTGTGTGTGTGTGTGTGTGTGTGTGTGTGTGTGTGCGTGCGTGTGCGTGTGCGTGCGTGCGTGCTGTTGGTGCTACACCTGATTGAGCGTCGTTTTGCACCGTGTGAGGTGGCGAAACGCACGGTGTTACCAGTGCGTGTTCACAGCCCGGTGCGCTACATGCCAGCTTCCCGCATCGTTCTTGCGAGTAGGAGTGTTCAGCCTGGGAGGAGTGTGCCGGCTCAGCGCTCTTGGCCTCCAGTACGCCTTCTCGGACCAGGATATCCTGCGCCTGCTCTGCGTACTCTCCGGTGCGTCTCCACATCCCAGTACGTCCTGTGCCAGCGCCCCGCAGGTGCAGAGTGGATTTATCCATTCAGCCAGGGCGGGTTGTGCAGGCTGTACGCTCGAGACCTCCAGTGCGTCTTCACGGCCCAGTGTATCCTGCCCCTGTTCCACGCTCCCGGATCCCTGTGCGTGTTGTGAGCCCAGCATGCACTGTCCCTGTCCCACGCTCCAGGATCCCTGTGCGCGTTGTGGGCCCAGCATGCACTGTCCCTGTCCCACGCTCCAGGATTCCTGTGCGCGTTGTGGGCCTAGCATGCACTGTCCCTGTTCCACGCTCCAGGCCCCCTGTGCGCATCGAGAGCCCGGCACGTCCTGTCCCTGCTCCACGCATCAGGTCCCCTGTGCGCCATCGGAGCCCGGCACGTCCTGCTCCACGCACCAGGTCCCCTGTGCACCTTCAGAGCCCGGCATGGCCTGTGCCCGCTCCACGCACCAGGCCCCCTGTGCGCATCGAGAGCCCGGCACGTCCTGTCCCTGCTCCACGCACCAGGTCCCCTGTGCGCCTTCAGAGCCCGGCACGTCCTGTTCCAGCTCCACGCACCAGGTATCCAGTGCCTGCTCCACGGCTCAGTCCGGGGCCCGCAACGAGGGTCCCCAGTCCGGGGCCCGCGGCGAGGGTGCCCAGTCCGGGGCCCGCGGCGAGGGTCCCCAGTCCGGGGCCCGCGGCGAGGGTGCCCAGTCCGGGGCCCGCAGCGAGAGCCAGAGGTGGTGCGGGGTCTACGTCCCGCACCAGAGCCGCCACCGCGGATAGATGCCCACCCAGACCCTCCCCAATAGGGTCAGGTTTTGCGGCCGGAGTCCGCACATTTGGGGGGGGGGTACTGTCAGGGGTGGGCATTCTCTGTTCTTTTTGTATTTCTTTGTTTTGGCTGAGTGTGGCTCTCAATCAGGGACAGCTGTCTATCGTTGTCTTTGATTGGGAACCACACTTAAGCAGCCATTTTTCCCTCCAGCCTTGTGGGAAGTTGACTCTGTTTATGTGTGTGTGCAGTTGATGCTACACCTGATTGAGCTTCGTTTTGTTGTTTTTGTTTGAGTGAGTTAACCTAATAAATACTGTATGTTTAACTCAACTCAACCCGGCACGCTGCGCCTTGGTCCGTCCATGAAGATCGTGACACTACTATATGATCTACTACCATATGATCTACTATATGATCTACTACCATATGATCTACTATATGTTCTACAACTATATGATCTACTACTATATGATCCACTACTATATTATCTACTATATGTTCTACTATATGATCTACAACTACATGATATACTATATGATCTACTACCATATGATCTACTATATGTTCTACTACTATATGATCCACTACTATATTATCTACTATATGTTCTACTATATGATCTACTACTACATGATCTACTATATGATCTACTACCATATGATCTGCTATATGTTCTACTACTACATGATCTACTACTATATGATCAACTATATGATCTTCTGTATGATCTACTACTTTATTATCTACTATATGATCTACTATATGATCTACTATATGACCTTCTGTATGATCTTCTACTTTATGATCTACTATATGATCTACTATATGTTCTACTACTATATGATCTACTATATGTTCTACTAAATGATCTACTCTATGATCTACTATACATTCTACTATATGATCTACTATATGATCTACTGCTATATGATCTACTACTATATGATCTACTATATGTTCTACTACTATATGATCCACTACTATATTATCTACTATATGTTCTACTATATGATCTACTACTACATGATCTACTATATGATCTACTACCATATGATCTACTATATGTTCTACTACTACATGATCGACTACTATATGATCTACTATATGATCTTCTGTATGATCTACTACTTTATTATCTACTATATGATCTACTATATGATCTACTATATGACCTTCTGTATGATCTACTACTTTATGATCTACTATATGATCTACTATATGTTCTACTACTATATGATCTACTATATGTTCTACTAAATGATCTACTCTATGATCTACTATACATTCTACTATATGATCTACTATATGATCTACTGCTATATGATCTACTACTATATGATCTACTATATGTTCTACTACATTATGATCTATTACTATATGATGTACTACAATATAATCTAATATATGATCTACTGCTATATGATCTACTACTATATGATCTACTATATGTTCTACTACATTATGATCTATTACTATATGATGTACTACAATATAATCTACTATATGATCTACTACTATATGATCTACTACTACATGATCTACTATATAATCTACTACTTTATTATCTACAATATGATCTACTATATGTTCTACAACTATATGATCTACTACTTTATGATTTAGTATATGATATACTACTATATTATCTACTATATGATATACTACTATAAGATCTACTATATGATCTACTACTATATGTTCCACTACTATATGATCTACTATATGTTCTACTACTATATTATCTCCTTGGATATGATCTACTAGTATATGATCTACTATATGATCTACTATATGTTCTACTATATGATCTACTCTATGATCTACTATATGTTATACAAAATAATCTACTATATGATCTACTACTATATTATCTACTACTATATGCTCTACTATATGATCTACTACTACATGATCCACTACTATATTATCTACTATATGATCTACTACTATATGATCTACTATATGATCTACTAACAGAATATATACTATATGATCTACTGCTATATAATCTACTATATGATCTACTTTATGTTCTACTATATGTTCTACTATATGATCTACTACTATATGATCTACTAGTATATGATATACTAGTATATGATCTACTACTATATGACCTACTACTATATGTTCTACTATATGATCTACTATATGATCTACTATACGATCTACTATATGATCTACTATATAATCTACAACTATATGATCTACTATATGTTCTACAATACAATCTACTCTATGATCTACTATACGTGCTGCTTTATGATCTGCTATATAATCTCATACTATATGATCTACTACAATATTATCTACTATATGTTCTACTACTATATGATCTACTACTACATGATCCACTACTATATTATCTACTATATATTCTACTACTATATGATCTACTATATGATCTACTATATGATCTACAATATGATCTAATACTATATGATTTACTATGATCTACTATATGATCTACTACTATATGATCTACTATATGTTTTTTACTACATGATCTACTATATATTCTCCTACTATATGATCTACTATATGATCTACTATATGATCTACTATATGTTCTACTACTATATGGTCTACTAGTATATGATATACTAGTATATGATCTACTACTATATGACCTACTACTATATGATCTACTATATGATCTACTACTATATGATCTACTAGTATATGATATACTAGAATATGATCTACTACTATATGACCTACTACTATATGTTCTACTATATGATCTACTATATGTTCTACTATATGATCGACTATACGATCTACTATATGATCTACTACTATATGATCTACTATATGTTCTACAACTATATGATCTCCTATATGTTCTACAATATGATATACTCTATGATCTACTATACGTGCTGCTTTATGATCTGCTATATGATCTCATACTATATTATCTACTACTATATTATCTACTACTATATGATCTACTATATGATCTACTACTATATGATCTACTACAATATTATCTACTATATATTCCACTACTATATTATCTACTATATGATCTACAATATGATCTAATACTATATGATGTACTATATGATCTACTATATGATCTACTACTATACGATCTACTATATGTTTTTTACTATATGATCTACTATATATTCTCCTACTATATGATCTACTATATGATCTACTATATTATCTACTACCAGAATATATACTATATGTTCTACTACTATGTGTTCTACTACTATATGATCTACTACTATATGATCTATTATATATTCTACTACTATATGATCTACTACTATATTTTCTACCATATGATCTACTATATGTTCTACTATATGATCTACTCTATGATCTACTATATGTTATACTATATCATCTACTATATGATCTACTACTATAGATCTACTATATGATCTACTACTATATGATCTACTATATGTTCTACTACTATATGATCTACTACTACATGATCCACTACTATGTTATCTACTATATGATCTACTACTACATGATCCACTACTATGTTATCTACTATATGTTCTAATACTATATTATCTACTATATGTTCTACTATATGATCTACTCTATGATCTACTATATGTTATACTATATCATCTACTATATGATCTACTACTATAGATCTACTATATGATCTACTACTATATGATCTACTATATGTTCTACTACTATATGATCTACTACTACATGATCCACTACTATGTTATCTACTATATGTTCTAATACTATATGATCTACTACTATATGATCTACTATATGATCTACTACTATATGATCTACTACTATGTGTTCTACTACCATATGATCTACTACTATATGATCTAGTATATATTCTACTACTATATGATCTACTACTATATTTTCTACCATATTATCTACTATATGTTCTACTATATGATCTACTCTATGATCTACTATATGGTATACTATATCATCTACTATATGATCTACTACTATAGATCTACTATATGATCTACTACTATATGATCTACTATATGTTCTACTACTATATGATCTACTACTACATGATCCACTACTATGTTATCTACTATATGTTCTAATACTGTATGATCTACTACTATATGATCTACTATATTATCTACTACTATATGATCTACTATATGATCTACTACGATATGATCTACTATATGATCTACTACGATATGATCTACTATATGTTCTAGACTATATGATCTAATACTATATGATCTACTATATCATCTAATACTATATGATCTACTATATGATCTACTACTATATGATCTACTATATCATCTAATACTATATGATCTACTATATGATCTACTATATGATCTACTACTATATGATCTACTATATGATCTACTACGCTATGATCTACTATATGATCTACTATATGTTCTACACTATATGATCTAATACTATATGATCTACTATATCATCAAATACTATATGATCTACTATATGATCTACTATATGTTCTTCTACTATATGATCAACGACTATATTATCTACTATATGTTCTACTACTATATGATCTACTACTACATGATCCACTACTATGTTATCTACTATATGTTCTAATACTATATAATCTACTACTATATGATCTACTATATGATCTACTACTATATGATCTACTATATGATCTACTACGATATGATCTACTATATGATCTACTACGCTATGATCTACTATATGATCTACTATATGTTCTACACTATATGATCTAATACTATATGATCTACTATATGATCTACTACTATATGATCTACTACTATATGATCTACTATATCATCTAATACTATATGATCTACTATATGATCTACTATATGATCTACTACTATATGATCTACTATATGATCTACTACGATATGATCTACTATATGATCTACTATATGATCTACTATATGATCTACTATATGTTCTTCTACTATATGATCAACGACTATATTATCTACTATATGTTCTACTACTATATGATCTACTACTACATGATCCACTACTATGTTATCTACTATATGTTCTAATACTATATAATCTACTACTATATGATCTACTATATGATCTACTACTATATGATCTACTATATGATCTACTACGATATGATCTACTATATGATCTACTACGCTATGATCTACTATATGATCTACTATATGTTCTACACTATATGATCTAATACTATATGATCTACTATGTCATCTAATACTATATGATCTACTATATGATCTACTACTATATGATCTACTACTATATGATCTACTATATCATCTAATACTATATGATCTACTATATGATCTACTATATGATCTACTACTATATGATCTACTATATGATCTACTACGATATGATCTACTATATGATATACTATATGTTCTACACTATATGATCTACTATATCATCTACTACTATATGATCTACTATATCATCTACTACTATATGATCTACTATATCATCTAATACTATATGATCTACTATATGTTCTTCTACTATATGATCAACGACTATATAATGTCTACTATATGTTCTACTACTATATGATCTACTATATGATCTACTATACTACCATATACTCTATGATCTGCGCTGTTTGGTTTTGGAAGTACTTGGCAGAGTTCTCTGCCTGGCATGGCGCTAAATTGTTAATAAGACCCTTCTCCCTGCCCTGACGTTTCTCTCTACGGTTTAATCCACTGATCTTACGTCTGAGTCCAAATGAGAGTAGGCAGTGCATTACTTTTGATCAGAGTCCTATTGGCCCTGGTAAAAAGTAGTGCACTACATAGGGATTAGGGTGCCATTTTGGTTACATCCTATGTTAGAAAGGTCAGACAAACAGACTCAGGTTGTTCTCCCTCCATCTGTTTCTCTGGTGGTTATGGCTGGGGGGCTGGAGCACCATGGGTCAAGTTTTCATAAAAAACCTGACAGAGCGACTGGCTAGAGAGAGCAATGCATTCTGGGACAGCCCAGCACGCTCACTCCTTCTGGTCACGTCAGAGGCGAGCGACAGAGCGAGTGGAAGAGGCTACACAAATATCACGAGTTCTGACTCATTGACTGTAATCTCCTATTCCAGATTTCTTTGTAAACAGAAGCCAGAAACGGACATTCCTGCGTGATACAGAGCAATTCGAGAGCAATTCTCCCGGTGAGCTTTGGCAGTGTATGCGAAGCACAAACAGCATACTCAACATGCTAATGCTTTCCCACTGGGCAAAAACTGTTTGAATCAACGTTGTTTCTACATCATTACAACCAAAAAAATCTGTGTGATGATGTTGAATCAACGTGGAAAACTGATTGGATTTGCAAAAAGTAATTTAGTATTTTTTTCACCCAACTCTTAACCTAAATCCAAAGACATGGTGAAATGTTTTTGTTGATTTCAAGTTGAATTCACGTTAGTTGACAATTCAACCAAATGTAAATCAAAACTATAAATTGAACTGACACCTGTGCCCAATGGGTTGCTTGTCCGTTTGAGCGTACAGTTTACAATGACAGGATTTTAACATTAGCACCAAGCTAAATATTCCTGCAGGATTTTCCCTATAGTGAATGGAGCTCTATTAGTTCAGGAAGTGTACTCTTATCTGCTTCTAAATTAGATTTGAGAGTGTACATGAACAGGATAGGATGGAACACTATCAACTGGTCACTATCAATAACAACAGCAACATAATAACTTAATTCAAGCTGCTGGCTAGCAGGGTTTTATCTCGAAGATACAGGGTAACATGCCTTGTTTACATGTTCATTAGTTCACTGTCAGTATTTATATCTGAGAATGTCAGTATATATCTTAGAATGCCAGTATATATCTGAGAATGTCAGTATATATATGTGAGAATGTCAGTATACAGTATATATCTGATAATGTCAGTATACAGTATAAATCTGAGAATGTCAATATATATCTGAGAATGTCAGTATATATCTGAGAATGTCAGTATACAATATATCTGAGAATGTCAGTATATATATGTGAGAATGTCAGTATATATCTGAGAATGTCAGTATATATCTGATAATGTCAGTATACAGTATAAATCTGAGAATGTCAATATATATCTGAGAATGTCAGTATATATATGTGAGAATGTCAGTATACAGTATATATCTGAGAATGTCAGTATACAATATATGTCAGAATGTCAGTATATATGTGAGAATGTCAGTATATATCTGAGAATGTCAGTATATATCTGAGAATGTCAGTATACAGTATATGTCAGAATGTCAGTATATATGTGAGAATGTCAGTATATATATGTGAGAATGTCAGTATATATCTGAGAATGTCAGTATATATCTGAGAATGCCAATATATATCTGAGAATGTCAGTATATATCTGAGAATGTCAGTATATATATATATATGTGGGAATGTCAGTATACAGTATATCTGAGAATATCAGTATATATATATGTAAGAATGTCAGTATATATCTGAGAATGTCAATATATATCTGAGAATATATATCTGAGAATGTCAGTATATATCTGAGAATGTCAGTATAAATATCTGAGAATGTCAGTATATATCTGAGAATGTCAGTATATATATGTGAGAATGTCAGTATACAGTATATATCTGAGAATGTCAGTATACAGTATATGTCAGAATGTCAGTATATATGTGAGAATGTCAGTATATATATGTGAGAACGTCAGTATATATCTGAGAATGTCAGTATATATCTGAGAATGCCAATATATATCTGAGAATGTCAGTATATATCTGAGAATGTCAGTATATATATATATATGTGAGAATGTCAGTATACAGTATATCTGAGAATGTCAGTATATATATATGTAAGAATGTCAGTATATATCTGAGAATGTCAATATATATCTGAGAATATATATCTGAGAATGTCAGTATATATCTGAGAATGTCAGTATAAATATCTGAGAATGTCAGTATATATCTGTGAGAATGTCAGTATACAGTATATATCTGAGAATGTAAGTATATATGTCACGACTTCCGTCGAAGTCGGTGCCTCTCATTGTTCGGTCGGCGTCACCGGTTTTCTAGCCATCATCGATCCATTTTGCATTTTTCCATTTGTTTTGTCTTGTCTTCCCACACACCTGGTTTCAATTCCATTCATTACATGTTGTGTATTTAACCCTCTGTTTCCCACATGTCCTTGTCCGGAATTGTTTGTGTTGTTAGTTTGTTGCACATCATGTTACTGGTGCGTGTAGCCAGCACCACACCAGCACCACACCACTTCATCAATGCACCAATCAGTCTTACCAGAAGTGGGAGTGTTTGAAGATGGCCTCACTGAAGGTCTGGCCTAGAAGCCTAGGGCTGGCCTGAGTCCCACTCTGGGCCACCCTGACTAGGTGTCTGGTGAGGTGCACCAGGAGCTGGTGGTTGGCCTGGGGGATGCTGGGGGACTCTAGGATCTTCTTCAGCTTCTCGCCACACTCCTCCACGCTCTGAGTCTCTGGAGTAGGAAGACAGAGAGTGGGGGAATGAGTACAAGTGTGAATTGTATTTGTGTGTGTGTGTGTGTGTGTATGCCTTTGTGCTGTGACAGAGAGCCAGGCACTAATAACAGAACACATCTACAGTGCCTTCATAAAGTATTCAGACCACTTGATTTTCTCCACATGCTGTGTTACAGCCTGAATTCAAAATGGATTAAATATATGTATTTTCTCCTCAACATCTACACACAATACCCAATAATGACAAAGTGAAAACATGTTTTTAGACATTTGCAAATTTATTGAAAATGCAATACAGAAATATTTCATTTACATACAGTGCATTCGGAAAGTATTCAGACCCCTTGACTTTTTCCACATTTTGTTACATTACAGCCTTATTAAAAAATGTATTACATTTTCTCCCTCATCGATCTACACACAATATCCCATAATGATGAAGCAAACATTGTTTTTTTGAAATTTTTACAAATGTATAAATTAAAAAAACTGAACTATCACATTTACACAAGTATTCAGACCCTTTACTCAGTACTTTGTTGAAGCTCCTTTGGCAGCGATTACAGCCTCGACTCTCTTGGGTATGACATGGCAAGTTTGGCACACCTGTATTTGGGGAGTTTGTCCCATTGTACTCTGCAGGGCCACTCAAGGACATTCAGAGACTTGTCCCGAAGCCACTCCTGCATTGTCTTGGTTGGGTGCTTCGGGTCGTAGTCCTGTTGGAAGGTGAACCTTCACCCCCGTCTGAGCTCTTGAGTGTTCTGGAGCAGGTTTTCATTAAGAATCTCTGGACTTTGCTCCGTTCATCTTTGCCTCAATCCTGACTAGTCTCCCAGTCCCTGCTGCTGAAAAACATCCCAACAGCATGATGCTGCCACCACCCCGCTTCACCGTAGGGATGGTGCCAGGTTTACTCCAGAAATGACCCTTGGCATTCAGGCCAAAGAGTTCAAACTTGATTTCATCAGACCAGAGAATCTTGTTTCTCATGGTCTGAGAGTCTTTAGGTGTTTTTTGGCAAACTCCAAGCGGGCTGTCATGTGCCTTTTACTGAGGAGTGGCTTCCGTCTGGCCATAAAGGCCTGATTGGTGGAGTGCTGCAGAGATAGTTGTCCTTCTGGAAGGTTCTCCCATCTCCACAGAGGAACTCTGGAGCTCTGTCAGTGTGACCATCAGGTTCTTGGTCCCTGACAAAGGCCTTTCTCCCCCGATTGCTCAGTTTGGCCCGGGCGACCAGCTCTAGGAAGAGTCTTGGTAGTTCCAAACTTCTTCCATTTAAGAATGATGGAGGCCACTGTGTTCTTGGGGACCTTCAATGCTGCAGACATTTTTTGGTACCCTTCCCCAGATCTGTGCCTCGACACAATCCTGTCTCGGAGTTCCCACGGACAATTCCGTCGACCTCATGACTTGGTTTTTGCTCTGACATGCACTGTCAACTGTGGAACCTTATATAGACAGGTGTGTACCTTTCCAAATCATGTCCAATTAAATGGATTAAAAACAGGTGGATTCCAGTCAAGTTGTAGAAACATCACAAGGACGATCAATGGAAACAGAATGCACATGAGCTAAATTTCAAGTCTCAGAGCAAAGGGTCAGAATACTTATTTTAATAAGGTATTTCTGTTTTTATTTTTTATAAATTAGCTGAAATTATAAAAAGCTGTTTTCGGTTTGTCATTCTGGGGCATTTTGTGTATATTGATGAGAATAATATATTTTCTTTATCAATTTTAAAATAAATCTGTAACTGTATGTATCAGTGATTCTAACATAACACTTTGTATTCAGGAAATAAAGTTCATTTCTTTGCCACATTTTTTGCAGTATTACTTTAGTGCCTTGTTGCAAACAGGATGCATGTTTTGGAATATTTGTATTATGTACAGGCTTCCTTATTTTCCCTCTGTCATTTAGGTTAGTATTGTGGAGTAACTACAATGTTGTTGATCCATCCTCAGTTTTCACCATCACGGCCATCAAACTCTGTAACTGTTTTAAAGTCACCATTGGACTCATAGTGAAATCCCTGAGCGGTTTCCTTCTGTTCCGGCTACTGAGTTAGGATGGACACCTATTTCTTTGTAGTGACTGGCTGCATTGATACACCATCCAAAGTGAAATTAATAACTCAATATGCTCAAAGGGATACTCAATGTCAGCTTTTTTTTTTACCCATCTACCAATAGGTGTCCTTCTTTGTGAGGCATTAGATAACCTCCCTGGTCATTGTTGTTGAATCTGTGTTTGAAATTCACTGCTCGACTGAGGGATCTTACATATACAGTGCATTCGGAAAGTATTCAGACCCCTTCCCTGTTTTCACATTTTGTTACATTACAGCCTTATTCTAAAATGGATGAAATACATGAATATCCTCATCAATCTACTCCCAATACCCCATAATGACAAAGCGAAAACAGGTTTTTGGAAATATCCATGCAACTTATTATGTGACTTGTTAAGCACATTTTTACTCCTGAACTTATTTAGGCTTGCCATAACATAATAATTATTGACACAAGACATTTAAACTTTACATGTTTTATTAAATTGTAATGAATTATTGGGTATTGTGTGTAGGCCAGTGACACAAAATCTCAAATTAATACATTTTCAATTCAGGCTGTAACACAACAAAATGTGGAAGAAGTCAAAGGGTGTGAACACTTTCTGAAGGTCTACTCAGTTATTTGAATATTTAACAGATATACTGGGAGATTTGAATTCAGTATTATAGCCTCCACAACAGCTGCACTGCTGTCTAGAGTGGCAATCTGTTGTAGTCACCCATCCATGCCGTTAGCTTTGATGGGGCAGCATATATATGGGATAACAGTTATAAACGCTGTGTCTCTGGATGGCCTAGGATCAGATCAGCCTCAGTTCCTTTGTGTGTTCTCACAGCTCAGACAATGTTGTTGTTTGGAGAGGAGAAGGCATAATGATGCTCTCACCAAAAGGTCTTCCCTTCACTCTGCAAACAAGACCCAACATTTGTGCCTCTGCAATACTCCGCTGTCTAGGCAGCTAGGGGTTCTCTCTGTGGAAGATCACATAGCCACTACGTATTGCACATGCACTTCTGCACTCTGCTTAACGATGAGTGTACTGGAGTGTACTGAGTGTACTGCACTAGAGTTTACTGTAGTGTACTGCAGTGTACTGTACTGGAGTGTACTGCAGTGTACTGTAGTGAGTGTACTGTAGTGTACTGGAGTGTACTGTACTGTACTGTACTGGCGTGTACTGTAGTGTACTAAAGTGTACTGTAGTGAGTGTACTGTACTGTACTGGAGTGTACTGGAGTGTACTGGCGTGTACTGTAGTGTACTAAAGTGTACTGTAGTGAGTGTACAGAGTGTACTGGCGTGTACTGTAGTGTACTAAAGTGTACTGTAGTGAGTGTACAGAGTGTACTGTGTTTCGTGTCCAGCCTTGATTTGATTCTGCCACCATGGAGAAACACCCTGTCTTCTATTGGAAACAGCCTTTTTATATTTAGTATAGGTACTAAACTAAAGTGCAGCTAGCTTTCTTCATTCACATACTGTACACGAAAGAAGCTGAATGTGATTCATATTGACCTATTATAGTGGTGCATTTGGACTTTGCAAAGATTTTTTATTTTACCCGTGTTTGTGATCGATCCTAAGTCAAAGTACTCTGGACTTAAACAACCACCAGGAGGATGGTCTCAGTAAATCTGTCAATCCTGACTAATGGTGTGTTCTGGTGTGTTCTGGTGTGTTCTGGAGCTAAGAGTAGAAGAGTGTTTGTGTTGAGCCTTAGTGTGTGTGTGTGTGTGTGTGTGTGTGTGATTGTGTGTATGTGTTTTGTGTGTGTGTGTGTGTGATTATGTGTGTGTGTGTGTGTGTGTGTGTGTGATAATGTGTGTGTGTGTGTGTGTGATTGTGTGTGTGAATATGTGTGTGTGTGTGTGTGTGTGTGTGTGTGTGTGTGTGTGTGATTGTGTGTGTGAATATGTGTGTGTGTGTGTGTGTGTGATTATGTGTGTGTGATTATGTGTGTGTGTGTGTGTGTGTGTATGTGTGTGTGTGTGTGTGTGATTATGTGTGTGTGTGTGTGATTATGTGTGTGTGATTATGTGTGTGTGATTATGTGTGTGTGTGTGTGTGTGGGTGTATGTGATTATGTGTGTTTGTGTGTGTGTGTGTATGTGATTGTGTGTGTGTGTGTTAGCTGCAGAAGTGCTCATTCGTAGAGCACCTCATGTCTACTGATGAGGAGGACTACTCTCCTGTTAGCTGCTGTAGTCGCTTGGCTGAGACTGGCTTTTCTCTTAATGACTTCCACCCACGCCTGGGGCCATTAGGGATGGCCTGGTTAAGGCTGGCCCGGGGTGATTATATGAGATAAGTGTCTTAGGGTCAGGGGTTAGAGGTTAGGGACACACTGGGAGGGGGTTAGGAGGGCTTGGGGAGGGTGGTCGTTGTGTGTGTTGAGGGGAAGTGTGTGTATATGTGTGTGTGTGTGTCGGTCAAAGCTGTTCGATGATATATAGTTGACAATCTGTCTGGTCTAATAGAGGGCAGCTGTGTTGACCTCCTCTTGTCTCGCCTCCTCGGACCACAGACACAGCCAATGACCGCTACCCACCCTAGACCTCCCCCCAAGACCCTCTGCCCTCCCACCCACATCCCGTCTGGAGGTGTGTCCCCTCTGTCCTCATGGCCCCCCTCAGAACCTTATCAATACGGTCTGATCCTGGCTCAATAGAGGCCAAGGCTGGGAACTTGACCTGTCCATCTGTCCCTGAGGAACTACTGGACACTGAGACTAGGACTGGGCAGGCAGGAAGGGGGGTAGACCTTTTGGTGCCACTAACCGGTTGACTGGATTTCCATCTGTCCCTAAGGACACTGGCCAGCCCAGGGAGGAGGGAGTAAGGGAGGGTTAGAGCTGGTCTGACCAGGGAGGAGGGAGTAAGGGAGGGTTAGAGCTAGTCTGACCAGGGAGGAGGGAGTAAGGGAGGGTTAGAGCTACTCTGACCAGGGAGGAGGGAGTAAGGGAGGGTTAGAACTGGTCTGACCAGGGAGGAGGGAGTAAGGGATGGTTAGAGCTACTCTGACCAGGGAGGAGGGAGTAAGGGAGGGTTAGAGCTAGTCTGACCAGGGAGGAGGGAGTAAGGGAGGGTTAGAGCTACTCTGACCAGGGAGGAGGGAGTAAGGGAGGGTTAGAGCTAGTCTGACCAGGGAGGAGGGAGTAAGGGAGGGTTAGAGCTACTCTGACCAGGGAGGAGGGAGTAAGGGAGGGTTAGAACTGGTCTGACCAGGGAGGAGGGAGTAAGGGAGGGTAAGAGCTAGTCTGACCAGGGAGTAAGGGAGGGTTAGAGCTAGTCTGACCAGGGAGGAGGGAGTAAGGGAGGGTTAGAACTGGTCTGACCAGGGAGGAGGGAGTAAGGGAGGGTTAGAGCTACTCTGACCAGGGAGGAGGGAGTAAGGGAGGGTTAGAGCTAGTCTGACCAGGGAGGAGGGAGTAAGGGAGGGTTAGAGCTACTCTGACCAGGGAGGAGGGAGTAAGGGACGGTTAGAGCTGGTCTGACCAGGGAGGAGGGAGTAAGGGAGGGTTAGAGCTGGTCTTATCAGGGAGGATTAGAGCTAGTCTGACCAGGGAGGAGGGAGTAAGGGAGGGTTAGAGCTGGTCTAACCAGGGAGGAGGGAGTAAGGGAGGGTTAGAGCTAGTCTGACCAGGGAGGAGGGAGTAAGGGAGGGTTAGAGCTACTCTGACCAGGGAGGAGGGAGTAAGGGAGGGTTAGAGCTGGTCTGACCAGGGAGGAGGGAGTAAGGGAGGGTTAGAGCTACTCTGACCAGGGAGTAAGGGAGGGTTAGAGCTGGGTACCCCCCTTTGTCCGGTCCAGATGGGCATGGTCTGGCTGTAAAGCTGGCCCTGTGCCCTGGGTTCTTAGAGATGTCACTCTGAGTCTGGATTAGGCCAATAGGATGACTGACCACGTATTTTGTCTGAGACAGACACAAAGGGATGGGACTGAGACACTTGGACGAAGTCTGTGGCGATTGATGTTACACTGCCAGTCGCATGGTCGGTCAGCTTGACCGTGACCTTGAGCGCCGGACGGTCGGTTGATCAGTCTTCCTCCTGGAGAGTAGCATTTATATAAATGGGTTTAGGAGGTGTGACAGAATCCACAATAGGAGGATTTGGGAGGGTACTGAGGAGGACTAGGGAGGGTACTGAGGAGGACTAGGGAGGGTACTGAGGAGGATTAGGGAGGGTACTGAGGAGGACTAGGGAGGGTACTGAGGAGGACTAGGGAGGGTACTGAGGAGGACTAGGGAGGGTACTGAGGAGGATTAGGGAGGGTACTGAGGAGGACTAGGGAGGGTACTGAGGAGGACTAGGGAGGGTACTGAGGAGGACTAGGGAGGGTACTGAGGAGGACTAGGGACTAGGGAGGGTACTGAGGAAGACTAGGGAGGGTACTGAGGAAGACTATGGAGGGTACTGAGGAAGACTAGGGAGGGTACTAAGGAGGACTAGGTGTGATGCAGATCAAACAAGAAAATATTTTTAGTTCAGAGAGCTGAGGGAGGAAAAGAAGGAAGGAGAGGGAAGACAGGAAGGAAGGAGAGGGAAGACAGGAAGGAAGGAGAGGGAAGACAGGAAGGAAGGAGAGGGAAGACAGGAAGGAAGGAGAGGGAAGGCAGGAAGGAAGGAGAGGGAAGACAGGAAGGAAGGAGAGGGAAGACAGGAAGGAAGAAGAGGGAAGACAGGAAGGAAGGAGAGGGAAGACAGGAAGGAAGGAGAGGGAAGACAGGAAGGAAGGAGAGGGAAGACAGGAAGGAAGGAGAGGGAAGACAGGAAGGAAGGAGAGGGACGGTGCCCCCTGTATTGTTATTTTACTGCTGCTGTTTAATTATTTGTTACTTTTATAAAAAAATAAATACTTATCTATTTTTTACTTAACACCTATTTTTCTTAAAACTTCTTAAAGCATTGTTGGTTAAGGGCTTGTAAGTACAGTAAGCAGTCAGCTTAACCTCACAAAACCCTCAAATTTTCACCATGTGTCTTTTCAAGTGGTTAATCCTGACTTAAATGTTCCCTTAAATAAAACAGAGAAGCTTGTGCTGGGAGTGTGATGAAACAGGTAGGAGCTGGGAGAGACAAACACTTACATAAATGACTGAAGCTGCTGTTGCTGGCAGAGGAGAGGAGAGGCTGAATAATTTTGGGGGAGGTCATGGGGGAGAGAGTGTGAACTCGGCCCGAGGGTTGCCATGGCCCCAGTCTGCCCTAAGGTGTTCCCACACACACATACATACATATGCGCGCGCACACACACACACACACACACACACACACACACACACACACACACACACACACACACACACACACACACACACACACGCACACACGCACACACACGCACACACACGCATACACAAAAGCTATCACACACACACACCAATGCAAACACCTACACGCACACACAAGTTCATACACAAATACAGACATGCGCGCACACACGCACACACACCACCCACGGAAAGCACGACTCTCCTTATGTTCAAGGGAAAGGGTCATGAAAAATAGATCAGGTGCTACAGCGTGTCTGTAAAAGAGAGAGATGTGAGGACAGAGACATTGGAGCGAGGGATAAGATTTAGACCAGAAAGAAAGATATATTCATCTGGAGCTGGGCCAACAGACAACTGAGCTGAGAGAGGGAACATGTCTCTGTCTCTCTGTCTGTCTGTCTCTCTCTCTGTCTTGAGGATGGGTTGAGAGGTCAGGCAGGCAGGCAGGCGGAGTGTTAAGCGGTGACACGCCTAGGAACTGATGTCTAACTCTGAAGTTTAGCCAGGGAATATACTGCACTTTGGTCCCAGAGGTTAAAGCAGGGTGTCCCATCCATGACCCTGGGGGCAGGAGCTAGCTCCTATACCTAGAGGGTTGGCTAGATCTGACTGGTGTTCATATGACCTTCGCTTAGCAACTATATTTAACATGGCTTTTCATACTGTATGTTCCTATTCTTTACCCTGGGTTAACATTTTAAATAGCTTAGCCTCATTTCATACAAGTGACAGCAGAACTCTGTGATTGGCTAGCCCCAAGGAGTCTGTGCAAACAGTCTCTAGATATGGCCTGGCTGACTTTGGACTGTGATGTTTGATGTTAGTTAGTTAATAATGACCAATGTGAGTACTGTTACTGTACCTTGGGCGCGGTGTAGATCAGTTCACTGTAGACCACGGCTGGGATGATGGGGGAGGGCAGGTCCTGAAGGAAACCCCTCAGACTATCAGCCAACACCACCAGATCATACTGGTCCACATCCACTGACACTGGGTCTGAGAGAGAGGGGGAGTGGGGGGGTGGAAGGAGGGAGTGAGGGAGGGAGGAAGTGGTAAGAGACAGAGAGAGAGACACATATTCTTCATTTACAGGAGAACACAATTAACGAAATGTGACTTTGGCAGCTCATCTCTCAGCAGTACCAGTGGAGACAGACAGACAGGGAGGAAGAGAGAGAGAGAGAGAGACAGACAGGGAGGGAGGGAGAGAGAGAGAGAGGGAGACAGACAGACTGTCCGACCTGGAGACAGACAGACAGACGTTCTGGTACAGCAGCAGTCTGACACGGGAAGGTATTCTATACTTAAGCAATAAGGCCAGACAGACCGACCGACCGACAGACCGACCTTATTGCTATTATAAACTAGTTATCAACGTAATATTTTTTTTGGGGGGGGGGTCATGCCCGTGGTATACAGTCTGATAGCATTGAGCATTGAGGGCTCAAACAACCCAATTTATGATTATAATATAATTAGGTAGGTGCTTCTATTTGTCCTATTTCACAAGTGTGTATTATACACGTGTGAATTGGTCATGTGTTTTTTTTGCCTATCCAAACTCTCCCTGAGATACCCTCTGAGAGTGGGATCATGGCCAGGGTCTGACATTATCAACGGTGACCCTGGAGCAATTAAGGTTAAGTGCCTTGCTCAAGAGCACATCGACAGATTTTCCATCTTGTCTGCTTTGGGATTTGAACTAGTGACCTTTCAGACTTTTACTGGACCAACACTCTAACCACTAGGCTACATGCCCCTGAGCTGTAATCAACTGAGTCAAAGGAATCTCAGGGTCATTGAAAGCTGGGGAAACAGGAACATTATCAGTTAGAAACAGATCTTCCCATGTACTGCATACCAAGAGAAAATGTCCTAAACCAGCAGGATGTAGACAAAACAGAGATAGACAGTCACAGAGATACTGTGTGTGTGTGTGTTTGTGTGTGAGGTGTGTGTGTGTGTGTGTGTGTGTGTGTGTGTGTGTGACCTGGGTGATTAGGTTCATTGCATTAGTAGAGGACATGCCTCTAGCATTCCCTTCTTCCACCCCCTCTTCCTCATCCTCCTCCTCTTCCTCATCAGTCAAATACATGTATGTCACATCTTCTGGACTATTATCTGTTGTTAGGAGCAGGGATTTCTCTATAACTAATAGTCAAATAAACTTTCCAATCATGACGGTCCACTAAACCAGAGGTCTATTTATATCACAGTGACCTCTTTCTACCCCCGTACCAACATGATTAGAGTACAGTCCTGCAGCGTCTCTGTGTGTGTTGTGGAGTCACTGATCCTGCCCCTCCATGTGGAAAAGTCACGCAGAGGGCAGAGGAATGATATTCATTTACACTGTGTTCAGTCACACAGAGGGCAGAGGAATGATATTAATTTATACTGAGTTCAGTCACACAGAGGGCAGAGGAATTACATTTATTTACACTGTGTTCAGTCACGTAGAGGGCAGAGGAATTATATTATTTACACTGAGTTCAGTCACACAGAGGGCAGAGGGATTATATTCATTTACACTGAGTTCAGTCACACAGAGGGCAGAGGGATTATATTCATTTACACTGAGTTCAGTCACACAGAGGGCAGAGGGATTATATTCATTTACACTGTGTTCAGTCACACAGAGGACAGAGGAATTATATTCATTTACACTGAGTTCAGTCACACAGAGGGCAGAGGGATTATATTCATTTACACTGTGTTCAGTCACACAGAGGAATTATATAATTTGATCCTACATGTGTCAGGTCACACTAGTGACAGTGGGCCAGTGCTGGGTTAACAGAGTGTTTGACTGACTGGATGAGGACAGTCCTCTCAAGGCTCTACTGTGAAGACAGTCCTCTCAAGGCTCTACTGTGAGGACAGTCCTCTCAAGGCTCTACTGTGAGGACAGTCCTCTCAAGGCTCTACTGTGAAGACAGTCCTCTCAAGGCTCTACTGTGAAGACAGTCCTCTCAAGGCTCTACTGTGAAGACAGTCCTCTCAAGGCTCTACTGTGAGGACAGTCCTCTCAAGGCTCTACTGTGAAGACAGTCCTCTCAAGGCTCTACTGTGAAGACAGTCCTCTCAAGGCTCTACTGTGAAGACAGTCCTCTCAAGGCTCTACTGTGAAGATAGTCATCTCAAAGATATACTGTGAGGACAGTCCTCTCAAGGCTCTATTCTGAGGACAGTCCTCTCAAGGCTCTACTGTGAGAACAGTTCTTTCATGGCTCTACTGTGAGGACAGTCCTCTCATGGCATCTAATAGTAGTGTCCCTATTGTCAGGATGAGGATAGTCCCCTCGCGGGGATCTCTCTCTCTCTCTCTCTCTCTCTCTCTCTCTCTCTCTCTCTCTCTCTCTCTCTCTCTCTCTCTCTCTCTCTCTCTCTCTCAGCCTGAAGACAAATTCCATACCTTTCTCATTCCCTTTGTTTCTCTGTTCGTTCATCTCTCGCTGTTTCTCTGTTCCATCATCTCTCGCTACCTTCCTTTGTTTCTGTCTGGCTATCACTTACTCTCTGGCCTGGAGAATCCAAGTGACAAGGCTATCCCTTTTTCTACTCTCTTCTCTCTTTCTTCCAATCCCACTCCTTCTCTGCCTCCTCTACTCTCCTCATCCCTTCTCCGGATGCCTGCCTGCTCTCAGACAGTGGAGATGTGGCATCACAAATGACAAACAGTTGTTTAATCCCGTCCAGAAAGTATTAGCTGCTAATTCATGGCCCAACACATCAGCAAGACCAAGCTGGGCCAGGGCAGGGGCACACCGGGTTACTTCCATCCAGGTTAGGTGTGACCGTCTTGGAGCACGGACAGGGCCTGACCCCCCCTTAGCTCTGAATGGATGAAGTGAGCTTCAGGCAGATAGATAGGCACCAGCGAAGCAATTCTGGGGTAATTTTGGCCTTCCATTCAGGCTGTGTGTTTGACAGAGGGAGTTAGGAGCAGGGCGCGGGTGAGGCTGTGTGTTTGACAGAGGGAGTTAGGAGCAGGGCGCGGGTGATGCTGTGTGTTTGACAGAGGGAGTTAGGAGCAGGGCGGGTGATGCTGTGTGTTTGACAGAGGGAGTTAGGAGCAGGGCGCGGGTGATGCTGTGTGTTTGACAGAGGGAGTTAGTAGCAGGGCGGGTGATGCTGTGTGTTTGACAGAGGGAGTTAGTAGCAGGGCGGGTGATGCTGTGTGTTTGACAGAGGGAGTTAGTAGCAGGGCGCGGGTGATGCTGTGTGTTTGACAGAGGGAGTTAGGAGCAGGGCGCGGGTGAGGCTGTGTGTTTGCGAGTGACACAGGGAGACAGGGAACCCATTTGTCTTTTTTCTATTCTTGGTTGGGATGTGCGTGTTTGGGTGGAAATTTTGGGTCACTTCCATTGGCCTATATACATTATGGGCAGTTTTACAATTCTGATTTGATTCCTAATCCAATCCCAGATTTGAGTGGAATTGAAATTGACCTCAGTCACACTAGTGTGTTTCATCATCATAACTATTCACACACACACACACACACACACACACACACACACACACACACACACACACACACACACACACACACACACAGCCTTTTACCTTCAAACCCCCAATTCATCCTGCAGAAGACAGACACAGCAGGTGTATGTATAGGTCATGTTTGACTGGCTTAGCATTTAACAACAAACATTTCAACAATGCTGTTAACACACACAAATACACACACAGGCACACACGGAAACACACACACTCACACACACAATTGAATTCTCTGACAAAACCTGCAACCAGCCCAATATTGGTCGACCCTCTACTGTTGACCCATCTTCAGTTCATAGTGATCTGCACTGTAATCCAGGGCCATTCTTAGAACAAAACCTTGACCATTAGCTAGCCACTGGGTCGTGATGACAGTCGGATGTATGTGCGTGTGTGCGTGACCTCCAGTGACCTCCCGTGACCTCCCGTGACCTCCCATGACCTCCAGTGACCCGAGAGGCTGCTGTAGGGGTTAAGGTGGTTAGATGGTGGTGTCTTTAAATGAGTCTAACCGACCTGGGCCCAGAGCCTGACCCCCAACCGCAAGAGTCGCAGTCAGCCAGCTGTGCCATGGGGTCTACAGCTGGTAATTTCATGCTGTTTAAACCTGCGTTACACATGGTATTTAGGCTACACACACACACACACACACACACAAAACTGACCTTCAGTCCTTCAGATAGATGGCAGAGAGATAACGCAGTGGTACTGGGACAGTAGTGCCATCTCAAGGAGAGATACACACATGGGGTGGCAGTGTACCCAGCCAGAGACAGGAGCCCCAAACACAGTTTGATGAATGAGGCCAAACGGAGGGGGAAGGAGGGAGGAGGATGGAGGATGGAGGTAGGGTGACACTGTGATGTGGGGTGACCTGAAACCAAAACCCTGTCATGGCTGGGGCTTTTCCACTCACATGGCAGGGTAAATGGCAGGATAAATCATGGCAGGGGAAATGGCAGGATAAATGGCAGGAAAAACCATGGCAGGGGAAATGGCAGGATAAACCATGGCAGGCTAAATGGCAGGATAAACCATGGCAGGGTAAATGGCAGGATAAACCATGGCAGGGTAAATGGCAGGATAAACCACGGCAGGGTAAAAGACAGGATAAACCAAGGCAGGGTAAATGACAGGATAACCCATGGCAGGAAAAACCATGACAGGGTAAATGGCAGGATAAAACATGGCAGGGTAAATGACAGGATAAACCATGGCAGGCTAAATGGCAGAATAAACTATGGCAGGGTAAATGACAGGATAAACCATGGCAGGGTAAATGGCAGGATACACCATGGCAGGAAAAACCATGACAGGGTAAATGGCAGGCTAAACCATGGCAGGGTAAATGACAGGATAAACCATGGCAGGCAAAATGGCAGAATAAACTATGGCAGGGTAAATGACAGGATAAACCATGGCATGGTAAATGGCAGGATACACCATGGCAGGGTAAATGGCAGGATACACCATGGCAGGGTAAATGGCAGGATAAACCATGCCAAGTTAAATGGCAGGATGAAACATGGGAGGATAAACCATGGCAGGATAAACCAAGGCAGTGTAAATGACAGGATAAACCATGGCAGGGTAAATGGTAGGATAAACCATGGCAGGGCAAAATGACAGGATAAACCATGGCAGGTTAAATGGCAAGATAAACCATAGCAGGCTAAATGACAGGATAAACCATGGCATGGTAAATGGCAGGATAAACCATGGCAGGGTAAATTACAGGATAACCCATGGCAGGGTAAATTACAGGATAAAGCATGGCAGGCTAAATGACAGGATAAACCATGGCAGGATAAACCATGGCAGGGTAAATGACAGGATAAATCATGTCAAGGTAAATGACAGGATAAACCATGGCAGTGTAAATGGCAGGATAAACCATGGCAGAGTAAATGACAGGATAAACCATGGCAGGATAAACCATGGCAGGGTAAATGATAGGATAAACCATGGCAGGATAAACCATGGCAGTGTAAATGGCAGAATAAACCATGGCAGGGTAAATGGCAGGCTAAACAATGGCATGCTAAATGGCAGGATAAACCATGTCAGTGTAAATGACAGGATAAACCATGTCAGTGTAAATGGCAGGATAAACCATGGCATGCTAAATGGCAGGATAAACCATGTCAGTGTAAATGACAGGATAAACCATGTCAGTGTAAATGGCAGGATAAACCATGGCAGTGTAAATGGCAGGATAAACCATGGCAGAGTAAATGACAGGATAAACCATGGCAGGATAAACCATGGCAGGGTAAATGATAGGATAAACCATGGCAGGATAAACCATGGCAGTGTAAATGGCAGAATAAACCATGGCAGGGTAAATGGCAGGCTAAACAATGGCATGCTAAATGGCAGGATAAACCATGTCAGTGTAAATGACAGGATAAACCATGTCAGTGTAAATGGCAGGATAAACCATGGCATGCTAAATGGCAGGATAAACCATGTCAGTGTAAATGACAGGATAAACCATGTCAGTGTAAATGGCAGGATAAACCATGGCAGGGAAAATGACAGGATAAAACATGTCAGTGTAAATGAAAGGATAAAGCATGGCAGGGTAAATGGCAGGATAAACCATGGCAGGATAAACCATGGCAGTGTAAATGGCAGAATAAACCATGGCAGGGTAAATGGCAGGATACACCATGGCAGGGTAAATGGCAGGGTACACCATGGCAGGGTAAATGGCAGGATAAACCATGGCAAGTTAAATGGCAGGGTAAATGGCAGGATAAACCATGGCAGGGTATATGGCAGGATAAATGGCAGGATAAACCATGGCAAGGTAAATGGCAGGATAAACCATGGCAGGCTAAATGGCAGGATAAACCATGGCAGGGTAAATGGCAGGATAAACCATGGAAGGGTAAATGGCAGGATGAAGCATGGCAGGCTAAATGACAGGATAAACCATGGCAGGATAAACCATGGCAGAGTAAATGACAGGATAAACCATGGCAGGATAAACCATGGCAGGGGAAATGACAGGATAAACCATGGCAGGGTAAATGGCAGGCTAAACAATGTCATGCTAATGGCAGGATAAACCATGTCAGTGTAAATGGCAGGATAAAACCTGGCAGGGTAAATGACAGGATTAACCATGGCTATGTAAATGACAGGATAAACCATGACAGGGTAAATGGCAGGATAAACCAGGGCAGGGTAAATGGCAGGATAAACCATGGCAGGTTAAATGGCAAGATAAACCAAGGTAGGGTAATAGGCAGGATAAACCATGACAGGGTAAAATGCAGGATAAACCATGGCACGGCAAAATGACAGGATAAACCATGGCAGGGTAAATGGCAAGATAAACCAAGGTAGGGTAATAGGCAGGATAAACCATGGCAGGGTAATTGACAGGATGAACCATGTCAGTGTAAATGACAGGATAAACCATGGCAGGGTAAATGACAGGATAAATTATGTCAGGGTAAATGACAGGATAAACCATGGCAGTGTATGTAAATGGCAGGATAAACCATGGCAAAGTAATATGAAAGGATAAACCATGGCAGGATAAACCATGGCAGGGTAAAATACAGGATAAACCATGGCAGGATAAACCATGGCAGTGTAAATGGCAGATAAACCATGGCTATGTAAATGACATGATAAGCCATAGCAGGGTAAATGGCAGGCTAAACAATGGCATGTTAAATGGCAGGATAAACCATGTCAGGGTAAATGGCAGGATTAACCATGGCTTTGTAAATTACAGGATAAACCATAGCAGGGTAAATGGCAGGCTAAACCATGGCATGCTAAATGGCAGGATAAACCATGTCAGTGTAAATGGCAGGATAAACCACGGCAGGGTAAATGACAGGATAAACCATGGCAGTGTAAGTGACAGCATAAACCATGGCAGGGTAAATGGCAGGATAAACCATGGCTATGTAAATGACAGGATAAACCATGACAGGGTAAATGGCAGGATAAACCATGGCAGGGTAAATGGCAGGATAAACCATGGCAGGTTAAATGGCAAGATAAACCAAGGTAGGGTAATAGGCAGGATAAACAATGACAGGGTAAAATGCAGGATAAACCATGGCACGGCAAAATGACAGGATAAACCATGGCAGGGTAAATGGCAAGATAAACCAAGGTAGGGTAATAGGCAGGATAAACCATGGCAGGGTAATAGACAGGATGAACCATGTCAGTGTAAATGACAGGATAAACCATGGCAGGGTAAATGACAGGATAAATCATGTCAGGGTAAATGACAGGATAAACCATGGCAGTGTAAATGGCAGGATAAACCATGGCAGAGTAATATGACAGGATAAACCATGGCAGGTTAAATTACAGGATAAACCATGGCAGGAAAAACCATGGCAGTGTAAATGGCAGATACACAATGGCTATGTAAATGACATGATAAACCATAGCAGGGTAAATGGCAGGCTAAACAATGGCATGTTAAATGGCAGAATAAACCATGTAAGGGTAAATGGCAGGATTAACCATGGCTTTGTAAATTACAGGATAAACCATTGCAGGGTAAATGGCAGGCTAAACCATGGCATGCTAAATGGCAGGATAAACCATGTCAGTGTAAATGACAGGATAAACCATGTCAGTGTAAATGGCAGGATAAACCATGTCAGTGTAAATGGCAGGATAAACCACAGCAGGGTAAATGACAGGATAAACCATGGCAGTGTAAATGACAGCATAAACCATGGCAGGGTAAATGGCAGGATAAACCATGGCAGGGTAAAAGGCAGGATGAAAACATGGCAGGGAAAATGGCAAGATAAACCATGGCAGGGTAAATGACAGGATAAACCATGGCAGGATAAACTATGGCAGGGTAAATGACAGGATAAACCATGGCAGGATAAACCATGGCAGTGTAAATGGCAGGCTAAATCATGTCAGTGTAAATGGCAGGCTAAACCATGGCAGGGTAAATGGCAGGATAAACCATGGCAGGGTAAATGACAGGATAAACCATTGCAGGCTAATTGGCAGGCTAAACCATGACAGGCTAAATGGCAGATAAACCATGTCAGTGTAAACGGCAGGATAAACCACGGCAGGGTAAATGACAGGATAAACAATGGCAGTGTAAATGACAGGATAAACCATGGCAGGCTAAACCATGGCAGGGTAAATGGCAGGCTAAATCATGTCAGTGTAAATGGCAGGATAAACCATGGCAGTGTAAATGGCAGGATAAGCCATGGCAGGGTAAATGGCAGGATAAACCATGGCAGGGTAAATGGCAGGATAAACCATGTCAGTGTAAATGACAGGATTAACCATGACAGTGTAAATGACAGGATAAATCAATTCAGTGTAAATGGCAGGAAAAACAATGGCAGGGTAAATGACAGGATAAACCATGTCAGTGTAAATGACAGGATAAACCATGTCAGTTTAAATGGCAGGATAAACAATGGCAGGGTAAATGACAGGATAAACCATGTCAGTGTAAATGACAGGATAAACCATGGCAGTGTAAATGACAGGATAAACTACGGCAGGGTAAATGACAGGATAAACCATGGCAGTGTAAATGACAGCATAAACCATGGCAGTGTAAATGGCAGGATAAACCATGGCAGGGTAAATGACAGGATTAACCATGGCAGAGAAAATGACAGGATAACCCATGGCAGGGTAAATGACAGGATTAACCATGGCAGAGTAAATGACAGGATAAACCACGGCAGGGTAAGTGGCAGGATTAACCATGGCAGAGTAAATGACATGATAAACCATGTCAGTGTAAATGACAGGATAAACCATGGAGGGTTAAATGGCAGGCTAAACCATGGCAGGGTAAATGATAGGATAAACCATGGCAGGGTAGAATGGCAGGCTAAACCATGGCAGGGTAAATGGCAGGCTAAATCATGTCAGTGTAAATAGCAGGATAAACCATGGCAGGGTAAATGGCAGGATAAACCATGGCAGGTAAATGGCAGGATAAACAATGGCAGTGTAAATGACAGGATAAATCATTGCAGGCTAATTGGCAGGCTAAACCATGACAGGCTAAATGGCAGATAAACCATGTCAGTGTAAACGGCAGGATAAACCACGGCAGGGTAAATGACAGGATAAACAATGGCAGTGTAAATGACAGGATAAACCATGGCAGTGTAAATGACAGGATAAACCATGGCAGGGTAAATTACAGGATTAACCATGGCAGAGTAAATGACAGGATAACCCATGGCAGGGTAAATGACAGGATTAACCATGGCAGAGTAAATGACAGGATAAACCACGGCAGGGTAAATGACAGGATAAACAATGGCAGTGTAAATGACAGGATAAACCATGGCAGTGTAAATGACAGGATAAACCACGGCAGGGTAAATGACAGGATAAACCATGGCAGTGTAAATGACAGCATAAACCGCAGTGTAAATGGCAGGATAAACCATGGCAGGGTAAATTACAGGATTAACCATGGCAGTGTAAATGACAGGATAAACTACGGCAGGGTAAATGACAGGATAAACCATGGCAGTGTAAATGACAGCATAAACCATGGCAGTGTAAATGGCAGGATAAACCATGGCAGGGTAAATTACAGGATTAACCATGGTAGAGAAAATGACAGGATAACCCATGGCAGGGTAAATGACAGGATTAACCATGGCAGAGTAAATGACAGGATAAACCACGGCAGGGTAAGTGGCAGGATTAACCATGGCAGAGTAAATGACATGATAAACCATGTCAGTGTAAATGACAGGATAAACCATGGAGGTTTAAATGGCAGGCTAAACCATGGCAGGGTAAATGATAGGATAAACCATGGCAGGGTAGAATGGCAGGCTAAACCATGGCAGGGTAAATGGCAGGCTAAATCATGTCAGTGTAAATGGCAGGATAAACCATGGCAGGGTAAATGGCAGGATAAACCATGGCAGGTAAATGGAAGGATAAACAATGGCAGTGTAAATGACAGGATAAATCATTGCAGGCTAATTGGCAGGCTAAACCATGACAGGCTAAATGGCAGATAAACCATGTCAGTGTAAACGGCAGGATAAACCACGGCAGGGTAAATGGCAGGATAAACAATGGCAGTGTAAATGACAGGATAAACCATGGCAGTGTAAATGACAGGATAAACCACGGCAGGGTAAATGACAGGATAAACCATGGCAGTGTAAATGACAGCATAAACCGCAGTGTAAATGGCAGGATAAACCATGGCAGGGTAAATTACAGGATTAACCATGGCAGAGTAAATGACAGGATAACCCATGGCAGGGTAAATGACAGGATTAACCATGGCAGAGTAAATGACAGGATAAACCACGGCAGGGTAAATGACAGGATAAACAATGGCAGTGTAAATGACAGGATAAACCATGGCAGTGTAAATGACAGGATAAACCACGGCAGGGTAAATGACAGGATAAACCATGGCAGTGTAAATGACAGCATAAACCGCAGTGTAAATGGCAGGATAAACCATGGCAGGGTAAATTACAGGATTAACCATGGCAGAGTAAATGACAGGATAACCCATGGCAGGGTAAATTACAGGATTAACCATGGCAGAGTAAATGACAGGATAACCCATGGCAGGGAAAATGACAGGATTAACCATGGCAGAGTAAATGACAGGATAAACCACGGCAGGGTAAGTGGCAGGATTAACCATGGCAGTGTAAATGACAGGATAAACCATGGCAAGATAAATGGCAGGATAAACCATGGTAGGGTAAATGGCAATATAAACCGTGGCAAGATAAATGGCAGGATAAACCATGGCAGGGTAAATGGCAGGATAAACCATGGCAAGATAAATGGCAGGATAAACCATGGCAGGGTAAATGCCAGGATAAACCATGGCAGGGTAATTGGCAGGGTAAATGGCAGGATAAACTATGGCAGGGTAAATGACAGGATACACCATGGCAGGATAAACCATGGCAGGGTAAATGACAGGATAAACCATGGCAGGATAAACCATGGCAGTGTAAATGGCAGGCTAAACAACGGCAGGCTAAATGGCAGTTTAAATCATGTCAGTGTAAATGGCAGGATAAACCATGGCAGGGTAAATTGCAGGCTAAACCATGACAGGCTAAATGGCAGATAAACCATGTCAGTGTAAACGGCAGGATAAACCACGGCAGGGTAAATGACAGGATAAACAATGGCAGTGTAAAGGACAGGATAAACCATGGCAGTGTAAATGACAGGATAAACTACGGCAGGGTAAATGACAGGATAAACCATGGCAGTGTAAATGACAGCATAAAACATGGCAGTGTAAATGGCAGGATAAACCATGGCAGGCTAAATTACAGGATTAACCATGGCAGAGAAAATGGCAGGATAACCCATGGCAGGGTAAATGACAGGATTAACCATGGCAGAGTAAATGACAGGATAAACCACGGCAGGGTAAGTGGCAGGATTAACCATGACAGAGTAAATTACAGGATAAACTATGTCAGTGTAAATGACAGGATAAACCATGGAGGGTTAAATGGCAGGCTAAACCATGGCAGGGTAAATGATAGGATAAACCATGGCAGGGTAGAATGGCAGGCTAAACCATGGCAGTGTAAATGACAGCATAAACCATGGCAGGGTAAATGGCAGGATAAACCATGGCAGGGTAAAAGGCAGGATGAAAACATGGCAGGGAAAATGGCAAGATAAACCATGGCAGGGTAAATGACAGGATAAACCATGGCAGTGTAAATGGCAGGCTAAACAACGGCAGGCTAAATGGCAGGATAAATCATGTCAGTGTAAATGGCAGGATAAACCATGGCAGGGTAAATTGCAGGCTAAACCATGACAGGCTAAATGGCAGATAAACCATGTCAGTGTAAACGGCAGGATAAACCACGGCAGGGTAAATGACAGGATAAACAATGGCAGTGTAAAGGACAGGATAAACCATGGCAGTGTAAATGACAGGATAAACTACGGCAGGGTAAATGACAGGATAAACCATGGCAGTGTAAATGACAGCATAAAACATGGCAGTGTAAATGGCAGGATAAACCATGGCAGGGTAAATTACAGGATTAACCATGGCAGAGAAAATGGCAGGATAACCCATGGCAGGGTAAATGACAGGATTAACCATGGCAGAGTAAATGACAGGATAAACCACGGCAGGGTAAGTGGCAGGATTAACCATGACAGAGTAAATTACAGGATAAACTATGTCAGTGTAAATGACAGGATAAACCATGGAGGGTTAAATGGCAGGCTAAACCATGGCAGGGTAAATGATAGGATAAACCATGGCAGGGTAGAATGGCAGGCTAAACCATGGCAGTGTAAATGACAGCATAAACCATGGCAGGGTAAATGGCAGGATAAACCATGGCAGGGTAAAAGGCAGGATGGAAACATGGCAGGGAAAATGGCAAGATAAACCATGGCAGGGTAAATGACAGGATAAACCATGGCAGGATAAACAATGGCAGGGTAAATGACAGGATAAACCATGGCAGGATAAACCATGGCAGTGTAAATGGCAGGCTAAATCATGTCAGTGTAAATGGCAGGCTAAACCATGGCAGGGTAAATGGCAGGATAAACCATGGCAGGGTAAATGACAGGATAAACCATTGCAGGCTAATTGGCAGGCTAAACCATGACAGGCTAAATGGCAGATAAACCATGTCAGTGTAAACGGCAGGATAAACCACGGCAGGGTAAATGACAGGATAAACAATGGCAGTGTAAATGACAGGATAAACCATGGCAGTGTAAATTACAGGATAAACTATGGCAGGGTAAATGACAGGATAAACCATGGCAGTGTAAATGACAGCATAAACCATGGCAGTGTAAATGGCAGGATAAACCATGGCAGGGTAAATTACAGGATTAACCATGGCAGAGTAAATGACAGGATAACCCATGGCAGGGTAAATGACAGGATTAACCATGGCAGAGTAAATGACAGGATAAACCACGGCAGGGTAAATGACAGGATAAACAATGGCAGTGTAAATGACAGGATAAACCATGGCAGTGTAAATGACAGGATAAACCATGGCAGGGTAAATGGCAATATAAACCGTGGCAAGATAAATGGCAGGATAAACCATGGCAGGGTAAATGGCAGGATAAACCATGGCAAGATAAATGGCAGGATAAACCATGGCAGGGTAAATGCCAGGATAAACCATGGCAGGATATACAATGGCAGGGTAAATGACAGGATAAACTATGGAAGGATAAACCATGGCAGGGTAAATGGCTGGATAAACCATGGCAGGGTAAATGCCAGGATAAACCATGGCAGGATATACAATGGCAGGGTAAATGACAGGATAAACTATGGAAGGATAAACCATGGCAGGGTAAATGGCTGGATAAACCATGGCAGGATAAAGCATGGCAGGGTAAATGACAGGCTAAATCATGTCAGTGTGAATGGCAGGATAAACCGTGGCAGGGTAAATGGCAGGATAAACCATGGCAGGGTAAATGGCAGGATAAACCATGGCAGTGTAAATGACAGGATAAACCATTGCAGGCTAATTGGCAGGCTAAACCATGACAGGCTAAATGGCAGATAAACCATGTCAGTGTAAACGGCAGGATAAACCACGCCAGGGTAAATGACAGGATAAACAATGGCAGTGTAAATGACAGGATAAACCATGGCAGTGTAAATGACAGGATAAACCATGGCAGTGTAAATGACAGGATAAACCATGGCAGTGTAAATGACAGGATAAACCATGGCAGTGTAAATGACAGGATAAACCATGGCAGGGTAAGTGGTAGAATTAACCATGGCAGAGTAAATGACAGGATAAACGATGTCAGTGTAAATGACAGGATAAACCATGGAGGGTTAAATGGCAGGCTAAACCATGGCAGGGTAGAATGGCAGGCTAAACCATGGCAGGGTAGAATGGCAGGCTAAACCATGGCAGGGTAAAAATAGGATAAACCATGGCAGGGTAAATGGCAGGATAAACCATGGCAAGATAAATGGCAGGATAAACCATGGCAGGGTAAATGATAGGATAAACCATGGCAGGGTAAAATGGCAGGCTAAACCATGGCAGGGTAAATGGTAGGATAAAACATGGCAGGATAAACCATGGCAGGGTAAATGACAGGATAAACCATGGCAGGATAAACCATGGCAGGATAAACCATGGCAGGCTAAATGGCAGGATAAACCATGGCAGGGTAAATGGCAGGATAAACCATGGCAGGTTAAATGGCAGGATAAACCATGACACGGTAAATAATAGGATAAACCATGGCAGGGTAAATGGCAGGATAAACCATGGCAGAGTAATTGACAGGATAAACTGTCAGGCTAAACCATGGCATGGTAAATATGAGGGGAGGAGAGGGGAGAGGAGAGGAGGATCTTGCTGATATTCTACACACATATGGTTATTACACACACCAGACATACTCAGCCAGAGTCACCAGGACGGAACCTTTAGCCTAGATACATGAACCGTATGTGTGGATAGAAAAATAATAAACTCAGCAAAAAAGAAACGTCCTCTCACTGTCAACTGCGTTTATTTTCAGCAAACTTAACATGTGCATATATTTGTTTGAACATAACAAGATTCAACAACTGAGACATAAACTGAACAAGTTCCACAGACACGTGACTAACAGAAATGGAATAACTTGTCCCTGAACAAAGGATGGGTCAAAATCAAGAGTAACAGTCAGTATCTGGTGTGGCCACCAGCTGCATTAAGTACTACAGTGCATCTCCTCCTCATGGACTGCACCAGATTTCTTCCATCAAGGCACCTGCAAGTTCTCAGACATTTCTGGGGGGAATGGCCCTAGCCCTCACCCTCCGATCCAACAGGTCCCAGACATGCTCAACGGGATTGAGATCCTGGCTCTTCGCTGGCCATGGCAGAACACTGACATTCCTGTCTTGCAGGAAATCACAAAAGAACGAGCAGTATGGCTGGTGGCATTGTCATGCTGGAGGATCATGTCAGGATGAGCCTGCAGGAAGGGTACCACATGAGGGAGGAGGATGTCTTCCCTGTAAAGCACAGCGTTGAGATTGCCTGCAATGACAACAAGGTCAGTCCGATGGTGCTGTGACACACCGCCCCAGACCATGACGAACCCTCAACCTTCAAATCGATCCCTTTCCAGAGTACAGGCCTCAGTGAAATGCTCATTCCGTTGACGACAAACGCAAATCCGACCATCACCCCTGGTGAGACAAAACCGCAACTCGACAGTGAAGAGAACTTTTTGCCAGCCCTGTCTGGTCCAGCGACGGTGGGTTTGTGCCCATAGGCGACGTTATTGCCGGTGATGTCTGGTGAGGACCTGCCTTACAACAGGCCTACAAGCCTCAGGCCAGCCCTTCTCAGCCTATTGGGGACAGTCCGAGCACTGATGTAGGGATTGTGCGTTCCTGGTGTAACTCGGGCAGTTGTTGTTGCCATCCTGTACCTGTCCCGCAGGTGTGATGTTCGGATGTACCAATTCTGTGCAGGTGTTGTTACACGTGGTCTTCCATTGCGAGGATGATCAGCTGTTCGTCCTGTCTCCTAGTAGCGCTGTCTTATGCGTCTCACAGTACGGACATTGCAATTTATTGCCTTGGCCACATCTGCAGTCCTCATGCCTTCTTGCAGCATGCCTAAGGCACTTTCACGCAGATGAGCAGGGACCCTGGGCATCTTCCTTTTGGTGTTTTTCAGAGTCAGTAGAAAGGCCGTCTCTAGTGTCCTAAGTTTTCATAACTGTGACCTTAATTGCCTACCTTCTGTAAGCTGTTAGTGTCTTAACGACCGTTCCACAGGTGCATGTTCATTAATTGTTTATGGTTCATTGAACAAGCATGGGAAACAGTGTTTAAAAACTTTACAATGAAGATCTGTAAGGTTATTTTGATTTATACGAATTATCTTTGAAAGACAGGGTCCTGAAAAGGGGACTTTTCTTTTTTTGCTGAGTTTATATAGACTGGAGAGACATGCTTTTTTCAGAGACTTATTCATGAGCTAATTCATGCGACCATACAGTTTTGATTTCTGTTTGCCATATATTTTTTAACTGTGCTGTGATGTTTGACAAAAGTTCTGAACCTTTCTATTCTCATAGTTTCTACAGATTGTAAATTAAAGATAAACATTTTTGCTAAGAGTATTTTACTATATCATGGATCGATTGACATGACTTTTCAAATCACCCCGCAGTGCTGCTTGCAGTGTTAGCTCCAGGTAAATGTTGCAATTCTTCAACCATTCCTGAACCTGCGACCAAAAACCACATACTTTTGAAGTCGGAAGTTTACATACACCTTAGTCAAATACATTTAAACAAATTTTTTCACAATTCCTGACATTTAATACTAGTAAGAATTCCCTGTCTTAGATCACCACTTTATTTTAAGAATGTGAAATGTCAGAATAATAGTAGAGTTTTTATTTCTTTCATCACATTCCCAGTGGGTCAGAAGTTTAAATACACTCAATTAGTATTTGGTAACATTGCCTTTCAATTGTTTAACTTGGGTCAAACGTTTCGGGTAGCCTTCCAAAAGCTTCCCACAAGAAGTTGGGTGAATTTTGGCCCATTCCTCCTGACAGAGCTGGCGTAACTGAGTCAAGTTTGTAGGCTTCCTTGCTCGCACACGCTTTTTCAGTTCTGCCCACAAATCTTCTATAGGATTGAGGTCAGTGCTTTGTGATGGAAACTCCAATACCTTGACTTTGTTGTCCTTAAGCCATTTTGGTTCAACTTTGGAAGTATGCTTGGGGTCATTGTCCATTTGGAAGACCCATTTGCGACCAAGCTTTAACTTCCTTACTGATGTCTTGAGATGTTGCGACAATATATCCACATAATTTTACATCCTCATGATGCCATCTATTTTGTGAAGTGCACCAGACCCTCCTGCAGCAAAGCACCCCCCCAAAATGATGCTGCCACCCCCGTGCTTCACGGTTGGGATGGTGTTCTTCGGCTTGCAAGCCTCCTCTTTTTTCCTCCAAACATAACGATGGTCATTATGGCCAAACAGTTATATTTTTGTTTCATCAGACCAAAGGACATTTCTCCAAAAAGTACAATCTTTGTCCCCATGTGCAGTTGCAAACCGTAGTCTGACTTTTATATGGCAGTTTTGGAGCAGTGGCTTCTTCCTTGCTGAGTGGCCTTTCAGGTTATGTCGATATAGGACTCGTTTTACTGTGGATATAGATACTTTGTACCTGTTTCCTCCAGCATCTTCACAAGGTCCTTTGCTGTTGTTCTGGGATTGATTTGCAATTTTCGTACCAAAGTATGTTCATCTCTAGGAGACAGAAAGCGTTTCCTTCCTGAGCGGTATGACGGCTGCGTGGTCCCATGGTGTTTATACTTGCGTACTATTGTTTGTACAGATGAACGTGGTACCTTCAGGCATTTGGAAATTGCACCCAAGGATGAACTAGACTTGTGGAGGTCTACAATTTTTTTTCTGAGGTCTTGGCTGATTTCTTTAGATTTTCCCATGATGTCAAGCAAAGAGGCACTGAGTTTGAAGGTAGGCCTTGAAATACATCCACAGGTACACCTAAATTGACTCAAATGATGTCCACACTAAACCATCACGACTGGTCTACCGACGGAAACGCACGAGGAGGCTATAAACAGACTTCCTCCGTCTTCCTCTACCTTGTTAGGTGGCCTGCTAGCCTTATGCTAGCTTGCTACCCCGGGCCCGGCTAGCTGTCTGAATCGCCGTGTCCCCAACCAGCCTCACTACTCACTGGACCCTTATGATCACTCGGCTAAGCATGCCTCTCCTCAATGCCAATATGCCTTGTTCATTGCTGTTCTGGTTAGTGTTTATTGTCTTATTTCACTGTAGAGCCTCTAGCCCTGCTCAATATACCTTATCCAACCCTTCAGTTCCACCACCCACACATGCGATGACATCACCTGGTTTAAATGTTTCTAGAGACAATATCTCTTTCATCATCACTCAATGCCTAGGTTTACCTCCACTGTATTCCTGTCCTACCATACCTTTGTCTGTAAATTATGCCTTGAATCTATTTTATCGCCCCCTGAAACCTGTTCCTTTTACTCTCTGTGCAGGATGTCCTAGATGACCAGGCCTTATAGCCTTTAGCCGTACTCTTATCCTACTCCTCCTCTGTTCCACTGGTGATATAGAGGTTAATCCAGGCCCTGCAGTGCCTAGCTCCACTCCTATTTCCCAGGCGCTCTCATTTGTTGACTTCTGAAACTGTAAAAGCCTTGGTTTCATGCAAGTTAACAGTCACTGCTTTAGCACACTCTGCCAACCCAGATGTCCTAGCCGTGTCTGAATCCTGGCTTAGGAAGACCATCAAAAACCCTGAAATCTCCATCCCTAACTACAACATTTTCAGACAATATATACAAAGACTCAGAGAGATTGGAGTAAACAGAACGAATAGGTACAGGAAATGGCCAAAGTAGCTCAGATGTCAACAAGTTTTCTCGGGCGCGAGTCTGGCTGCGCGCCCCACTTTATTTTACTTATATAAGGAATAGGTGACCATCCGAGTGAAATATTATCGCTAATATTCATAAAAGGATAGCTAAGGTTGCATTTGAACTGATATTTGATTTGTTTAGGAAAAGTGTATAGGTATATTTGAACGCATTCTCTTCACGTTTCAATGGGCGATTCGACGTTGGATTTTCTGAACATAACGCGCCAACCAAACAGAGATTTATGGATATAATAAATGACTTTTTCTAACAAAAGAACCATTGGATGTATTCGTTGGACACTTGGGAAGCGCTAGCGCCCCACCACTCCGTAAGCTGTTAACTACCCTCCAGACGAGCTTCAATGCCACACAACTCTCCTTCCGTGGCCTGGGCGGTTCTGTCTTAAAACTCCTACAATTACCTAGGTGTCGGGTTAGACTGTAAACTCTCTTTCCAGACTCACATCAAACATCTCCAATCCAAAATTAAATCTAGAATTGGCTCCCTATTTCGCAACAAAGCATCCTTCACTCATGCTGCCAAACATACCCTCGTAAAACTCACCATCCTACCGATCCTCGACTTCGGTGATGTAATTTACAAAATAGCCTCCAATACTCTACTCAACAAATTGGATGCAGTCTATCACAGTGCCATCCGTTTTGTCACCAAAGCCCCATATACTACCCACCACTACGACCTGTACGCTCTCGTTGGCTGGCCCTCGCTTCCCACTCATCGCCAAACCCACTGGCTCCAGGTCATCTACAAGTCCCTGCTAGGTAAAGCCTTATCTCAGATCGCTGGTCACCATAGCAGCACCCACCCGTAGCACGCGCTCCAGCAGGTATATCTCACTGGTCACCCCCAAAGCCAATTCCTCCTTTGACCGACTTTCCTTCCAGTTCTCTGCTGCCAATGACTGGACCAAACTACAAAAATCTCTGAAACTGGAGACACTTAACTCCCTCACCAGCTGTAAACACCAGCTGTCAGAGCAGCTCACAGACCCCTGTCCATCTGTAAATAGCCCAACCAACTACCTCATCCCCTACCGTATTTATCTTGCTCCTTTGCACCCCAGTTTTTCTACATTGCACATTCATCTACTGCACATCTACCATTCCAGTGTTTAAATACTATATTGTAATTACTATGCCACCATGGCATATTTTATTGCCTTACCTTCCTTACCTTACCTCATTTGCACACATTGTATATAGATTTGTTTTTCTACTGTATTATTGACTGTATGTTTGTTTTACTCCATGTGTAACTCTATGTTGTTGTATGTGTCGAACTGCTTTGCTTTATCTTGGCCAGGTCGCAGTTGTAAATGAGAACTTGTTCTCAACTTGCCTACCTGGTTAAATAAAGGTGAAATAAATAACATTTTAAAAAATCTACAGAGCTGGGATGGTTGCATCCTCCACAGATAATTTTGTATAATAATTTAAATTGAAAAACTCAACGTTTTGAATCCGGCGTCGTTTTGTATATCAGTTCATAAACCATGTGCCATGGAATCAGTACATTGAAAATCTCTTCCAAACTATTTTGCAATCTGTATGGCACAGCTGTCAACTTGTATTTTCAAGTGGATTAAACTGAAATTGCAACCAACTTTCTATGGCTTGTTTTAAAAATAGCGATAGATTGGAGATTATTTCATTGTCAAAAAACAAAAGTGAGAGGTTGTAATCTGAATAAAGGAAAAAAGGCCATTCTTGAACACGAGGTGAGACATTCTTACTAGTCTGCTAGAGAACCCGTTCGGATTTAAGTATAGGTTTTATATGACTGAAGCCTTTACTGAGAGGTCTAATGCTTTAATATTTAATCATGTCTGCCCTCCCAATTCATATTCATGATATAAATAGGCCCGTAATTTAATTCTCTAGAGGAAAGTATTCAGACCCTCCACATTTTGTAACATTTCAGCCTTATTCTAAAATGGATCAAATAAAAAAAATCCTCATTAATCTAAACACAATACCCCATAATGACAAACCGAAACAGAAATACCTTATTTACATAAGTATTCAGACTCTTTGCTATGAGACTCGAAATTGAGCTCAGGTGCATCCTGTTTCCATTGATCATCCTTGAGATGTTTCTACAACTTGATTGGAGTTCACCTGTGGTAAATTCAATTGATTGGACATGGTTTGGAAAGGCACACACCTGTCTATATAAGGTCCCACAGTTGACAGTGCATGTCAGAGCAAAAACCAAGCCATGAGGTCGAAGGAACTGTCCATATAGCTCTGCGATTGTGTCGAGGCACAGATCTGGGGAAGGGTACCAAAAAATGCCTGTAGCATCAAAGGTCCCGAAGAACACAGTGGCTTCCATCATTCTTAAATGGAAGAAGTTTGGAACCACCAAGACACTTCCTAGAGCTGGCCGCCCGGCCAAACTGAGCAATCGGGGGAGAAGGGCCTTGGTCATGGAGGTGACTCTGACATAGTTCTAGAGTTCCTCTTGAGAGATGGGAGAACCTTCCAGAAGGACAACCATCTCTGCAGCACTCCACCAATCAGGCCTTTATGGTAGAGTGGCCAGATGGAAGCCATTCCTCAGTAAAAGGCACTTGGAGTTTGCCCAAAGGCACCAAAGGACTCTCAGACCATGACAAACAAGATTCTCTGGTCTGATGAAACCAAGATTGAACTCCTTGGCCTGAATGCCAAGCGTCACATCTGGAGGAAACCTGGCACCATCCCTAAGGTGAAGCATGGTGGTGGCAGCATCATGCTGTGGGGATGTCTTTCAGTGTCAGGGACTGGGAGACTAGTCAGGTTCGAGGGAAAGATGAACGGAGCAAAGTACAGAGAGATCCTTGATGAAAACCTTCAGACCTCTCAGGACCTCAGACTGGGGCAAAGGTTCACCTTCCAACAGGACAACGACCTGGGAGCACACAGCCAAGCACACAAGACAACGCAGGACTGGCTTTGGGACAAGTCTCTAAATGTCCTTGATTGGCCCAGCCAGAGCACGGACTTGAACCCGATCGAACATCTCTGGAGAGACCTAAAAATAGCTGTGCAGCGACACTCCCTATCCAACCTGACAGAACTTGAGAGGATCTGCAGAGAAGAATGGGAGAAACTCCACAAATACAGGTGTGCCAAGCTTGTAGCGTCATACCCAAGAAGACTCAAAGCTGTAATCGCTGCCAAAGGTGCTTCAACAAAGAACTGAGTAAAGGGTCTGAATACTTATGTTAATGTGATATTTCCTTTTGACAATTTTTCTAATATACATTTGCAAAAATGTCTGAAAACCAGTTTTTGCTTTGTCATTATGGGGTATTGTGTGTAGATTGATGAGGATAAAAATGATTTAATCCATTTTAGAATAAGGCTGTGACGTAACAAAATGTGGAAAACGTCAAGGGGTCTGAATACTTTTACGAATGCCCTACATATTACATGTTTTTGGGATAAAAAATGTGGCATTACGGCAATTAGCCAATAGAAACCCATTGAATAATGTTAATTCGATTTCCGCAGGGGCGCGGATATTGTAGGCTAAGGGTTAACTATTTTTTGCAGTAGCTTGGTGGTAGTTGAACTCAATTCAAATCTAGGTCGCGTTTTCAGTAGTTTATTACTTTTTCAACTACTGAAATTACACAACTTTTTTTGCAAAAAAATTTAATATGGGTGAAGTAGGCAATAATTACTTTTCTTTTTCAGCATCAGACCTGCCTAATTCTCACTTGAAACATTGTTTTTGTGTTTAATAGGGTAAATCACATTCTGTTAACATATGACCCCAAAGTGATCTGTCTTGCAATTTGTAATCTATGACATTTCAGATTTATTGTACATACTGTATGATCATTTTGGATGTAGTGGACAACTTTTTCAAAGTAACTTTAGTTAAGTAAACTAAATTTTTCTTAAGAATAGCTTTAGCGTAGCTTAACGTCTTTCAGTTTGAAGTAATTGGTAGCTTTGTAAACTATCTTTTCAGGGTGGCTACCCCAACACTGCTGTGTGTTTATAATACAGAGTGTCATTCCAGTAAGTATCATTACTCTACCAAAGCTATGTGATCATTTCAGCCACAGCATTACTACATTCTAATTGAGTTGAGCAAGCAGTTCGTAGAAAATTTAGATTTTAAACAAAGACAAAATTTGATGCGTGCAACCAAATAATTTATTATTGAAAACATTATCCCAGCTAATCCAATAAGGTTGATTGAAGCTGATTGAAAGGGTCTTGTTCACCAAGCTGAGACAACACAGCAGTGGAGAAGGACAGTTGTTTTATCTGTGTCTAACTCTAAGTCCATCAGCTACAGAGTTTCATTATCTGCCTTATTGAATAAGCTAATCTTTATCCCTGCTGCAAATGCCACACACACAAGCACGCACAAGCAAACACACACACACACACACAGAGATAGTGGAGTTGGATGGCTTTCCACTGCTAAAGCCACCATTGTATCTTCTCCTCCTAGATAGTTACTACAACAAGCAGAGAGAGCCAGGATCAAAAACAGTCTTACTGTAGATTCAGGACAGCAACACAGTCTTACTGTAGATTCAGTACAACAACACTGTCTTACTGTAGATTCAGGACAACACCACTGTCTTACTGTAATGCAGGACAACAACAGTCTTACTGTAGATTCAGGACAACAACAGTCTTACTGTAGATTCAGGACAACAACAGTCTTACTGTAGATTCAGGACAACACCACTGTCTTACTGTAGATTCAGGACAACACCACTGTCTTACTGTAATGCAGGACAACAACAGTCTTACTGTAGATTCAGGACAACAACAGTCTTACTGTAGATTCAGGACAACAACAGTCTTACTGTAGATGCAGGACAACCACAGTCTTACTGTAGATTCAGGACAACAACAGTCTTACTGTAGATTCAGGACAACAACAGTCTTACTGTAGATTCAGGACAACAACAGTCTTGCTGTAGATTCAGGACAACAACAGTCTTACTGTAGATTCAGGACAACAACAGTCTTACTGTAGATTCAGGACAACAACAGTCTTACTGTAGATTCAGGACAACAACAGTCGTACTGTAGATTCAGGACAACAACAGTCTTACTGTAGATTCAGGACAACAACAGTCTTACTGTAGATTCGGGACCACAACACTGTCTTACTGTAGATTCAGGGCCACAACACAGACTTACTGTAGATTCAGGACAACAACACAGTCTTACTGTACATTCAGTAGGACAACAATGCAGTTTTACTGTAGATTCATGACAACAACACTGTCTTACTGTATATTCAGGACAACAACACTGTCTTACTGTTGACGCAGCCATGGAGAATGAAGGTACCAGAGAACTAAGGCATCCTAGACAGAGAGCCAGTGGGTGAAAGACACCCCAGTGTTCTCTACACGGAGAGAGACAGTGAGAGAGAGAGACAGATCGACAGAGAAACAGAGAGGGAGAGAAAAACAGTGCAATAGTAATGATGCATTTATCAATTTCACAAGTGTGTCAACACAGAAAACATCATGAGTATTCAACCCTGCTGGTTTTCTGTTCTACCTGATAATTAACTGCACCCACCTGGTGTCCAAGGGCTGAATCAGTCCCTGATTAGATAGGAACAATGAAAAAAAACGCAGTGGAACTGGCTTCGAGGTCCAGAGTTGACTTTGAGGGTTCAGAAGGTACTCGTACTCAAACCATGAAAAGGAATAACCCAGGCAGGGTTATGTGCTTAATTTAATCCATGCTCGAAAGAATACAAAAGGTGAGGACTGGCCACCCCTCACAGCCTGGTTCCTCTCTAGGTTTCTTCCTAGGTTCTGGCCTTTCTAGGGAGTTTTTCCTAACCACCGTGCTTTTACACCTGCATTAATTGCTGTTTGGGGTTTTAGGCTGGGTTTCTGTACAACACTCTGTGACATCAGCTGATGTAAGAAGGGTTTTAAAAATACATTTGATTGATTGATTGACAGTGCAAGGTGCACATTTTTTTTTTTTTTAAAGCATACGTTTCGGCCTTATGCCTTCATCGGTGCTGTGCGTGACAAGCGCATAGAATAGAACACAGAGAGATAACGATCTATTGAAACAGTAGATATTATAAATATGGGCCATATTTAAATGTTTTGTTTGTATTTTTCTTATAAGGCTACCATGTACTACTAGCTTTAGGCACAAATGGAATTGTGCGTAATACATTGAAACCAAATGTTGAGTGTGATTTGTTCACACTTTATTTCAGTGAGATGGGTGTGATATTGGAATATTGGGTAGAATATTAATCAAAAGCTGCCGAGCGTCGTGTGTGTATCTTCTGGAATACGGTGCCTTATCATGTGTTCCAGTCAGCTGAGACGTGTGCTGTGAAAGCCTCAGATCCCTCTATGTGTGTCTCTGAGCCTCTGTGTGTGTGTGTGTGTCTGTGTGTGTGTGCGAGCGAGCGTGCGTGCGAGCGTGCGTGCTTGTGTGCCTGGTGTGTGTGCACTGTGCGTGACTGAGTGGGGAATAGATCCGCGGCAGATTTCACACATTTGCTGCTCTCCCCACTTTTTGGCAGAAGATGGATTTGGATTTTGCATTTTTTAAGCTTGCTTTGCCCCTTTTTCCATTTGCAGATCAAAGTGTTGGATGCCTTCTGTCTGCCTGTTCTGTTCCAGCTTGGCTGTCCTCTCCTATCCTCTCCTCACTGCTGATCTGTGCTCTGAATCAATCCTAGGGCGCTGGGAAGATGTTGCCTGACGACTCAAACCGAATTCCTCTCGCTGCTCTAGGTTCCCCACACACAAAAGTATGTGGACATGCCTTCAAATTAGTGGATCCGGCTATTTCAGCCACATGTATAAAATCAGGCATACAGCCATGCAATCTCCATAGACAAACATTGGCAGTAGAATTGCCTTACTGAAGAGCTCAGTGACTTTCAACCTGGCACAGTCATAGGATGCCACCTTTGTGGTAGGCCATACAAGCTCACAGAACGGGATTGCCTGGTGAGATACCTGGTGAGTCATCAATAGTAGAGAAACCTGGTGAGTCATCACTAGTAGAGATACCTGGTGAGCCATCAATAGTAGAGATACCTTGTGAGTCATCAATAGCAGAGATACCTGGTGAGTCAGCATTAGAAACAGCACCAGGAGAGATACCTAGTGACTAGTGAGTCAGTGTTAGAAACAGAACTAGTAGAGATACCTAGTGACTAGTTAGTCAGCATTAGAAACAGCACTAGGAGAGATACCTAGTGACTAGTGAGTCAGTGTTAGAAACAGCACTAGGAGAGATACCTAGTGACTAGTGAGTCAGTGTTAGAAACAGCACTAGGAGAGATACCTGGTGAGTCAGCATTAGAAACAGCACTAATAGAGATACCTGCTGAGTCAACATTAGAAACAGCACTAGTAGAGATACCTAGTGAGTCAACATTAGAAACAGCACTAGGAGAGATACCTAGTGACTAGTGAGTCAGCATTAGAAACAGCACTAGGAGAGATATCTAGTGAGTCAACACTAGAAACAGCACTAGTAGGGATACCTAGCGACTAGTGAGTCAGCATTAGAAACAGCACTAGGAGAGATACCTAGTGACTAGTGAGTCAGTGTTAGAAACAGCACTAGGAGAGATACCTAGTGACTAGTGAGTCAGTGTTAGAAACAGCACTAGGAGAGATACCTGGTGAGTCAGCATTAGAAACAGCACTAATAGAGATACCTGCTGAGTCAACATTAGAAACAGCACTAGTAGAGATACCTAGTGAGTCAACATTAGAAACAGCACTAGTAGAGATACCTAGCGACTAGTGAGTCAGCATTAGAAACAGCACTAGGAGAGATACCTAGTGAGTCAGTGTTAGAAACAGCACTAGTAGAGATACCTAGCGACTAGTGAGTCAGCATTAGAAACAGCACTAGTAGAGATACCTAGCGACTAGTGAGTCAGCATTAGAAACAGCACTAGTAGAGATACCTAGTGAGTCAGTGTTAGAAACAGCACTAGGAGAGATACCTAGTGACTAGTGAGTCAGCATTAGAAACAGCACTAGGAGAGATACCTAGTGAGTCAGTATTAGAAACAGCACTAGTAGAGATACCTAGCAACTAGTGAGTCAGCATTAGAAACAGCACTAGTAGAGATACCTAGCGACTAGTGAGTCAGCATTAGAAACAGCACTAGTAGAGATACCTAGTGAGTCAGTGTTAGAAACATCACTAGTAGAGATACCTAGCGACTAGTGAGTCAGCATTAGAAACAGCACTAGTAGAGATACCTAGCGACTAGTGAGTCAGCATTAGAAACAGCACTAGTAGAGATACCTAGTGAGTCAGTGTTAGAAACAGCACTAGGAGAGATACCTAGTGACAAGTGAGTCAGCATTAGAAACAGCACTAGTAGAGATACCTAACAACTAGTGAGTCAGTGTAAGAAACATTGGTTTATATGAATATATAAATATCAGGATGAAGGTGTCAATATGAACGTTAATATACACATGTTGTCTTAACAATGAAGCTAAAGCCAAAGCCAAAGCTGGTACTACCCCACCCCCTCCCACTCCCTATTCCCTCCCTCCCACTCCCTATTCCCTCCCTCCCTAATCTGTCATCACTGTATACCAGGGCCTGTTGTCAACAGATCTTAAACACACCAGGCCACGGTGGGCAGGGATCTCCTTTGTCTGTTATTTAAAGATGTGGGCAGAGCCTGTCTGAATGTCTTCCTGTCTTACTTGTGCTTGAGTCACTTCACAAGAAACTAGCCATTCAACACAGTTGTTCCCCGTGCTTGATAATGTTGCCAGAGTTTTTCCCCACAACTCTGGATCCGGTTTTCTGTTTCTAGTGACTGTCCATAAGTTCCCGGCACTGTAGTCAGTGTCACTGAGAGTAGGAAAGGAAAGGGGGGTACCTAGTCCGTTGTACAACTGAATGCCTTCCGCATTTAACCCAACCCCTCTGAATCAGAGAGGTGAGGGGGGGCTGCCTTAATTGACATCCACGTCTTCAGCGCCCGGGGAACAGTGGGTTAACTGCCTTGTTCAGGGGCAGAACGACAGATGTTTACCTTGTCAGCTCGGGGATTCGACCTTGCAACCTTCAGCACTCTGAGGTTGTTGGCTGTGACACAGAACACTTCTAGTAAATCAACGCCCTCGCCTTGCGGACAGAGAGGAAAATAGACATGGAGATGACACGTCTCATTCCTGCCTGACCACATGGCCACTGAGCTCAGCTCTCTGAGTCTCTGTCCACTAGGCTTGGAGATGAGGCCTATATAGTACAGCTGAACTCACTCACCCCAACCTAATGGCCCAGTGTCCTAATCAGATGCCATGGAAGGAGCTGTACTATTAACACCACCACGCCGTCCATCAATATCTGTCTACTCATCTGTCCTTGACATGCTGCTCAAGTATACTTATATCTCTCCACTACTTATACTTAGCCAGAACAGCCAGCCAGTTTACAAAGGGATAGATGGAATAAACTGTAACCTGAACGTATCATAATATAAACTGTGAATGACTCTCTCTGTGTGATGTTGAGATACTGGGGTTGAATGGGGACATACCACTGTGTGCCAATAGGCCTGGTGGAGTACGATAATGTGTGAGTGGGTGAATATGAGTGACACACACACACAGGCACGCATGCACTAGGACAGAGATGATCAGTGTGAGGAATGAGGTGCTGAGGTTTAGAGGAACCAGTGGGGTCTGAGTGTGAGGAGGACTGGAGCCAGGGCAGGGCAGGACAGCACAGGACTGGACAGGGCAGGACAGGACAGCTTAGGACTGGATAGCACAGGGCAGGACAGGGCAGGACAGCACAGGACTGGACAGGGCAGGACAGGGCAGGACAGCACAGGACTGGACAGGGTAGGACTGGACAGGACAGGGCAGGAGCACACAACACACCACAGCCCAGCCCAGTACCAGCCTATCCCAGCCCAGTACCAGCCCATTACCAGCCCAGTAGCAGCCCACCCCAGCCTAATACCAGCCCACACCAGCCCATTACCAGTCCACACCAGCCCATTACCAGCCCACCCCAGCCCAGTACCAGCCCATTACCAGCCCAGTAGCAGCCCACCCCAGCCTAGTACCAGCCCACACCAGCCCATTACCAGCCCACCCCAGCCCAGGAACAGCCCATTATCAGCCCAACCCAGCCCAGTACCAGCCCAGTAATAGCCCACCCCAGTACCAGTCCAGTACCAGCCCACCCCAACCCAGTATCAGCCCACCCCAGCCCAGTACCAGCCCACCCTGGACAGGGCAGGATAGGGTAGGACAGCACAGGACTGGACAGAACAGGACTGAACAGGGCAGGACAGGGCAGGAATGGACAGGACAGGGCAGGACTGGACAGGAGCACACAGCACACCACAGACCAGCCCAGTACTAGCCCAGCCCAGTACCAGCCCACCCCAGCCCATTACCAGCCCAGCCCAGTAGCAGCCCACCCCAGCCCAGTACCATCAACCCCAGCCCAGTACTAGCCCAGACCAGTACCAGCCCACTCCAGCCCAGTACCAGCCCAGCCCAGTACCAGCCCACATCAGCCCAGTACCAGCCCAGCCCAGTACCAGCCCACCCCAGTACCAGTCCAGTACCAGCCTACCCCAGTCCAGTATCAGCCCACCCCAGCCCAGTACCAGCCCACCCTAGCCCAGTACCAGCCCACCCCAGCACAGTACCTGCCCACCCCAGCCCAGTACCACCCCACCCCAGACCAGTACCAGCTCAGTACCAGCCCAGTACCAGCTCACCCCAGTACCAGCACACCCCAGCCCAGTACCAGCCAGGCCAGTACCACCCCAGTACCACCCCAGCCGAGTACCAGCCCAGTACCAGGCCAGCCCAGCCTAGTACCACCCCAGCCCAGTACCAGGACAATAAACAGCCAAAACAACATCTAACACAGGACAGCCACACAACTGGCAAGAGAGAAAGAAAGAAGGGAGATGGAGAGATAAAGTGAGGGAGATAAAGGGAGGAAGATAAAGAGGGAGACGCGAGAAATAACGAGAAACCGAGGGAGAGAGCAACAGAAGGTATGAGACATGGGGAGCTGGAGGGGCAGATTGAGAGAGAGTGTTTCTCTGCTCTGTCATAAGAGGGCTGACTCCAACAACACAGGACTGCTGCTGCTCTGCTAGGAGGTGACATCATCGCTGGAGAGAGGGAGGGATGCTTTACCTCCACTGAGTGGAAGAGAGCAGGTGGAGAGGACGACAGGAAGTGGAGGGGACAGAGGGTAAAACATACAAACTGCAGCAGACTGGAATGGAAAAGATTATACAGCGTTACTAAGACATGAGTGGATTGTGGGAGAATATGAGTAAGAAAGGGGCAACCTGGCACATAATTATGTCATCATTGATGACAAGGAGCTGATGGCATGTTTATGTTTCTGTGTATATCAATATCATCCCAGTACAATGCTACTCTACCTACTGATACAATATCACCCCAGTATAGTGCTAGTCTACCTACTGACACAATATCGCCCCAGTACAGTGCTACTCTACCTACTGACACAATATCACCCCAGTACAATGCTACTCTACCTACTGACACAATATCGCCCCAGTACAGTGCTACTCTACCTACTGACACAATATCGCCCCAGTACAGTGCTACTCTACCTACTGACACAATATCATCCCAGTACAGTGCTACTCTACCTACTGACACAATATCACCCCAGTACAGTCCTACACTACCTACTGATACAATATCACCCCAGTACAGTGCTACACTACCTACTGATACAATATCACCCCAGTACAGTGCTACACTACCTACTGACACAATATCACCCCAGTACAGTACTACTCTACCTACTGACACAATATCACCCCAGTACAGTGCTACACTACCTACTGATACAATATCACCCCAGTACAGTGCTACACTACCTACTGACACAATATCACCCCAGTACAGTGCTACTCTACCTACTGACACAATATCACCCCAGTACAGTGCTACACTACCTACTGACACAATATCACCCCAGTACAGTGCTACTCTACCTACTGACACAATATCACCCCAGTACAGTGCTACACTACCTACTGACACAATATCACCCCAGTACAGTGCTACTCTACCTACTGATACAATATCACCCCAGTACAGTGCTACACTACCTACTGACACAATATCACCCCAGTATAGTGCTAGTCTACCTACTGACACAATATCACCCCAGTACAGTGCTACACTACCTACTGACACAATATCACCCCAGTACAGTGCTACACTACCTACTGACACAATATCACCCCAGTACAGTACTACTCTACCTACTGACACAATATCACCCCAGTACAGTGCTACACTACCTACTGACACAATATCACCCCAGTACAGTGCTACTCTACCTACTGACACAATATCACCCCAGTACAGTGCTACACTACCTACTGACACAATATCACCCCAGTACAGTACTACTCTACCTACTGACACAATATCACCCCAGTACAGTACTAGTCTACTGATACAATACAATATCATCCCAGTACTGTACTAGTCTACCTACTGATACAACACAATATCACACCAGTACAGTACTATTCTACTGATACAATACAATATCATCCCAGTACAGTACCTAGTCTGCCCACTGTTTCACCAGGCAGCAACACATGAGACTGAGGTGAGCACTAGGAGTGTGAACCCAGCCTTCCAGTCTAATAACAATGTAATAGGGCTAATAGGAGTTCATGACAGGAGAGAGGGAGTGACTAGATGAGCCTCTCACGTCTCTGTCCAGGATGACTGAGGCATTATACTGCTGAACAAATAGGCAAACAAACCGACAATGCCACAGAGAGAGACCAGGCTTCGCATCATTCCCTTCCCGGGGTGGGTATGCTTTAATGGCATTCCTTCCTCAGAAGGAAGGAAGGAAGTCGTAGCTCGCTTGGTGACAAACTGCTGTTCCCTTGTCTGTTAATTAAACACACAGCTTAAGTTAAATGACTGTCATAAAACAAAAGGTGTACGTAGCTAGGTTGTTAGCTAGGTAGTTAACTAGGTAGATAGGTAGCTAGGTAGGTAGCTAGTTAGGTAGTTAGCTAGGTAGTTAGCTAGGTAGTTAGCTAGGTAGGTAGCTAGTTAGGTAGGTAGTTAGCAAGGTAGCTAGCTAGGTTTCTAGGTAGGTAGTTAGCTAGGTAGTTAGCTAGCTAGCTAGGTAGTTGGGTAGGTAGTTAGGTAGGTAGTTAGCTAGCTAGCTAGGTCGTTGGGTAGGTAGGTAGCTAATTGGGTAGCTAGGTAGGTAGTTAGCTTAGTAGTTAGCTAGTTAGGTAGCTAGGTAGGTTGTTACCTAGGTAGCTAGGTAGGTAGTTAGCTAGGTAGCTAGGTGGGTAGTTAGCTAGGTAGGTAGCTAGGTAATATGGCAGTACAGTGGTCAGTGTATGAGCTTAGGCAGCAGAAGAGCCGCTAGGCGAGCACTCCCCAGTTGACCAACGCTTGGCTCTAATAGGTTATCGACAAGTGCATACAGCACACGGTGACATCACCAAGAGCCAATGAGAGGGGAGGAAGGAGAGGAAGAGAGGAGCGTTTTTTAATTTGTGCTTTGCTGATCTCAGCGGCTCCTGTCATGGAGGTAGGGAGGGGAAAAGGGATGGTGATGAATGAGTGAATGAAAAAGAGAGTGGGTGAAGAGGCAGAGGAGGTGGGGAGAAGGGGTGAAGTGTGCAGTCTCTCTGTGTCTTCATTGGGCATACAGGGTGTGACTCTGTTCCTAGGCATCGTCCAGGCAGGGCAGGGTCTAGATGTGGAGGTTTGGGAGATTTGGTAAAACTACAGATACCCAGTACCTGGGTTCATTCTGAAAAACAACAGGTGGCTGTGTGTGCCATTATGATCTGTGTATGTATGTGTGTGTGTACGTGTGTGTTTGTTTGTGTGTGTGTGTGTGTGTATATGAGTCATCCTCTCCAAAACTGTGTTCCCACTCTATGCCGGTGAAGTTGGCGGCTGGATGACTACATCATGCATGTAATCAGTGTGGTTCATATACCAGTTCTGTTACCGTAAGGTGCAGCTAAAACAACGACCCCGTGTGGGCATCGCTGAAGCAACAGCTAAAAACGGCTAGCCGTCACCATGGCAACTCCCGTGCCATTTACCAATCTGCAGTCTGCTCGATGAGGTAATGGTTCTAGACAGGTTTCTGTGGCTGCTTGACTGGGTGAGCCTTCCGACACACACACAGATACGCACACGCACACGCAATTTTTCTCCTATTCTCTCTGTTTTATCGGTATAATTTGTTCTGTCTTCCTCCCACTCTTCCTCTCCCTACTGAGATCATCAGACATGTGCATCCTTCGCTTTGTGACAGGCAGCCCTGAAGTGTCCATGTATGTATTCATGTATAAGAGCCATGTGTCAACCCATTTCTATACATATATTTCCTCTCCCATGTTTACTCCTATGGGGACATATGACCAGTCCGTGTATGTTAGCTCGCCTTGCTCTTTCCATGCACATAATGTACATGTAACTGCCAAAACAATGGAAACACTTGAGTACTGCGGGTTCTGGTGTGGGGTGCATTTTTCTGGCATGGTTCAGGTCCACTCAACCCCTTAGAGGGCAAGGTAAACGCCAGTAAATACACAGCCATTCTGAGTGATCACCTTCAACCTATGGTGAATCATTTCTACCCTGATGGGAGTGGATGACAGTGCCCCAGGGCACGAGTGGTCAATGTTAACCGTATGCCAGGGCCGTCTCAGTCAGCGCCTTTTCCATCAACAAAACAACAAATTATGAAATTTCTTGTGGAAGAATGGTGCCACAACCCTCTAATAGAGTTCCAGACACTTGCAGAATCTATGCCAGGCGCATTGAAACTGGTGGCTCAAGACACTTTATGTTGGTGTTTCCTTTATTTGGGCAGTTACTTGCATGTACATAAACTCAGCAAAAAAAGAAACGTCCCTTTTTCAGGACCCTGTCTTTCAAAGATAATTTGTAAAAATCTAAAACATCTTCAAAGATCTTCATTGTAAAGGGTTTAAACACTGTTTCCCATGCTTTTTCAATGAATCATAAACAATTAATGAACATGCACCTGTGGAACGGTCATTAAGACACAGCTTACAGAAGGTAGGCAATTAAGGTCACAGTTATGAAAACTTAGGACACTAAAGAGGCCTTTCTACTGACTCTGAAAAACACCAAAAGGAAGATGCCCAGGGTCCCTGCTCATCTGCGTGAACGTGCCTTAGGCATGCTGCAAGGAGGCATGAGGACTGCAGATGTGGCCAGGGCAATAAATTGCAATGTCCATACTGTGAGACACCTAAGACAGCGCTACAGGGAGACAGGACGGACACCTGATTCGTCCTCGCAGTGGCAGACCACGTGTAACAACACCTGCACAGGATCGGTACATCCGAACATCGTTGTAGGGCAGGTCCTCACCAGACATCACCGGCAACAACGTCGCCTATGGGCACACACCTACTGTTGCTGGACCAGACAGGACTGGCAAAAAGTGCTCTTCACTGACAAGTCACGGTTTTGTCTCAACAGGGGTGATGGTCCAATTTGCGTTTATCGTCGAAAGAATGAGCGTTACACCGTGGCCTGTACTCTGGAGCGGGATCGATTTGGAGGTGGAGGGTCCGTCATGGTCTGGGGCGGTGTGTCACAGCTTCATCGAACTGATCTTGTTGTCATTGCAGGCAATCTCAACGCTGTGCATTAAGGGAAAACATCCTCCTCCCTCATGTGGTACCCTTCCTTCAGGCTCATCCCTCCAGCATGACAATGCCACCAGCCTTACTGCTTGTTCTGTGCGTGATTTCCTGCAAGACAGGAATGTCAGTGTTCTGCTATGGCCAGCGAAGAGCCCGGATCTCAATCCCATTGAGCACGTCTCGGACCTGTTGGATTGGAGGGTGAGGGCTAGGGCCATTCCCCCCAGAAATGTCTGCAGGTGCCTTGGTGGAAGAGTGGTGCCAGGTGCCTTGGTGGAAGAGTGGGGTAACATCTCACAGCAAGAACTGGCAAATCTGGTGCAGTCCATGAGGAGGAGATGCACTGCAGTACTTAATGCAGCTGGTGGCCACACCAGACACTGACTGTTACACCCCTCCCTTTTGGACACATTATTCAATTTCTGTTAGTCACATGTCTGTGGAACTTGTTCAGTGTACGTCTCAGTTGTTGAATCTTCTTATGTTCATACCAATATTTACACATGTTAAGTTTGCTGAAAATAAACGCAGTTGACAGTGAGAGGACGTTTCTTTTTTTGCTGAGTATATGTGTGCATTTCTACATGTATTGTATTTGTGTGTTGAATACGCTAGGACCTAGAGTCCACTGTGTAAGTGTGTTTGTGTGTGTGTGTGTGTGTGCTTGCTTGTCTGAGCACCTATAACACGCTGAACAATTGTGGTTCTTCAAGGATTCATAAATAATCAGTAGAATTCAATAGAAGAACATGACTTTCTTTCAGGGAAGATGCATATGGGCTCATTGATGATAATAAATAACAAACTGCTCTAGCTCTGAAACTGTGTAGATACAGTGTGTTATACCGTTAAGTGTAATGGAACAGACAGCATTTTAGTAACATAAAAAAATAATACACTTTTTTTTTAAACATGTTCTGACAAGCGAGCACTTAGAAATGGTTATTTTCACGTTTTCATGAATTCACATTTTTGGGGGGAATTTACGTATACTAAGGCATTTGTGAAAATTCTATAGCAATAGTGGGAAAGCGGCCGTGCGTTTGGACAATTAATAGACATGTGTGTAGCATCTCTGATCAAACCGAATAAAAACATCTGTCTTGTCCAGGACCAGAGTCTACGCTGACTGGTGGACCATAGCCAATCAGAGCTACAGTAGGCCTTTATGCAAACAAGCCATTTGCAAACAGGCCTGCCATCATTCACTTAGAACGCATTCGCCAAAAGCCACAAAATACACCTGAATAGATTTCTGCAAATATGTCAATACCACTTGGGAGTCCTCTTACATTTGGGAACTTTAAAGTCCTATTGATCAAACAACCATGAAATTGTAGACTCTCTCTCCCCCACAAGATCAACAACTAATGCTAGCCAGAGAAAGATGAGCTAACATCTAACGAAGGAACATTAGATAAACCCTCTCAAACTTTTTCAGCTAGTTGGCCATCAAAATTGCACTGATAAAAGATGGGGAATTGTAGCCTACTCGTCCTTCTGAAGCTTGCCTGCCAACAATGCATGCTTGTCTCAACCAAGCATCCAAAGCAAATTGGCTAAAGTTGGCTAGCTTGCTAGCTATCTACTTCCAGACACAAAGGAGAGCACAGCTTACTCTGACCATTTTACTTGCTCTAGCAGAGCTGGTTAGGCTGTTTACATGTTATCGAGAGCGTTCGTGACTAACTATTACTTTCTTTGCCTAAGTTTACTGACACCGGTCATATTCAGCAGATGCTGCACGTTCATAAATTCATCAGTTATTCTGTGCTCTGGCACACTCAGACGAGTAGATAGAGTAGCCAGAGTGAATTTGCGAACGCAAGAGATATGCTTACTGGATAACAGTCGTTCAAGTTCTTGCTAGCTAACCAAATGACACCTGCATCTCTAGCTGTGTATAGCCACCGAAAAACGATATGAGGGGGGAAAAAGTTGGTCACTCCTCCAATGACATACCATGACATCCTCCTAGCAGCTGGCTAGCTAGCTAGGTAGCTATCTAGCCAACGTTAAACTCTGTGTTTTTAGAATGCTACATACATTTATACGCTAGCCTATTAGCCACGTTATGACTTGTGATCATTGCTCTTGCTAGTTTGATTGTATTGTCATTTCCAACCTTAGTTACATTCGTTCATTTTTTATCCAAAATATTGAGTCATTGAAACTGAAACAGTGCATCCCGAATGGAGGCAGCAAACATTTTACCAGGCCAGCTGTGATTTACTACCTGATAGCAATATTTTTTGGACTACCAAGAAATGTACTGGTGAATTATATTAATCATGCATTGAACTGCATCAATCTATTCTGCCAACTATGCCTTAGTGTTCGTCATGGAATGTTGAGGCAAATATATATTTTTCAAACCTCTTAAAACCTGCTGTGTTATGCTGTGTAATGCTGTGTAATGCTGTGTAATGCTGTGTAATGCTGTGTGTTATGTTATACTGTGTAATGCTGTGTAATGCTATGTGTTGTGTTATACTGTGTTATACTGTGTAATGCAATGTGTTATGTTATACTGTGTAATGCTGTATAATGCTATGTAATGTTATGTGTTATGTTATACTGTGTAATGCTGCGTAATGTTATGTGTTATGTTATACGGTGTTACACTGTGTTATACTGTGTAGTGCTGTGTAATGCTGTGTAATGTAATGTGTTATGTTATACTGTGTTATACTGTGTTATGCTGTGTTATACTGTGTAATGCTGTGTAATGCTGTGTAATGTTTTGTGTTATGTTATATTGTGTTATACTGTGTTATACTGTGTAATGCTGTGTAATGTTATGTGTTATGTTATACTGTGGTATGCTGTGTAATGCTGTATAATGCTGTGTGTTATGTTATACTGTGTAATGCTGTATAATGCTGTGTGTTATGTTATACTGTGTAATGTAATGTGTTATGCTGTGTAATGCTATGTAATGTTATGTGTTACGTTATACTGTGTTGTACTGTGTAATGCTGTGTTATACTGTGCATCCTCTTTAGTGTTTATAATGCTGTTATGTGTTATGTTATACTGTGTATGTTTTACTGTGTTATACTGTGTTATACTGTGTTATGCTGTGTAATGCTGTGTAATGTTACGTGTTATGTTATACTGTGTAATACTGTGTAATGCTGTATAATGCTGTGTGTTATGTTACACTGTGTTGTACTGTGTTATGCTGTGTAATGCTATGTAATGTTATGTGTTACGTTATACTGTGTTGTACTGTGTAATGCTGTGTTATACTGTGCATCCTCTTTAGTGTTTATAATGCTGTGGGCTGAGACAGTCCCAGTTAGAGTTCAAGGCTAGGTTTCCCAAAAGCATCGTAGCACTAAGATCATTTTCAGTCCATTTAGTTTCAATGGAATTAATATGAACTTAGTGCTTCGATGCTTTTGGGAAGCCCAGGCGTGTTCTATTCGGTCTGCCCAAATAGTACAGAGGCAGAGCACTCCCTTGTGGAGCCAGCCTGTACTTCAACACAAACTTTCCCAACTTTCCTTCTGCCCCAATAGACTAAGATCTCCGGCTTTCAGCAGTTCTGTATGAGTCTTAGCACACCTGAGAGAAGCTGTTCTGAGTGATTCTATACGCAAGATGTATTATGCCCAGTCTGGCTGTTAAAGACCTGCCAGGCTCACACCTGTTGAGCTGTCATGCTGCAATTTCAGTTTACAAATACTGTTGCTCCTCAATTTGGGTCCTGCCATGACAAAACACTGTTCAGTTTGGAGTTGTCCTGACATGATAAAGCACTGTTAAGATTGGAGTTGCACAGACAGTATTAAAACAGGGTTTATGCACCTGTGTCCAGAGCTGTGTTGTGTAGGGTTATATAGGGATTATATACCTGTGTTATGTAGGGTTATATAGGGATTATGTACCCGTGCTATGTAGGGTTATATAGGGATGATGTACCTGTGCTATGTAGGGTTATATAGGGATGATGCACCTGTGTTATGTAGGGCTATATAGGGTTTATGTACCCGTGTTAATTAGGGTTATATAGGGAATATGTACCTGTGAATTGTAGGGTTATATAGGGATTATGTACCTGTGTTATGTAGGGTTATATAGGGATTATGTACCTGTGTTATGTAGGGTTATTTAGTGATTATGTACCTGTGTTATGTAGGGCTATATAGGGTTTATTATACCTGTGTTATGTAGGGCTATATAGGGTTTATTATACCTGTGTTATGTAGGGGTATATAGGGTTTATGTACCTGTGTTATGTAGGGTTATATAGGGTTTATGTACCTGTGTTAATTAGGGTTATATAAGGATTATGTACCTGTGAATTGTAGGGTTATATAGGGATTATGTACCTGTGTTATGTAGTGTTATATAGGGATGATGTACCTGCGTTATGTAGGGTTATATAGGGATTATGTACCTGTGTTATGTAGGGTTATATAGGGTTTATGTACCTGTGTTATGTAGGGTTATATAGGGTTTATGTACCTTGTTATGCAGAGTTATATAGGGTTTATGTACCTTTGTTATGTAGGGTTGTATAGAGTTTATGTGCCTTTGTTATGTAGGGTTATATAGGGTTTATGTACCTGTGTTATGTAGGGTTATATAGGGGTTATGTACCTGTGTTATGTAGGGTTATATAGGGTTTATGTAACTTGTTATGCAGAGTTATATAGGGTTTATGTACCTTGTTATGCAGAGTTATATAGGGTTTATGTACCTTTGTTATGTAGGGTTATATAGGGTTTATGTACCCGTGTTATGTAGGGTTATATAGTGGTTATGTACCTGTGTTATGTAGGGTTATATAGGGTTTATGTACCTGTGTTATGCAGAGTTATATAGGGTTTATGTACCTGTGTTATGTAGGGTTATATAGGGTGTATGTACCTTGTTATGCAGAGTTATATAGGGTTTATGTACCTGTGTTATGTAGGGTTATACAGGGTTTATGTACCTGTGTTATGTAGGGTTATATAGGGTTTATGTACCTTGTTATGCAGAGTTATATAGAGTTTATGTGCCTTTGTTATGTAGGGTTATATAGGGTTTATGTACCTGTGTTATGTAGGGTTATATAGGGGTTATGTACCTGTGTTATGTAGGGTTATATAGGGTTTATGTAACTTGTTATGCAGAGTTATATAGGGTTTATGTACCTTGTTATGTAGGGTTATATAGGGTTTATGTACCTTGTTATGCAGAGTTATATAGGGTTTATGTACCTGTGTTATGTCGGGTTATATAGGGTTTATGTACCTTGCTATGCAGAGTTATATAGGGTTTATGTACCTGTGTTATGTAGGGTTATATAGGGTTTATGTACCTGTGTTATATAGGGATATATAGAGTTTATGTACCTGTGTTATGTAGGGTTATATAGGGTTTATGTACCTTGTTATGCAGAGTTATATAGAGTTTATGTGCCTGTTTTATGTAGGGTTATATAGGGTTTATGTTCCTTTGTTTTGCAGAGTTATATAGGGTGTATGTACCTGTGTTATGTAGGGTATATGTGCCTGTTTTATGAAGGATGTTGTAGGGTTTATTGTACCTGTGTTATGTAGGGTTATATAGGGTGTATGTACCTGTGTTATGTAGGGTTATGTAAGGTTTATGTACCTGTGTTATGTAGGGTTGTGTAGGGTTTGTGTACCTGTGTCTAGAGCCTGTCTCAGTTCTGGGGGTCCGGTGGAGGCTGGGGTGGTCCGGTACAGAGGCTCACTCTCCAACCCTAGACAAGAGCAGGGGAGAGAAATGACTGAAATAGCGTGGCGTCATAATTCCAGAATGTGTACAATATAAATAAAAAAACATGATATTTCCTCTAAATTATGGAAGTGTTTACCTTGTCTCTCCAGAGCTTCTATCAGCCTGTGTAGCGCCACAGGAACCTGGTCAGGCAGAGCACACACCTCTGGGGCCTCCCTTGGCCCCCCACCTGAGAGAGAGAGAGAGAGAGAGAGAGAGAGAGAGAGAGAGAGAGAGAGAGAGAGAGAGAGAGAGAGAGAGAGAGAGAGAGAGAGAGAGAGAGAGAGAGAGAGAGAGAGAGAGAGAGAGAACATTGATCAGAGATGCTACACACATAGACAATGCACACATGTGTAAATCAAGAGAAATAAGAGAAGTCAACCATATTCCCTTAGTGCTTCCTTTACTGATCCACACTCAACCATAGACCCAAACACAAATGTGTGTGTGATAGAGAAAGAGAGAGAGAGAGAGAAAATAAAGAGAGCGAGAGAGATATAATAAAGAGAAAGAGAGAGAGAGAGAATAAAGAGCGAGAGAGAATAAAGAGCGAGAGAGAATAACGAGAGAGAGAATAAAGAGAGACAGAGAGAGAGAGAGAGAGAGAGAGAGAGAGAGAGAGAGAGAGAGAGAGAGAGAGAGAGAGAGAGAGAGAGAGAGAGAGTGATGTGGATGTGCATGCGTAAGTGTTTGACCTGCACTGCCTCCTCTGTGCATCTCTGTTTCTTTCAGGAGCATCATTTAAATTCCGCTATCCTGCTCCGTGTGACAAATGCACTATCCACACACACACACACACACACACACACACACACACACACACACACACCTTCAACTTCAACCCCCTTCCCCAGTGTGTGTGTTAGCGCACCTGCTGCCTGAGTGGTCAGAATACACACACACACAGACACACAAGGGTAAAGACACTGTGTGCGTGTTAGCGCACCTGCTGCCTGAGTGGCCAGGATACACACACACACACACACACACAAGGGTAAAGACCTTGTTAAATGTCAGCCGAGAGGTGAGGCCCTGGTCACACCACAGAACACACCAGCCAATCCACTGCTCCCTGCCCGCGCTCTCACCACGGCCTCCACCACACCACACACACCCTATATGCTTTCTACACACACTCAGGGGAATCTGTTGCCATTATCATCAAGAGTAAAAAGCTGGTAGGAATGCTGCCGTACATTAGCATTCACTATTGGAAAAAAAGGTGCCATCTAGAACCTAGAAGAGTTTTTCAACTGTCCCCATAGGAGAACCATTTGAAGAACAATTTTTGGTTCCAGGTAGAACCCTTTTGGTTCCATGTAGGGCCTTTTCCAAATTAGTTTACATTTTTTCCGATTTTTTTTTTTATTGCATGTTTAAGCATAGTGTTAGTTAGCAAACGTTAGCTAGCTGTCTCGATAGCTAACGTTACATGTATGATCTGTGTAGTAATATCATTCTAATCAGATACCATTTTCATTGCTAGTTATAGCCTAATGTTAGCTAGCTAACATTGAACCTAGTTAGCTTTAGCTACCTGCAGATTCATACTACAGCTATGACATTGTTTGTATTGGTAGTAGTATGAGTTGGGATTATGCCGGTTCATTGTTTAGCTAGCTAGCTACCTAGCTAGCTACATGTCTAAACAAAGACTCCACTTCAGAGTCTTTGCATGACCCATCAAGTTAGCCAGGTGTGTCTGGTTATTACGGCCTTCTATTGTGTTTCATGAACATGTGTACATTTCTAGACAATAGTGACCCATCCACAGCTAGATGTGGCTGGGGGGTGGTTATAGCATTTCCTTCACATGACCCATCAATTTAGACAAGTGTGTCAGGTAAGCGTCATCTAAAATGTATCAAATAATAATATATCGGGACTGTCTGTTTTTGATGTTGCTTCTATGCAAGTAACCACTTCACTGTATCGTTTCCACCTCTGTATCCTGTACATGTGACAAGTAAGCTTAGATTTTATTTGATATAGTGTGTGTTTACCACATGGCCTAACATGTGAATCCTTAACTTCTTAGGGAGCGGCGCCCGAGGTGACGGTTTTGGAGAGTCTGGCATGCCCAAAGTAAAATGCCGCCCCACCACTCCCTAAGTAGTTAAAGAGATGGGTGGGGCTAAGGCTTAAAAGGGTGTGAACGATGCTGAATGGGTGTAGACAAAGAAGTGCTCTCCAGTAGGTGTACCAAAACAATCAAGGGTCATTTTCTCAAAAGTAGGGTTACAAGTTTATCAACTTTCAAAGCAGAATTACTTTCCCATTTTTCCTGCAGTGTATGAAATACAATTTTCTAGCTCTGAGTCTCTACTTTTATCCAATATAAAAAACACAATTTCAAATGTTGCTACATAAGAACGAATCGAGGCGGTCGGTCACAAATACTAAAACAAGCCCACATTCCACCCACCCACCACCACCTTGCTTGATTACTCCTCCCTAAATCCTGGACACATTTAGGAATAAATTGCCTCCTTTCCCTCCCTCCCTCCCTCCCTCCCTCCCTCCCTCCCTCCCTCCCTCCCTCCAGACAAACATACACAACTGTTTGGTATCACACACACGCATAGTCAAATTAAAACCTATACTTGCCACCGGCTTGTTTCTTTAATAAACTGGGGCTAACCACATCTGCTGCCATGGTTTCACCAGCCCACCAGAATAGTGGCTGTTTGTTTGTTTATTGGTGTTCATTTGGAGGTGGGGGGCCTTATAGATGTATTTGCTAATAGCATAGCTAGCTGCTATCTCAGCCTGAGATGTGCTGGTGAGACCCATGCCTCAATCAGACAAGCTGATTCATGGCCAGGAACCAGCCAGTTTGATTGAATAAAAGATCACGTTGAATAAGTCTGCCTACCTGGTATACGCAACTAGCAGTTAAAGGGTAGTTACACAACATCTGGGATTCATATAGAAGAAGCCAAGTAGAATTGAGAGCAGCTGTGAAATCCCCACTTTGGGAATCAATTATGAGACAAAAGACAGAAAGAAAGAAGCATCCCAATTATGGATTAGCATATCCAGCTATGCTAATGTGTGGCAGGTATTGTAGAGGTTAAAACCTCTTAAGGATCCACCCATTTTTTGTATTATTTTTTGCCTAAAATGACATACCCAAATCTATCTGCCTGTAGCTCAGGACCTGAAGCAAGGATATGCATATTCTTGATACCATTTGAAAGGAAACACTTTGAAGTTTGTGGAAATGTGAAATTAATGTAGGAGAATATAACACATTAGATCTGGTAAAAGAAAATACAAAGAAGAAACCACATTTTAATTTTTTTTGTACCATCATCTTTGAAATGCAAGAGAAAGGCTATAACGTATTATTCCAGCCCATGCGCAATTTCGATTTTGGCCACCAGACGGCAGCAGTGTATGTGCAACATTTTAGACTGATCCAATGAACCATTGCATTTCTGTTCAAAATGTTGTATCAAGACTGCCCAAATGTGCCTGATTGGTTTATTAATAACTTTTCAAGTTCATAGCTGTGCACTCTCCTCAAACAATAGCATGGTATTCTTTCACTGTAATTGCTACTGTAAATTGGACAGTGCAGTTAGATTATCAAGAATGTAAGCTTTCTGCCAATATCAGATATGTCTATGTTCTTGTTACTTACAACGTCATGCTAATCATATTAGCGCACATTAGCTCAACCGTCCCGAGGTTGGGACATCGATCTGTAGAGATCTTTAAAGAGGTTTTAAAGAATAGGAGATCCACAGCTGAACAGGTATTGTAGATGAATAAGCTGCTGCCACACCAGAGTAATGGAAGCACCTGTGTGTCACACACAGGTAAAATACACTCTCTCTGACACAAAGGAGCAGACACACACACACACACACACTGTCTCAAAATGATGGGGGTATTGTTGGAAATTGGGCAAAAATGTTTATTTCTCACGTTTATATATCGATGGGTATTAAACGCACTGACACGGCCACTACCTGACAAGGAAGAAGAGAAAATTGTCTATTTCCAGTTATTATTCCCCTTCGTCGGATACAACATTTTTGCCGTTTGATTAGATGATAATGTTAACAAAGTCACCACTCAGAAAAGAAAGCAGACAATCAACATATCTAATGCAATCGCACAATATTTTTAATTTCCTATTGTCAAATAAATATGCCTTAGAGTGATATACAGTGTATTTGGGAAAGTATTCAGTCCCCTTGACTTTTTCCACATATTGTTACATTACAGCCTTATTCTAAAATGGATTAAAAATATAAATATATATCATCAATGTACACGCTCCGTTCATCTTGGCCTCGATCCTGACTAGTCTCCCAGTCCCTGCCACTGAAAAACATCCCCACAGCATGATGCTGCCACCACCATGCTTCACCGTAGGGATGGTATTTGCTAGGTGATGAGTGGTGCCAGGTTTTCTCCAGACATGACGCTTGGTTTCATCATTTCAGAGAATCTTGTTTTTCATGGTCTGAGATACCTTTTGGTGCCTTTTGGCAAACTCCAAGTGGGCTGTCATGAACTGCTTTGCTTTATCTTGGCCAGGTCGCAGTTGTAAATGAGAACTTGTTCTCAACTTGCCTACCTGGTTAAATAAAGGTGAAAAAAAAAAAACGTGCCTTTACTTTTTTTAATTGAACCTTTATTTAACTAGGCAAGTCAGTTAAGAACAAATTCTTATTTACAATGACGGCCTACCAGGGAACAGTGGGTTAACTGCCTTGTTCAGCGGCAGAACGACAGACTTTTACCTTGTCAGCTCAGGGATTTGATCCAGCAACCTTTCGGTTACTGGCCACTAGGCTACCTGCCGCCCCCAAAACTGAGGAGTGGCTTCTGTCTGGCCTCTCTACCATAAATGCCTGATTGATGATTGTCCTTCTAGAAGGATCTCCCATCTCCACAGAGGAACTCTGGAGCTCTGTCAGAGCTACCATCGGGTTCTCGGTCACCTCCCTGACCACGGCCCTTCTCCCCCGATTGCTCAGTTTGGCTGGGTGGCCAGTTCTAAGAAGAGTCTTGGTGGTTCCAAACTTCTTCCATTTAAGAATGATGGAGACCACTGTGTTCTTGAGGACCTTCAATATAGATATTCTTTGGTACCCTTCCCCAGATCTGTGCCTTGACTCAATCCTGTCTCTGAGCTCTACGGGCAATTCCTTCAACCTCATGGCTTGGTTTTTGCTCTGAAATGTACTGTCAACTGTGGGACCTTATATAGACAGGTGTGTGCCTTTAAAAATCATGTCCAATCAATTGAATTTACCACAGGTGGACTCCAATCAAGTTGTAGAAACATCTCAAGGATGATCAATGGAAACAGGATGCACCTGAGCTTAATTTCGATTCTCATAGCAAAGGGTCTGAATACTCTTGTAAATAAGGTATTTTTTTATTTTTTTTATTTTTATTGATTTGCAAAAATGTAAAAAAAAAAAACTGTTTTCGCTTTATGGGGTAGTGTGTAAATTGATTAGATTTTTTTTATTTAATCCATTTTACAATAAGGCTGTAACGTGGAAAATGTGGAAAAATGGAAGGGGTCTGAATATATTCCGCATGCACTGTATGTTGATGTTCACATCAAGTGACTGGTATTTTGACACAAAACCTTTCCACCTTGTGTTTAATATTCTAGATTACATCAATCATGAATAAGTAATGTTGCACTTTGCGGGAAAGTAAAGTTGACGGGCGGTTAAAAATGATCTCAAATGGCTATCTGTAGAATATGATATTTGACATTCAATTGAATAGCTAAAGTCTCTCATTATACTATTGTCTATGTGCAATAATACAGTCAATATTTGATGTAATTTTTTATTCAAAAATAGTTGAAAAAATAGTACTCCATTATGCAGCTGGTACGTTTAACAGAACTGTATTTCTTACCTTTTATCTATTTTGACGACCAATGCCACACACACACACACACACACACACACACACACACACACACACACACACACACACACACACACACACACACACACACACACACACACACACACACACACACACACACACACACACACACACACACACACATACGTAAAGGGGATACAATTGGTATTCCAGTGACATGCTGCGTATTTAATTTCTCCACATCCTGTGGGCCGCTCCAACGGGACTCAGCGCACAGAGCAGGAATGAGCAAACAGCCGAGAGACATGGAACAAAATATTAATTTACCTCTTGCTCTCTGTCTTTCCTTCTCTCTCTTTTTATCTCAGCCTTCTGCCTCAATCACACACACACTCGCATGCATGCATGCATGCATCCACACACACACACACACACACACACACACACACACACACACACACACACACACACACACACACACACACACACACACACACACACACACACACACACACACACACACACACACACAAACACACATACATGCATTGATGCACCCACACACACAAGCAATATAACGAAATTGTAAACATAAAAAAACACTTGGCACATAATACAATAAAACCCCATATCAGGTTGGAGGTGTGTGACTGTAGAAACGCACAACAGTCCCTGGCATAGGCTATATACCATCTCCAGCTACATGGACATCAGTAGCTCAACAATAGAGACAATCCCAAACCAATAGAAATACACATGGTCCCCAGAACCTTTGTAGGAGATGCAGTGAGGCAGCAGCGCAGTAGTACAGGCTACTGTAACATGGAGCGCAGTAGTACAGAGGTGAGGAGTAGTACAGGCTACTGTAACATGGAGCGCAGTAGTACAGAGGTGAGGAGTAGTACAGGCTACTGTAACATTGAGCGCAGTAGTAGAGAGGTGAGGAGTAGTACAGCTTATTGTAACATGGAGCGCAGTAGAACAGAGGTGAGGAGTAGTACAGCCTACTGTAACATGGAGCGCAGTAGCAAAGCCTACTGTAACATGAAGTGCAGTAGTACAGAGGTAAGGAGTAGTTACGCCTACTGTAACATGGAGCGCAGTAGCACAGCCTACTGTAACATGGAGCGCAGTAGTACGGAGGTGAGGAGTAGTACAGCCTACTGTAACATGGAGCGCAGTAGTACAGAGGTGAGGAGTAGTACAGCCTACTGTAACATGGAGCGCAGTAGCAAAGCCTACTCTAACATGGAGCGCAGTAGTACAGAGGTGAGGAGTAGTTACGCCTACTGTAACATGGAGCGCAGTAGCACAGCCTACTGTAACATGGAGCGCAGTAGTACAGAGGTGAGGAGTAGTACAGCCTACTGTAACATGGAGCGCAGTAGCACAGCCTACTGTAACATGGAGCGCCGTAGTACAGAGGTGAGGAGTAGTACAGTCTACTGTAACATGGAGCGCAGTAGCACAGCCTACTGTAACATGGAGAGCAGTAGCACAGCCTACTGTAACATGGAGCGCAGTAGTATAGAGGTGAGGAGTAGTACAGCCTACTGTAACATGGAGCGCAGTAGCACAGCCTACTGTAACATGGAGCGCAGAAGTACAGAGGTGAGGAGTAGTACAGTCTACTGTAACATGGAGCGCAGTAGCACAGCCTACTGTAACATGGAGCGCAGTAGCACAGCCTACTGTAACATGGAGCGCAGTAGTACAGAGGTGAGGAGTAGTACAGTCTACTGTAACATGGAGCGCAGTAGAACAGAGGTGAGGAGTAGTACAGTCTATTGTAACATGGAGCACAGTAGTACAGCCTACTGTAACATGGAGCGCAGTAGTACAGCCTACTTTAACATAGAGAGCAGTAGTACAGGCTACTGTAACATGGAGTGCAGTAGTACAACCTACTGTAACATGGAGCGCAGTAGTACAGAGGTGAGGAGTAGTACATCCTACTGTAACATGGAGCACACTAGTACAGCCTACTGTAACATGGAGCGCAGTAGTACAGAGGTGAGGAGTAGTACATCCTACTGTAACATGGAGCACACTAGTACAGCCTACTGTAACATGGAGCGCAGTAGTACAGAGGTGAGGAGTAGTACAGCCTACTGCAACATGGAGCACAGTAGAAGAGAGGTGAGGAGTAGTACAGCGTACTGTAACAAAGAGGGCAGTAGCACAAAGGTGAGGAGTAGTAAAACCTACTGTAACATGGAGCGCAGGAGTACAGAGGAGAGGAGTAGTACAGCCTAGTGTAACATGGAGCGCACTAGTACAGCCTACTGTAACATGGAGCGCAGTAGTACAGAGGTGAGGAGTAGCACCGCCTACTGTAACATGGAGCGCACTAGTACAGCCTACTGTAACATGGAGCGCACTAGTACAGCCTACTGTAACATGGAGCACAGGAGTACAGAGGTGAGGAGTAGTACAGCCTACTGTAACATGGAGCGCACTAGTACAGCCTACTGTAACATGGAGCGCACTAGTACAGCCTACTGTAACATGGAGCGCACTAGTACAGCCTACTGTAACATGGAGCGCAGGAGTACAGAGGTGAGGAGTAGTACAGCCTAGTGTAACATGGAGCGCACTAGTACAGCCTACTGTAACATGGAGCGCAGTAGTACAGAGGTGTGGTTTAGTACAGCGCAGTAGTACAGAGGTGAAGAGTAGTACAGCCTACTGTAACATGGAGCGCAGAAGTACAGAGGTGAGGAGTAGTAAAGCCTACTGTAACATGGAGCGCAGTAGTACAGCCTACTGTAACATGGAGCGCAGTAGCACCGCCTACTGTAACATGGAGAGCAGTAGCACCGCCTACTGTAACATGGAGCGCAGTAGAACAGAGGTGAGTGTATAAATACTGTGTAGAGCGGAGCAGAGTACTACAGTATAGAGCAGAGTACTACAGTATAGATCAGAGCAGAGTACAACAGTATAGAGCTGAGTAGAACAGTATAGAGCAGAGTAGTAGAGTACAGAGCAGAGTACTACAATATAGAGCAGAGAACTACAGTATAGATCAGAGTAGAGTACAACAGTATAGAGCTGAGAAGAACAGTATAGAGCAGAGTAGCACAGTATAGATCAGAGCAGAGTACAACAGTATAGAGCTGAGTAGAACAGTATAGAGCAGAGTAGCACATTATAGAGCAGAGCAGAGTACTACAGCATAGAGGAGGGTAGTACACTATAGAGCAGAGCAGAGTACTACAATATAGAGCAGTGTAGTACAGTATAGAGCAGAGCAGAGTTGCACAGTATAGAGCAGAGAACTACAGTATAGAGCAGAGCAGAGTACAACAGTATAGATCATTGTAGAAGAGTACAAAGCAGAGTACTACAGTATAGGGCAGAGTACTACAGGATAGAGCAGAGCAGAGCACAACAGTATAGAGCTGAGTAGGACAGTATAGAGCAGAGTAGCACATTATAGAGCAGAGCAGAGTACTACAGCATAGAGGAGGGTAGAACAGTATAGAGCAGAGCAGAGTACTACAGCATAGAGCAGAGTGCTGCAGTATAGAGCAGTGTAGTACAGTATAGAGCAGAGTTACAGTATAGAGCAGAGTACTACAGTATGGAGCAGAGCAAAGTACTACAGTATAGAGCAGAGCAGAGACCTACAGTATAGAGCAGAGTACTACAGTATAGAGCAGTGTAGTACAGTATAGAGCAGAGCAGAGACCTACAGTATAGAGCAGAGTACTACAGTACAGAGCAGTGTAGTACAGTATAGAGCAGAGCAGAGTTGCACAGTATAGAGCAGAGTAGAGTACTACAGTATAGAGCAGTGTAGTACAGTATAGAGCAGAAAACTACAGTATAGAGCAGAGCAGAGTACAACAGTATAGATCATTGTAGTAGAGTAAAAAGCAGAGTACTACAGTATAGGGCAGAGTACTACAGGATAGAGCAGAGCAGAGCACAACAGTATAGAGCTGAGTAGGACAGTATAGAGCAGAGTAGCACATTATAGAGCAGAGCAGAGTACTACAGCATAGAGGAGGGTAGAACAGTAAAGAGCAGAGCAGAGTACTACAGCATAGAGCAGAGTGCTGCAGTATAGAGCAGTGTAGTACAATATAGAGGAGAGTACTACAGTATGGAGCAGAGCAAAGTACTACAGCATAGAGCAGAGCAGAGACCTACAGTATAGAGCAGAGTACTACAGTATAGAGCAGTGTAGTACAGTATAGAGCAGAGTAGTACAGTGCAGAGCAGAGTACTACAGTATAGATCAGAGCAGAGTACAACAGTATAGAGCTGAGTAGAACAGTATAGAGCAGAGTAGCACATTATAGAGCAGAGCAGAGTACTACAGCATAGAGGAGGGTAGTACAGTATAGAGCAGAGCAGAGTTGCACAGTATAGAGCAGAGTAGAGTACTACAGTATAGAGCAGTGTAGTACAGTATAGAGCAGAGCAGAGAACTACAGTATAGAGGAGGGTAGTACACTATAGAGCAGAGCAGAGTACTACAGTATAGAGCAGTGTAGTACAGTATAGAGCAGAGCAGAGTTGCACAGTATAGAGCAGAGTAGAGTACTACAGTATAGAGCAGTGTAGTACAGTATAGCATGAGCAGAGATCAACAGTATAGATCATTGTAGTAGAGAACAGAGCAGAGTACTACAGTATAGAGCAGAGTACTACAGTATAGAGCAGAGCAGAGCACAACAGTATAGAGCTGAGTAAAACAGTATAGAGCAGAGTAGCACATTATAGAGCAGAGTACTACAGTATAAAGCAGAGTACTACAGTATAGAGCAGAGCAGAGTACAGTATAAAGCAGAGTTACAGTATAGAGCAGAGTACAACAGTATAGAGCAGAGTAGTACAGTATAGAGCAGAACAGAGTACTACAGCATAGAGCAGAGTACAACAGTATAGTGCAGAGCAAGTACAAAAGTATAGATCATTGTAGTAGAGTACAGAGCAGAGTACTACAGAATAGATCAGAGAACTACAGTATAGATCAGAGCAGAGTACAACAGTATAGAGCTGAGTAGAACAGTATAGAGCAGAGTAGCACATTATACAGCAGAGCAGAGTACTACAGCATAGAGGAGGGTAGTACACTATAGAGCAGAGCAGAGTACTACAGTACAGAGCAGTGTAGTACAGTATAGAGCAGAGCAGAGTTGCACAGTATAGAGCAGAGTACTACAGTATAGAGCAGAGAACTACAGTATAGTGCAGAGCAAGTACAAAAGTATAGATCATTGTAGTAGAGTACAGAGCAGAGTACTACAGAATAGAGCAGAGTACTACAGTATAGAGCAGAGCAGAGCGCAACAGTATAGAGCTGAGTAGAACAGTGTAGAGCAGAGTAGCACATTATAGAGCAGAGCAGAGTACTACAGCATAGAGGAGGGTAGTACACTACAGTACAGAGCAGTGTAGTACAGTATAGAGCAGAGCAGAGTTGCACAGTATAGAGCAGAGTAGAGTACTACAGTATAGAGCAGAGAACTACAGTATAGTGCAGAGCAAGTACAAAAGTATAGATCAATGTAGTAGAGTACAGAGCAGAGTACTACAGAATAGAGCAGAGTACTACAGTATAGAGCAGAGCAGAGCGCAACAGTATAGAGCTGAGTAGAACAGTGTAGAGCAGAGTAGCACATTATAGAGCAGAGCAGAGTACTACAGCATAGAGGAGGGTAGTACACTATAGAACAGAGCAGAGTACTACAGTATAGAGCAGAGCAGAGTTGCACAGTATAGAGCAGAGTAGAGTACTACAGTATAGAGCAGTGTATTACAGTATAGAGCAGAGCAGAGAACTACAGTATAGAGCAGAGCAGAGTACAACACTATAGATCATTGTAGTAGAGTACAGAGCAGAGTGCTACAGTATAGAGCAGAGTACTACAGTATAGAGCAGAGCACAACAGTATAGAGCTGAGTAGAGCAGTATAGAGCAGAGTAGCACATTATAGAGCAGAGCAGAGTACTACAGTATAGAGCAGAGTACTACAGTATAGAGCAGTGTAGTACAGTATAGAGCAGAGCAGAGTTACAGTATAGAGCAGAGTACTACAGTATGGAGCAGAGCAGAGTACTACAGTATAGAGCAGAGTACTCAAGTATAGAGCAGAGTAGTACAGTATAGAGCAAAGCAGAGTACTAGAGCATAGAGGAAGGTAGTACAGTATAGAGCAGAGCAGAGTACTACATTATAGAGCAGTGTAGTACAGTATAGAGCAGAGCAGAGTACTACAGTATAGAGGAGTGTAGTACAGTATAAAGCAGAGCAGAGAACTACAGCATAGAGCAGAGAACTACAGTATAGAGCAGAGTAGTACAGTATAGAGCAGAGCAGAGTACTACAGCATAGAGCAGAGTACTACAGTATGGAGCAGAGCAGAGTAGTACAGTATAGAGCAGAGTACTAAAGTATAGAGCAGAGTACTACAATATAGAGCAGAGAACTACAGTATAGATCAGAGCAGAGTACAACAGTATAGAGCTGAGAAGAACAGTATAGAGCAGAGTAGCACAGTATAGATCAGAGCAGAGTACAACAGTATAGAGCTGAGTAGAACAGTATAGAGCAGAGTAGCACATTATAGAGCAGAGCATAGTACTACAGCATAGAGGAGGGTAGTACACTATAGAGCAGAGCAGAGTACTACAATATAGAGCAGTGTAGTACAGTATAGAGCAGAGCAGAGTTGCACAGTATAGAGCAGAGAACTACAGTATAGAGCAGAGCAGAGTACAACAGTATAGATCATTGTAGTAGAGTACAAAGCAGAGTACTACAGTATAGGGCAGAGTACTACAGGATAGAGCAGAGCAGAGCACAACAGTATAGAGCTGAGTAGGACAGTATAGAGCAGAGTAGCACATTATAGAGCAGAGCAGAGTACTACAGCATAGAGGAGGGTAGAACAGTATAGAGCAGAGCAGAGTACTACAGCATAGAGCAGAGTGCTGCAGTATAGAGCAGTGTAGTACAGTATAGAGCAGAGTTACAGTATAGAGCAGAGTACTACAGTATGGAGCAGAGCAAAGTACTACAATATAGAGCAGAGCAGAGACCTACAATATAGAGCAGAGTACTATAGTATAGAGCAGTGTAGTACAGTATAGAGCAGAGCAGAGACCTACAGTATAGAGCAGAGTACTACAGTACAGAGCAGTGTAGTACAGTATAGAGCAGAGCAGAGTTGCACAGTATAGAGCAGAGTAGAGTACTACAGTATAGAGCAGTGTAGTACAGTATAGAGCAGAAAACTACAGTATAGAGCAGAGCAGAGTACAACAGTATAGATCATTGTAGTAGAGTAAAAAGCAGAGTACTACAGTATAGGGCAGAGTACTACAGGATAGAGCAGAGCAGAGCACAACAGTATAGAGCTGAGTAGGACAGTATAGAGCAGAGTAGCACATTATAGAGGCAGAGCAGAGTACTACAGCATAGAGGAGGGTAGAACAGTAAAGAGCAGAGCAGAGTACTACAGCATAGAGCAGAGTGCTGCAGTATAGAGCAGTGTAGTACAGTATAGAGCAGAGTACTACAGTATGGAGCAGAGCAAAGTACTACAGCATAGAGCAGAGCAGAGACCTACAGTATAGAGAGCAGAGTACTACAGTATAGAGCAGTGTAGTACAGTATAGAGCAGAGTAGTACAGTGCAGAGCAGAGTACTACAGTATAGATCAGAGCAGAGTACAACAGTATAGAGCTGAGTAGAACAGTATAGAGCAGAGTAGCACATTATAGAGCAGAGCAGAGTACTACAGCATAGAGGAGGGTAGTACACTATAGAGCAGAGCAGAGTACTACAGTATAGAGCAGTGTAGTACAGTATAGAGCAGAGCAGAGTTGCACAGTATAGAGCAGAGTAGAGTACTACAGTATAGAGCAGTGTAGTACAGTATAGAGCAGAGCAGAGAACTACAGTATAGAGGAGGGTAGTACAGTATAGAGCAGAGTAGTACAGTGCAGAGCAGAGTACTACAGTATAGATCAGAGCAGAGTACAACAGTATAGAGCTGAGTAGAACAGTATAGAGCAGAGTAGCACATTATAGAGCAGAGCAGAGTACTACAGCATAGAGGAGGGTAGTACAGTATAGAGCAGAGCAGAGTTGCACAGTATAGAGCAGAGTAGAGTACTACAGTATAGAGCAGTGTAGTACAGTATAGAGCAGAGCAGAGAACTACAGTATAGAGGAGGGTAGTACACTATAGAGCAGAGCAGAGTACTACAGTATAGAGCAGTGTAGTACAGTATAGAGCAGAGCAGAGTTGCACAGTATAGAGCAGAGTAGAGTACTACAGTATAGAGCAGTGTAGTACAGTATAGCGCAGAGCAGAGATCAACAGTATAGATCATTGTAGTAGAGAACAGAGCAGAGTACTACAGTATAGAGCAGAGTACTACAGTATAGAGCAGAGCAGAGCACAACAGTATAGAGCTGAGTAAAACAGTATAGAGCAGAGTAGCACATTATAGAGCAGAGTACTACAGTATAAAGCAGAGTACTACAGTATAGAGCAGAGCAGAGTACAGTATAAAGCAGAGTTACAGTATAGAGCAGAGTACAACAGTATAGAGCAGAGTAGTACAGTATAGAGCAGAACAGAGTACTACAGCATAGAGCAGAGTACAACAGTATAGTGCAGAGCAAGTACAAAAGTATAGATCATTGTAGTAGAGTACAGAGCAGAGTACTACAGAATAGATCAGAGTACTACAGTATAGAGCAGAGCAGAGCGCAACAGTATAGAGCTGAGTAGTACAGTATAGAGCAGAGTAGTACGTGCAGAGCAGAGAACTACAGTATAGATCAGAGCAGAGTACAACAGTATAGAGCTGAGTAGAACAGTATAGAGCAGAGTAGCACATTATACAGCAGAGCAGAGTACTACAGCATAGAGGAGGGTAGTACACTATAGAGCAGAGCAGAGTACTACAGTACAGAGCAGTGTAGTACAGTATAGAGCAGAGCAGAGTTGCACAGTATAGAGCAGAGTACTACAGTATAGAGCAGAGAACTACAGTATAGTGCAGAGCAAGTACAAAAGTATAGATCATTGTAGTAGAGTACAGAGCAGAGTACTACAGAATAGAGCAGAGTACTACAGTATAGAGCAGAGCAGAGCGCAACAGTATAGAGCTGAGTAGAACAGTGTAGAGCAGAGTAGCACATTATAGAGCAGAGCAGAGTACTACAGCATAGAGGAGGGTAGTACACTACAGTACAGAGCAGTGTAGTACAGTATAGAGCAGAGCAGAGTTGCACAGTATAGAGCAGAGTAGAGTACTACAGTATAGAGAAGAGAACTACAGTATAGTGCAGAGCAAGTACAAAAGTATAGATCATTGTAGTAGAGTACAGAGCAGAGTACTACAGAATAGAGCAGAGTACTACAGTATAGAGCAGAGCAGAGCGCAACAGTATAGAGCTGAGTAGAACAGTGTAGAGCAGAGTAGCACATTATAGAGCAGAGCAGAGTACTACAGCATAGAGGAGGGTAGTACACTATAGAACAGAGCAGAGTACTACAGTATAGAGCAGAGCAGAGTTGCACAGTATAGAGCAGAGTAGAGTACTACAGTATAGAGCAGTGTATTACAGTATAGAGCAGAGCAGAGAACTACAGTATAGAGCAGAGCAGAGTACAACACTATAGATCATTGTAGTAGAGTACAGAGCAGAGTGCTACAGTATAGAGCAGAGTACTACAGTATAGAGCAGAGCACAACAGTATAGAGCTGAGTAGAGCAGTATAGAGCAGAGTAGCACATTATAGAGCAGAGCAGAGTACTACAGTATAGAGCAGAGTACTACAGTATAGAGCAGTGTAGTACAGTATAGAGCAGAGTTACAGTATAGAGCAGAGTACTACAGTATGGAGCAGAGCAGAGTACTACAGTATAGAGCAGAGTACTCAAGTATAGAGCAGAGTAGTACAGTATAGAGCAAAGCAGAGTACTAGAGCATAGAGGAGGGTAGTACAGTATAGAGCAGAGCAGAGTACTACATTATAGAGCAGTGTAGTACAGTATAGAGCAGAGCAGAGTACTACAGTATAGAGGAGTGTAGTACAGTATAAAGCAGAGCAGAGAACTACAGCATAGAGCAGAGAACTACAGTATAGAGCAGAGTAGTACAGTATAGAGCAGAGCAGAGTACTACAGCATAGAGCAGAGTACTACAGTATGGAGCAGAGCAGAGTAGTACAGTATAGAGCAGAGTACTAAAGTATAGAGCAGAGTACTACAATATAGAGCAGAGAACTACAGTATAGATCAGAGCAGAGTACAACAGTATAGAGCTGAGAAGAACAGTATAGAGCAGAGTAGCACAGTATAGATCAGAGCAGAGTACAACAGTATAGAGCTGAGTAGAACAGTATAGAGCAGAGTAGCACATTATAGAGCAGAGCAGAGTACTACAGCATAGAGGAGGGTAGTACACTATAGAGCAGAGCAGAGTACTACAATATAGAGCAGTGTAGTACAGTATAGAGCAGAGCAGAGTTGCACAGTATAGAGCAGAGAACTACAGTATAGAGCAGAGCAGAGTACAACAGTATAGATCATTGTAGTAGAGTACAAAGCAGAGTACTACAGTATAGGGCAGAGTACTACAGGATAGAGCAGAGCAGAGCACAACAGTATAGAGCTGAGTAGGACAGTATAGAGCAGAGTAGCACATTATAGAGCAGAGCAGAGTACTACAGCATAGAGGAGGGTAGAACAGTATAGAGCAGAGCAGAGTACTACAGCATAGAGCAGAGTGCTGCAGTATAGAGCAGTGTAGTACAGTATAGAGCAGAGTTACAGTATAGAGCAGAGTACTACAGTATGGAGCAGAGCAAAGTACTACAATATAGAGCAGAGCAGAGACCTACAATATAGAGCAGAGTACTACAGTATAGAGCAGTGTAGTACAGTATAGAGCAGAGCAGAGACCTACAGTATAGAGCAGAGTACTACAGTACAGAGCAGTGTAGTACAGTATAGAGCAGAGCAGAGTTGCACAGTATAGAGCAGAGTAGAGTACTACAGTATAGAGCAGTGTAGTACAGTATAGAGCAGAAAACTACAGTATAGAGCAGAGCAGAGTACAACAGTATAGATCATTGTAGTAGAGTAAAAAGCAGAGTACTACAGTATAGGGCAGAGTACTACAGGATAGAGCAGAGCAGAGCACAACAGTATAGAGCTGAGTAGGACAGTATAGAGCAGAGTAGCACATTATAGAGCAGAGCAGAGTACTACAGCATAGAGGAGGGTAGAACAGTAAAGAGCAGAGCAGAGTACTACAGCATAGAGCAGAGTGCTGCAGTATAGAGCAGTGTAGTACAGTATAGAGCAGAGTACTACAGTATGGAGCAGAGCAAAGTACTACAGCATAGAGCAGAGCAGAGACCTACAGTATAGAGCAGAGTACTACAGTATAGAGCAGTGTAGTACAGTATAGAGCAGAGTAGTACAGTGCAGAGCAGAGTACTACAGTATAGATCAGAGCAGAGTACAACAGTATAGAGCTGAGTAGAACAGTATAGAGCAGAGTAGCACATTATAGAGCAGAGCAGAGTACTACAGCATAGAGGAGGGTAGTACACTATAGAGCAGAGCAGAGTACTACAGTATAGAGCAGTGTAGTACAGTATAGAGCAGAGCAGAGTTGCACAGTATAGAGCAGAGTAGAGTACTACAGTATAGAGCAGTGTAGTACAGTATAGAGCAGAGCAGAGAACTACAGTATAGAGGAGGGTAGTACACTATAGAGCAGAGCAGAGTACTACAGTATAGAGCAGTGTAGTACAGTATAGAGCAGAGCAGAGTTGCACAGTATAGAGCAGAGTAGAGTACTACAGTATAGAGCAGTGTAGTACAGTATAGCGCAGAGCAGAGATCAACAGTATAGATCATTGTAGTAGAGAACAGAGCAGAGTACTACAGTATAGAGCAGAGTACTACAGTATAGAGCAGAGCAGAGCACAACAGTATAGAGCTGAGTAAAACAGTATAGAGCAGAGTAGCACATTATAGAGCAGAGTACTACAGTATAGAGCAGAGTACTACAGTATAGAGCAGAGCAGAGTACAGTATAAAGCAGAGTTACAGTATAGAGCAGAGTACAACAGTATAGAGCAGAGTAGTACAGTATAGAGCAGAACAGAGTACTACAGCATAGAGCAGAGTACAACAGTATAGTGCAGAGCAAGTACAAAAGTATAGATCATTGTAGTAGAGTACAGAGCAGAGTACTACAGAATAGAGCAGAGTACTACAGTATAGAGCAGAGCAGAGCGCAACAGTATAGAGCTGAGTAGTACAGTATAGAGCAGAGTAGTACGTGCAGAGCAGAGAACTACAGTATAGATCAGAGCAGAGTACAACAGTATAGAGCTGAGTAGAAAAGTATAGAGCAGAGTAGCACATTATAGAGCAGAGCAGAGTACTACAGCATAGAGGAGGGTAGTACACTATAGAGCAGAGCAGAGTACTACAGTACAGAGCAGTGTAGTACAGTATAGAGCAGAGCAGAGTTGCACAGTATAGAGCAGAGTAGAGTACTACAGTATAGAGCAGAGAACTACAGTATAGTGCAGAGCAAGTACAAAAGTATAGATCATTGTAGTAGAGTACAGAGCAGAGTACTACAGAATAGAGCAGAGTACTACAGTATAGAGCAGAGCAGAGCGCAACAGTATAGAGCTGAGTAGAACAGTATAGAGCAGAGTAGCACATTATAGAGCAGAGCAGAGTACTACAGCATAGAGGAGGGTAGTACACTATAGAACAGAGCAGAGTACTACAGTATAGAGCAGAGCAGAGTTGCACAGTATAGAGCAGAGTAGAGTACTACAGTATAGAGCAGTGTATTACAGTATAGAGCAGAGCAGAGAACTACAGTATAGAGCAGAGCAGAGTACAACACTATAGATCATTGTAGTAGAGTACAGAGCAGAGTGCTACAGTATAGAGCAGAGTACTACAGTATAGAGCAGAGCACAACAGTATAGAGCTGAGTAGAGCAGTATAGAGCAGAGTAGCACATTATAGAGCAGAGCAGAGTACTACAGTATAGAGCAGAGTACTACAGTATAGAGCAGTGTAGTACAGTATAGAGCAGAGTTACAGTATAGAGCAGAGTACTACAGTATGGAGCAGAGCAGAGTACTACAGTATAGAGCAGAGTACTCAAGTATAGAGCAGAGTAGTACAGTATAGAGCAAAGCAGAGTACTAGAGCATAGAGGAGGGTAGTACAGTATAGAGCAGAGCAGAGTACTACATTATAGAGCAGTGTAGTACAGTATAGAGCAGAGCAGAGTACTACAGTATAGAGGAGTGTAGTACAGTATAAAGCAGAGCGGAGAACTACAGCATAGAGCATTGAACTACAGTATAGAGCAGAGTAGTACAGTATAGAGCAGAGCAGAGTACTACAGCATAGAGCAGAGTACTACAGTATGGAGCAGAGCAGAGTAGTACAGTATAGAGCAGAGTACTAATGTATAGAGCAGAGTAGTACAGTATAGAGCAAAGCAGAGTACTACAGCATAGAGGAGGGTAGTACAGTATAGAGCAGAGCAGAGTACTACAGCATAGAGCAGTGTAGTACAGTATAGAGCAGAGCAGAGTACTACAGTATAGAGGAGTGTAGTACAGTATAGAGCAGAGTAGTACAGTGCAGAGCAAAGTACTACAGCATAGAGCAGAGTACTACAGTATAAAGCAGAGTAGTACAGTCTAGAGCAGAGTAGTACAGTGCAGAGCAGAGTACTACAGTATAGAGCAGAGTAGTACAGTATAAAGCAGAGCAGAGTACTACAGCACAGAGCAGAGTACTACAGTATAGAGCAGAGTACTACAGTATAGAGCAGAGTACTACAGTATAGAGCAGAGCAGAGTACAACAGTATAGAGCTAAGTAGCACATTATAGAGCAGAGCAGAGCACTACAGTATAGAGGAGAGTAGTACAGTATAGAGCAGAGCAGAGAACTACAGCATAGAGCAGAGAACTACAGTATAGAGGAGAGTAGTACAGTATAGAGCAGAGCAGAGAACTACAGCATAGAGCAGAGTAGTACAGTATAGAGCAGAGCAGAGAACTACAGCATAGAGCAGAGTACTACAGTATAGAGGAGAGTAGTACTGTATAGAGCAGAGCAGAGTACTACAGCATAGAGCAGAGTACTACAGTATAGAGCAGAGTAGTACAGTATAGAGCAGAGTAGTACAGTGCAGAGCAGACTACTACAGTATAGAGCAGAGTAGTACAGTATAGAGCAGAGCAGAGTACTACAGCACAGAGCAGAGTACTACAGTATAGAGCAGAGTACTACAGTATAGAGCAGAGCAAAATACAACAGTATAGAGGAGAGTAGTACAGTATAGAACAGAGCAGAGAACTACAGCATAGAGCAGAGTACTACAGTATAGAGCAGAGTACTACAGTATAGAGCAGAGTAGAACAGTAAGGAGCAGAGCAGAGTACTACAGCACAGAGCAGAGTACTACAGTATAGAGCAGAGTACTACAGTATAGAGCAGAGCAGAGCAGAGTACAACAGTATAGAGCTGAGTAGCACATTATAGAGCAGAGCAGAGTAGTACAGTATAGAGGAGAGTAGTACAGTAAAGAGCAGAGCAGAGTACTACAACATAGAGCAGAGTACTACAGTATAGAGCAGAGTAGTACAGTATAGAAAAGAGTAGTACAGTGAAGATCACAGTACTACATTATCGAGCAGAGTACTACAGTATAGAGCAGAGCAGAGTACTACGGTATAGAGCAGAGTACTACAGTATAGAGCATATCAGAGTAGTACAGTATAGAGCGGAGCAGAGTACTACAGTATAGAGCAGTGTAGTACAGTACAGAGCAGAGTACTGCAGTATAGAGCAGAGTAGTACAGTATAGAGCAGAACAGAGTACTAAATCATAGAGCAGAGTAGTACAGTATAGATTAGAGCAGAGTTCTATAGTATAGAGCAGAGTTGTACAGTATAGAGCAGAGTAAAACAGTATAGAGCAGAGTAGTACAGTATAGAGCAGAGCAGAGTACTACAGTATAGAGCAGAGTAGTACAGTATAGAGCAGAGCAGAGTACTACAGAATAGAGCAGAGTACTACAGTATAGAGCATATCAGAGTAGTACAGTATAGATCGGAGCAGAGTACTACAGTATAGAGCAGTGTAGTACAGTACAGAGCAGAGTACTGCAGTATAGAGCAGAGTAGTACAGTATAGAGCAGAACAGAGTACTAAATCATAGAGCAGAGTAGTACAGTATAGATTAGAGCAGAGTTCTATAGTATAGAGCAGAGTTGTACAGTATAGAGCAGAGTAAAACAGTATAGAGCAGAGTAGTACAGTATAGAGCAGAGCAGAGTACTACAGTATAGAGCAGAGTAGTACAGTATAGAGCAGAGCAGAGTACTACAGAATAGAGCAGAGTAGTACAGAGCAAAGCAGAGTACTACAGTATTGAGCAGAGTAGTACAGTATAGAGCAGAGTACTACAGTATAGAGCAGAGCAGAATACTACAGTATAGAGCAGAGTAATACAGTATAGAGCAGAGTAGTACAGTATAGAGCAGAGTACTACAGTATAGAGCAGAGTAGTACAGTATATAGCTGAGCAGAGTACCACAGTATAGAGCAGTGTGGTACAGTATAGAGCAGAGAAGAGTACTACAGTATAGAGCAGAGTAATACAGTATTGAGCAGAGCAGAGTACTACAGTATAGAGCAGAGTAGTATAGTATTGAGCAGGGTAGAACAGTATATAGCAGAGTAGTACAGTATAGAGCAGAGCAGAGTAATACAGTATAGAGCAGAGCAGAGTACTACAGTATAGAGCAGAGTAGTATAGTATTGAGCAGGGTAGAACAGTATATAGCAGAGTAGTACAGTATAGAGCAGAGAAGAGTACTACAGTATAGAGCAGAGTACTACAGTATAGAGCAGAGTAGTATAGTATTGAGCAGGGTAGAACAGTATATAGCAGAGTAGTACAGTATAGAGCAGAGCAGAGTACTAATGTATAGAGCAGAGTAGTACAGTATAGAGCAGAGCAGAGTACTAATGTATAGAGCAGTGTAGTACAGTATAGAGCAGAGCAGAGTTGCACAGTATAGAGCAGAGTAGTACAGTATAGAGCAGAGTACTACTGTATAGAGCAGAGTAGTATAGTATAGAGCAGAGTAGTACAGTATAGAGCAGAGTAATACAGTATAGAGCAGAGTACTACAGTATAGAGCAGAGTAGTACAGTATAGAGCAGAGTACTACAGTATAGAGCAGAGTAGTATAGTATAGAGCAGAGTACTTCAGTATAAAGGAGAGTACTACAGTACAGCGCAGAGTACTACAGTACAGAGCAGAAGTTTTCAAACTCCTCGGGGACCCCAAGTCATTTCACAATGATGTTGTAGCCCTGAACTAGCTCACCGGATTATCCTAGTCAAGGGCAAATACATGGAAGATAAGATAATTGGAACGGCTTTTAAAACCACTCAATGAAAAATGTTGACTATAGCATGGATCAGAGTAGAGTAGAGTATAGTAGAGACATGGAGCATGTTGACTATAGCATGGATCAGAGTAGAGTAGAGTATAGTAGAGACATGGAGCATGTTGACTATAGCATGGATCAGAGTAGAGTAGAGTAGAGTAGAGTAGAGACATGGAGCATGTTGACTATAGCATGGATCAGAGTAGAGTAGAGTAGAGACATGGAGCATGTTGACTATAGCATGGATCAGAGTCGTGCAGAGTAATTGATCATGTTGTAACAAGAAAACAGTCTCCTGACCTGAGCAGGTGATGACAGGGGTATTACTGAGGAGGACATCAACTTAAAAATACACAGTATATATAATTTAGATATAGATATATCCCCCTGCCCCTACCTCTGCGCCTCTGCTAAATGAATATAGGGGAAACACTGCGTCAACCCACTGCTATGTCCATTTAGTTACTGGACCACAGAGAGAAACACACACACACACACTTATAAATCTCACCCCCTTTCTTCACACAATCACACTACCAGGCCCTTGAGGACAGTATACCTTCTTAGAGTGCGTCTCTGGAAAAAAAATATTGAATCGGCTGTCCGGAGGGCCCTGACATTATGAAGTGTGCCACGAACCCGTGTTATTTTTAATTCAAACCTTTTCCTACACAGCCTTCTATACCACCTACACCCAGCTGGGAGAGAGACATACCTTTACTAGGGGGTGTATGTATGGAGAGAGACATACCTTTACTGGGGGGTGTATGTATGGAAAGAGACATACCTTTACTAGGGGGTTTATGTATGGAGAGAGACATACCTTTACTAGGGGGTGTATGTATAGAGAGAGACATACATTTACTGGGGGGTGTATGTATAGAGAGAGACATACCTTTACTAGGGGGTGTATGTATGGAGAGAGACATACCTTTACTAGGGGGTGTGTGTATAAAGAGAGACATACCTTTACTAGAGGGTGTATGTATAGAGAGAGACATACCTTTACTAGGGGGTATATGTATGGAGAGAGGCATACCTTTACTGGGGGGTGTATGTATGGAAAGAGACATACCTTTACTAGGGGGTGTATGTATAGAGAGAGACATACCTTTACTAGGGGGTGTATGTATAGAGAGAGACATACCTTTACTAGGGGGTGTATGTATAGAGAGAGACATACCTTTACTAGGGGGTGTATGTATGGAGAGAGACATACCTTTACTGGGGGGTGTATGTATGGAAAGAGACATACCTTTACTAGGGGGTGTATGTATGGAGAGAGACATACCTTTACTAGGGGGTGTATGTATAGAGAGACATACCTTTACTAGGGGGTGTATGTATAGAGAGAGACATACCTTTACTAGGGGGTGTATGTATAGAGAGAGACATACCTTTACTAGGGGGTGTATGTATGGAAAGAGACATACCTTTACTAGGGGGTGTATGTATGGAGAGAGACATACCTTTACTAGGGGGTGTATGTATAGAGAGACATACCTTTACTAGGGGTGTATGTATAGAGAGAGACATACCTTTACTAGGGGTGTATGTATGGAAAGAGACATACCTTTACTAGGGGTGTATGTATGGAGAGAGACATACCTTTACTAGGGGTGTATGTATAGAGAGACATACCTTTACTAGGGGTGTATGTATAGAGAGAGACATACCTTTACTAGGGGGTGTATGTATAGAGAGAGACATACCTTTACTAGGGGGTGTATGTATAGAGAGAGACATACCTTTACTGGGGGGTGTATGTATAGAGAGACATACCTTTACTAGGGGGTGTATGTATAGAGAGAGACATACCTTTACTAGGGGGTGTATGTATAGAGAGACATACTTTTACTAGGGGGTGTATGTATAGAGAGACATACCTTTACTAGGGGGTGTATGTATAAAGAGACATACCTTTACTGGGGGGTGTATGTATAGAGAGAGACATACCTTTACTAGGGGGTGTATGTATAGAGAGAGACATACCTTTACTAGGGGGTGTACTATGTATGTAGCTCTATTTTCTTGTCTTCTGTCCAAAGCACCGGTTCCAATCCAAATGTCAATGTTGTTTAGCAAACTCCAGGCGTTTACATTTGTTGGATGACATGAAAATAAAGCTCTGTGGCCACGCACACCAGTGGTGGGTTTGGCGTCTAATGGAGAATGCATGAGCAGAAAAGAACACCATACTTACTGTAAAATATGGTGGTGGGTCTTTGATGTTATGGGGCTATTTTGCTTCCACTGGTCCTGGAGCCCTTGTTAAGGTCAACAGCATCATGAACTTTACCCAATACCAGGTCGTTTCAGCCCAAAACTTGATTGCCTCTGCCAGGCAGTTGAAATGTGATCGCAAGTGGATCTTCAAGCAAAACAATAACCCAAAGCACACATCAAAATCCACAAAGAAATCAACATTTTGCAACGGCCATCTCAATCTCCGGATTTGAAACCCATTGAAAACCTGTGGTTTGAATTGATGCATATGGAGGAATCATCTAAGATCCCTCACAATATGTAACTTATAAAACATTTTAAAAATAGGCTCAGTGTCGTTATCCTCACAAGGTGAGTTATTTCAGTACATCACAGGGGCCAAGCTTCCTGCCATCCAGGGCCTCAATACCAGGCGGTGTCAGAGGAAGGCGCAAAAAATTGCCAAAGACTCCAGCCACCCTAGTCATAGACTGTTCTCTCTGCTACCGCATGGCAAGCGGTACCCGAGTGCCAAGTCTAGGTCCAAAAGGCTTCTTAACAGCTTCTACCCCCAAGCCATAAGACTCCTGAACATCTAATCAAATGGCTACTCGGATTTGCATTGCTTTTTTTCTTAAAACTGCATTGTTGGTTAAGGGCTTGTAAGTAAGCATTTCACCGTAATGTCTACACCTGTATTCGCCGCATGTGACAAATAACATTTCATTTACTTTGATTTGATTTGAAAGGTATTAAAATCAGGGGTGTCAATATATATTTTTTATTATTATTGTTAAACAAAATATCTTTATCTGAAGCAATTGTATTAGTATAAAATAATTAAATTTCCCCAAAAATGTTTAGCATACAATATAGCTCAGTATTTTAATTATTTACTTTATACAGTCGTTTTTGCAGATTTTTATCAAGGGTGTCAATAAATTGGACCCCACTGCATATCAAGAAACGTATATCTGATGGTAGATGTTCAGAGAGTGAGGTATAATGAAAAGATGTATATGTGTATATGTGCTTCAATGTAGGTTGTGTACATATGCTATACATGTGGATATCTGTGCTTGCTAATATATCTATTTCCCTCAATAATCTCTATGTGGAGAATAGTGCTGCTGGTGAATTTGTCTCTGCTTTGTCTCTAGCAGCAGTCCTGGCCTGCAGTAAGCCTAAGGTTGCAGTAGGGGGCGTGTGAATGCAAGTCTGACTGGACACTGAACAGATACAGTAGTATAAACAGTTTGATGTCATTAAAACACTTATTATTTCATAATAACCTGAACAAATAATGAATTTAATATAATCTAATGATCTAGTAATATATTGTGGTGAAGAGGTCCCCAGGCCATTGGAATCAAGCTGTCCTGTGAATATTTCTCATATTAAATGACTTGTAATTTCCTCTGTGTGATGGAGAATGTGAAGGTATGTGACACACACGCACACACACACGCACACACACACGCACACACACACGCACACACACACAGTGGTGGGTGGGGGGTAGGTAGGCCAGTGTGTGAAGAGATCAAGAGGCGACAGACAAAGAAGGACAGATGGACGGACGGGCGGACGGACAGACAGACAGCACTGTGGAGTGGAGCACAGCATCTATTATTCATGGTTAAAAGAAGACAAGAGAAGAGGACAGAACAGTTTGTTCCCATTACTCACTGCACAGATCTATTTTCATGTCTTCTGTCCAAAGCACCGGTTCCAATCCAAGTGCCAATGCCGTTTAGAAAACTCCAGGCATTTACATTTGTTGGACGACATGAAAATAAAGCTCGTTGGCCACGCAGTCTGCACAGATGGCAATGAATGACAGTGGTGGGTTAACCATGCTACAGTGATAATGTTCCCAAAGTACTGCTAGTGATAATGACTGTGTACTGACATGTTGTCATGAAGATTTCACTGTGTTTTACGTATGTTTATCAAGTAATACTGTGGGGGAACTGATACACAGTGAAAGTTATTGGGTACTGTACTTTTACTGTGAAGGCCTATTCTGTATCTCCCTGACTAATTACTGACACTGTACCTCTCTCTTCCCTCTGTTTCCTCTCCTCCGTCCACTGGCCTGATCTCTCTCTCCGTCTACCCACCACACTGGCCTGATCTCTCTCTCTCTCTACCCACCACACTGGCCTGATCTCTCTCTCTCTCTACCCACCACACTGGCCTGATCTCTCTCTCCGTCTACCCACCACACTGGTCTGATCTCTCTCTCTCTCTACCCACCACACTGGCCTGATCTCTCTCTCTCTCTCTCTACCCACCACACTGGCCTGATCTCTCTCTCTCTCTACCCACCACACTGGCCTGATCTCTCACTCCCTCTACCCACCACACTGGCCTGATCTCTCTCTCCCTCTACCCACCACACTGGCCTGATCTCTCTCTCCCTCTACCCACCACACTGGCCTGATCTCTCACTCCCTCTACCCACCACACTGGCCTGATCTCTCTCTCCCTCTACCCACCACACTGGCCTGATCTCTCTCTCCCTCTACCCACCACACAGGCCTGCTCTCTATCTCCCTCTACCCACCATACTGGCCTGATCTCTCTCTCTCTCTCCCTCTACCCACCACACTGGCCTGATCTCTCTCTCCGTCTACCCACCACACTGACCTGATCTCTCTCTCCCTCTACCCACCACACTGGCCTGATCTCTCTCACCCTCTACCCACCACACTGGCCTGATCTCTCTCTCCCTCTACCCACCACACTGGCCTGATCTCTCTCTCCCTCTACCCACCACACTGGCCTGATCTCTCCATTTCGATAAGTGCTCTTTATCATGTGAACCTGTCTATAGCCTGGTTACTTGGGTAGACATCCAGCCGAGACCCCCTTCCCCCCTCCGATTCCTCTACCTCTATCCTCCCTTTCATCTCTCCACCTCCCTCCCTCCCCCTGCCTCTTTCCATCTCAACCCCATTCATCAACTCTGATAGATAGGCCCACCCGCTTGCTGTCCGCCATCAAAATGGCTTCACGTTCCCAAACAACCTAGCATTTACCTCAACAGGGTCTCCAATCTGGTTACACACTCCTACCAACACTCACAGACACATAAACACATACACTCAAACACACACACACACACACACACACACACACACACACACACACACACACACACACACACACACACACACACACACACACACACACACACATACTAATCTGGATAATGGTGAATAATCTGAATTGAATTTGCTGTTGCATGTGTGTGGATGGGGGGTCCTGACTGGGGGTCCTGACTAGCTATTGATCCACAGGACTAAAACGATAGTAATCAATGGAGGCCCACAGAGACACCCAGCCCCAGCATCAGATTACTGACACAAGTGATGACATCAACATCTACATCAAAAGGGATTCTACAGTCTATGGAATCAGCATGTGCATGCATTCAATATGAGCTTGATTGTGATTGTGTGCCTTCGATGTGAGTTTGTGTGTGTTGAAGTATATGTGTGTGTGTATGCTTACGTGTGTGTGTGTGTGTCTATGGTAATGCACATGTATGTGTGAACCCTGGCCCAGAACACACAGGTAGGAGGTAGCGCCAGTCTGGTGGAAGAGGGGGAGAGGGGAGAGGGGAGTGGGGAGTGGGCTCACATGTTCCCTTCTAACCAATGACAGGTGACAGGGGTGCTAGAGACGGTCAGAGGACTTGAGTTAGAGGTGAGGAGAGAGGAATGAAGGGGAATGTGGGCAGGCCGCAAAGCAAATGCCTCTTTAATTAGAACAACCACACACAGAGAGAGAGAAAGAGAGAGAGAGAGAGAGAGAGAGAGAGAGAGAGAGAGAGAGAGAGAGAGAGAGAGAGAGAGAGAGAGAGAGAGAGAGAGAGAGAGAGATTTCACAAAAGCTTTTGACTCAATTTGGCATGAGGGTCTGCTATACAAATTGATGGAAAGTGGTGTTGGGGAAAAAACATACAACATTATAAAATCCCTGTACACAGACAACAAGTGTGCGGTTAAAATTGCCAAAAAACACACACATTTCGTTCTACAAAGCCGTGAGGTGAGACAGGGATGCAGCTTAACTTCTTAGGGAGCGGCAGCAGAGGTGACGGTTTTGGAGAGTCTGGCGTGCCCAAAGTAAAATGCCTGCCACTCAGGCACAGAAAATAGGATATGCACATAATTAGTACTATTGGATAGGAAACTCTCTGAAGTTCCTAAAACTGTTAAGATAATGTCTGTGAGTATAACAGAACTGATATAGCAGGCGAAAACCCAAGGAAGATCCATCTGGATTTGCAGTTTTCTTTTGTAGATGACCTTTTTCTCCAAGCTGCCTATTGCATACAATGTTATGTAGGACTGAGACTGCAGTACCTATGGCTTCCACTAGATGTCAACAGTTTTTATACAGAGTCTGGAAGGTCTAGCAGTAAGCAGAACAGATAGGAAGAGGAAGTAGTGAAGGGACCACTTTTGTTTACAACGTTTGACGGGCGCGAGATTGTGAGCGCGCCCCACATTATTTTCCTTTCCTATTGTTCACGTTATCGTCCGGTTTAAATATTACAGTAAATATACATGAAAGGATACCTAAGGATACATTAAAAGTGATGTTTGATTTGTTTGTAGAAAGTTTATAGGTATAATTTGAACGTGTTCTCTTCACGGTTCAATGGGCGACTCAACGGTGGATTTTCTGATCATAACGTGCCAACCAAACGGAGATTTATGGATATAATAAATGACTTTTTCGAACAAAAGAACCATTGGATGTCTTCGTTGGACACTTAGGAAGCCCTCAGCAGAAGTTCTTCGAAAGGTAAGTTATATTTTTTAGCACCCTCTTCAACATATACAGTGTCTTCGGAAAGTACTCAGACCCCTTGACATTTTCCACTGATGTCGGTTCCCCTCCTCGTTCGGGCGGCATTCGGCGGTCGACGTCACCGGTCTTCTAATCATCACCAATCTACTTTTCATTTTCCATTTGTCTTGTCTTGTTTTTCACACACCTGGTTTGCATTCCCATCATTATCTGTTGTGTATTAAACCCTCTGGTTTCCCCCATATCCTTGTGATTGATTGTTTATTGTTCAGCCGTTGTCGTGCCGGCTGGTGCTTTATTTCATTCTGCCTTGCTTGTTTGCGTTTAGCAATGAGTTTATGTATTACGCGGTTAGCAATTTTGATTGTTGGTTATTTGAGTAAAGTGTTTTTTCTCACTCAGTTCTGTTCTCCTGCACCTGACTATTTTTGCACCAGCTCCACACAGATCTTGACAGAATCAATCACCCGCCATTGAGTCAGCAGGAGCAGGTACCCCGGTCAGAGGAGTCGAGGAACGCGTCCAGGAACACTTGGCTATATTACATCATCTCGATGCCATGATGGATCGCGTTGTCCAGAACATGGACTGCTGGGAGAGCCAGGAAGTCTCTCCAGCGCCTCGACCAACGCAACCGGGGTTACCTCTACCCATCCCGTCCGGATCCAACTCCAGTGGGATGCGTCTCTCCCTTCCCAGGGAGTATGATGGGACGGCCGAACAGTGCCAGGGGTTCCTCTTACAACTGGACCTATACCTGGCTACCGTTCACCCAGCTCCCTCAGGAAGGGAAAGAGTCTCCGCCCTCGTCTCCTGCCTCTCGGGGAGAGCTCTGGAGTAGGCCAACGCCGTGTGGGGAGAGGAAAACGCAGTGTTGGACCACTTTGAGGAGTGGTAGACGCTGCACTTCCCAGGAGTCACGTGTATCCCCTGTCGCAAGAGGAGACGGCGGCTATGGAAACATATGTCTCTAAATCCCTGGGGCAGGGGTACATTCGGTCCTCCACTTCACCTGCCTCCTCAAGTTTATTTTTTGTGAAGAAAAAGGATGGAGGTCTGCGCCCGTGCATTGACTATAGAGGTCTCAATCAAATCACAGTGAGGTACAGCTACCCGCTACAATGTCAATTCTTCACTAAACTGGATCTCAGGAGTGCGTACAACCTGGTGCGTATCCGGGAGGGAGACGAGTGGAAAACAGAGTTTAGTACCACCTTGGATCATTATGAATACCTCGTCATGCCGTATGGGTTGATGAATGCTCCATCAGTCTTCCAATCCCTTGTAGACAAGATTTCCTGGGACATGCATGGGCAGGGTGTAGTGGTGTATATCGATGACATGCTGATATACTCCGCTTCACGCGCCGAGCATTGCAGCGGAGCGTAATTGGCCGACTCCCACAACGGTAAAGGAGGTGCAGCGATTTTTAGGGTTTGCCAATTACTACCAGAGATTTATCCGGGGTTTTGGCCAGGTGGCTGCTTCCATTATCTCACTGCTGAAGGGGGGTCCTGTACGTCTGCAGTGGTCGGTTGAGGCGGACATGGCTTTTGGGCAACTAAGAGCTCTGTTTACCTCGGCTCCCGTGCTGGCCCATCCGGATCCCTCTTTGGCATTCATAGTGGAGGTGGACGCGTCCGAGGCTGGGATCGGAGCCGTTCTCTCTCAGCGCTCAGGCACGCCACTGAAGCTCCGCCCCTGTGCTTTCTTCTCAAAGAAGCTCAGCCCGGCGGAGCGGAACTATGATGGGGGGGGACCGGGAGTTGTTGGCTGTGGTTAAGGCTTTGGCGTGGAGATATTGGCTTGAGGGGGCTAAACACCCTTTCCTCATCTGGACTGACCACCGCAACCTGGAGTACATCCGGGCAGCTAGGAGACTGAATCCTCGTCAGGCAAGGTGGGCCATGTTCTTTACCCGTTTTGTTTTTACCCTTTCTTACAGACCAGGTTCCCGGAATGTAAAGTCAGACGCACTGTCCCGACTGTATGACACAGAGGAGCGGCCCATGGAACTGGTAGCACCGGTCGTGTGGGAGCTGGACACGGACATTGAAGGCGTTGCGGACACAGGCGTTGCGTACAGACCCCGCTCCACCTCAGTGTCCCGTCAGGCGTCGCTACGTTCCGTCTGTTGTCCGTGACCGGTTGATCTACTGGGCCCACACATCACCCTCCTCTGGTCATCCAGGGATCGGGCGGACAGTGCGCTGTCTGACAGGGAAGTACTGGTGGCCCACCCTGGCTCGGGATGTGAGGGTTTATGTTTCCTCCTGCTCGGTGTGCGCTCAGTGTAAGGCTCCAAGACACCTGCCCAGAGGTAAGCCACATCTCTTACCCGTTCCACAACGGCCTTGGTCACACCTGTCGGTAGATTTTCTTACGGATCTTCCTCCCTCACAGGGTAACACCACGATCCTGGTTTTTGTGGATCGTTTCTCTAAGTCCTGTCATCTCATCCCTATGCCCAGTCTTCCTACGGTCCTACAAACTGCGGAGGCCCTGTTTACTCACGTCTTCCGGCACTACGGGGTGCCTGAGGATATAGTGTCTGATCGGGGTTTCCAGTTCACTTCGAGAGTCTGGAGGGCATTTATGGAACGTCGGGGGGTCTCGATAAGCCTTACCTCGGGTTTCCAACCCGATATTAATGGGCAGGTGGAGAAAGTGAACCAGGATGTGGGCAGGTTTCTGCGGTCCTATTGCCAGGACCGGCCAAGGGAGTGGGCGGCGTTCGTGCCCTGGGCAGAGATGGCACAGAACTCGCTCCACCACTCCTCCACTAACCTTTCCCCTTTTCAGTGTGTTTTGGGGTACCAGCCAGTTCCGGCACCGTGGCATCAGAGTCAGACCAAGGCTCCTGCGGTAGACGATTGGTTCAGGCACGCGGAGGAGACCTGGGATGCCGCCCATGGTCACCTCCAGCAGGTCGCGCTGCGCCAAAAGACCAGCGCGGACCGTCACCGCAGTGAGGCCTCGGTGTTCGCACCGGGGTACCCCCTAGCCTAGTGGCCAGTAACCGAAAGGTTGCTGGATCAAATCCCGGACCTGACAAGGTAAAAGTCTGTCGTTCTGCCCCTGAACAAGGCAGTTAACCCACTGTTCCCCGGTAGGCCGTCATTGTAAATAGGAATTTGTTCTTAACTGACTTGCCTAGTTAAATAAAGGTTAAATTAAAGTTTGCCAAAAGGCACCAAAAGGTATCTCAGACCATGAAAAACAAGATTCTCTGAAATGATGAAACCAAGTGTCATGTCTGGAGGAAACCTGGCACCACTCATCACCTAGCAAATACCATCCCTACGGTGAAGCATGGTGGTGGCAGCATCATGCTGTGGGGATGTTTTTCAGTGGCAGGGACTGGGAGACTAGTCAGGATCGAGGCCAAGATGAACGGAGCGTGTACATTGATGATATATATTTATCATCTGATTATCTGTGTAATCTGAGGGAAATATGTGTCTCTAATATGGTAATACATATGGCAGGAGGTTAGGAAGTGCAGCTCAGTTTCCACCTCATTTTGTGGGCTGTGTGCACATAGCCTGTCTTCTCTTGAAAGCCAGGTCTGCCCACTGCAGCCTTTCTCAATAGCAAGGCTATGCTCACTGAGTCTATACATAGTCAAAGCTTTCCTTAAATTTGGGTCAGGTATTCTGCCACTGTGTACTCTCTGTTTAGGGCCAAATAGCAGTCTAGTTCTCCAAGTATCAGGATAAGGTAAGACCCAGATGCAGACCGTGTTGATGTAACAATGTTTATTACAGCAACAGAAGCAAAGATACAGGATGGCAGGCAGGCTCAGGGTCCACAAAGAGTTCGAAAACAAATCCGATTTTGATAAACTTCTACTGTGTCTATGCGCATATTTGTTATTTTACCTTTATTTTACTAGGAAAGTCAGTTAAGGACAAATTCTTATTTTCAATGACAGCCTAAGAACAGTGGGTTAACTGCCTGTTCAGGGGCAGAACGACAGACTTGAGAGCTGAATTTCTGCTAGATGGGCCAGCTGCAAAGTCAAAATTAGCTATATTGTCAACATTTATGGCTTTTTGGTCTTAATTTAAGGTCAGGGTTAGGCATAAGCGTTAGCAGTGTGGTTAAGGTCAGGGTTAGGCATTAGCGTTAGCAGTGTGGTTAAGGTCAGGGTTAGGCATTAGTGTTAGCAGTGTGGTTAAGGTCAGGGTTAGACATTAGGGTTAGCAGTGTGGTTAAGGTCAGGGTCAGGCATTAGCGTTAGCAGTGTGATTAAGGTTATTGTTAGGCATTAGCATTAGCAGTGTGGATAATTTCAGGGTTAAGCATTAGCGTTAGCAGTGTGGTTAAGGTTAGGGTTAGGCATTAGCGTTAGCAGTGTGGTTAAGGTCAGGGATAGGCATTAGCGTTCGCAGTGTGGTTAAGGTTAGGGTTAGGCATTAGCGTTCGCAGTGTGGTTAAGGTTAGAGTTAGGCATTAGCGTTCGCAGTGTGGTTAAGGTCAGGGTTAGGCATTAGCGTTAGCAGTGTGGTTAAGGTTAGAGTTAGGCATTAGCGTTAGCAGTGTGGTTAAGGTTAGAGTTAGGCATTAGCGTTAGCAGTGTGGTTAAGGTTAGGTTTAAAATCAGATTTTTTTTTTGATCAATTTTTGATCAGATTTTTGACCAGTCAGCAGAGCCGCCTCCAGAACAAGATTAAAGATGAAAATATGCAGGCGATACTGAAAAAAATCCATATCGATGTGTTTATAACATTAATGTGCTCCACAGTTTCTAAAAATTCCCCTTTAAACTACTACTACTAGTTTGATAGTTTGATAGATGAATGTCAAATTTCCATGGTTAAGTTTAGGCATTAATTCCAATAGGTTAAGGTAACGGTTAAAGCAAGAGTTAAGGTAAGGATTAAATCCCCCAAAATAGAAATGAGTACCACTGGGATTGAACACGCCACCCTCAGAGCAAAGCTTCGTGGCTTATGCCCATCCGCCATCCCTATTCAGAACGTCCTAGCAAACCGCAATCCTATTAGTGGCCAGTGGTGAAGGCATCTCCCTACTAGATGGCAGTAGGTGCTCACGCTGCCCCTAGTGGTCAGTGGTGAAGACATCACCCTACTAGATGGTAGTAGGTGCTCACGCTGCCCCTAGTGGACAGTGGTGAAGACATCTCCCTACTAGATGGCAGTCGGTGCTCACGCTGCCCCTAGTGGTCAGTGGTGAAGACATCTCCCTACTAGATGGCAGTAGGTGCTCACGTTGCCCCTAGTGGTCAGTGGTGAAGACATCGTTTTTACTAGATGGTAGTAGGTGCTCATCGTTTCCCCTAGTGGTCAGTGGTGAAGACATCTCCCTACTAGATGGTAGTAGGTGCTCATCGTTGCCCCTAGTGGTCAGTGGTGTAGACATCTCCCTACTAGATGGTAGTAGGTGCTCATCGTTGCCCCTAGTGGTCAGTTATGAAGACATCTCCCTACTAGATGGTAGTAGGTGCTCATCGTTGCCCCTAGTGGTCAGTGGTGTAGACGTCTCCCTACTAGATGGTAGTAGGTGCTCACGTTGCCCCTAGTGGTCAGTGGTGAAGACATCATTTTACTAGATGGCAGTAGGTGCTCATCGTTTCCCCTAGTGGTCAGGGGTGAAGACATCTCCCTACTAGATGGTAGTAGGTGCTCATCGTTTCCCCTAGTGGTCAGTGGTGAAGACATAATTTTACTAGATGATAGTAGGTGCTCACGTTGCCCCTAGTGGTCAGTGGTGAAGACATCGTTTTTACTAGATGGTAGTAGGTGCTCATCGTTTCCCCTAGTGGTCAGTGGTGAAGACATCTCCCTACTAGATGGTAGTAGGTGCTCATCGTTGCCCCTAGTGGTCAGTGGTGTAGACATCTCCCTACTAGATGGTAGTAGGTGCTCATCGTTGCCCCTAGTGGTCAGTTATGAAGACATCTCCCTACTAGATGGTAGTAGGTGCTCATCGTTGCCCCTAGTGGTCAGTGGTGTAGACGTCTCCCTACTAGATGGTAGTAGGTGCTCACGTTGCCCCTAGTGGTCAGTGGTGAAGACATCATTTTAC
>CM059790.1:39064319-39171819 GCA_030435695.1 Brachymystax lenok tsinlingensis | reverse complement strand
CATACATCTGCCATGTTTCACCCCATTCAGAAACATACATCTGCCATGTTTCCACCCCATTCAGAAACATACATCTGCCATGTTTCCACCCCATTCAGAAACATACATCTGCCATGTTTCCACCACATTCAGAAACATACATCTGCCATGTTTCCACCCCATTCAGAAACATACATCTGCCAAGTTTCCACCCCATTCAGAAACATACATCTGCCATGTTTCCACCCCATTCAGAAACATACATCTGCCATGTTTCCACCCCATTCAGAAACATACATCTGCCATGTTTCCACCCCATTCAGAAACATACATCTGCCATGTTTCCACCCCATTCAGAAACATACATCTGCCATGTTTCCACCCCATTCAGAAACATACATCTGCCATGTTTCCACCCCATTCAGAAACATACATCTGCCAAGTTTCCACCCCATTCAGAAACATACATCTGCCAAGTTTCCACCCCATTCAGAAACATACATCTGCCATGTTTCCACCCCATTCAGAAACATACATCTGCCATGTTTCCACCCCATTCAGAAACATACATCTGCCATGTTTCCACCCCATTCAGAAACATACATCTGCCATGTTTCCACCCCATTCAGAAACATACATCTGCCATGTTTCACCCATTCAGAAACATACATCTGCCATGTTTCCACCCCATTCAGAAACATACATCTGCCATGTTTCCACCCCATTCAGAAACATACATCTGCCATGTTTCCACCCCATTCAGAAACATACATCTGCCATGTTTCCACCCCATTCAGAAACATACATCTGCCAAGTTTCCACCCCATTCAGAAACATACATCTGCCATGTTTCCACCCCATTCAGAAACATACATCTGCCATGTTTCCACCCCATTCAGAAACATACATCTGCCATGTTTCCACCCCATTCAGAAACATACATCTGCCATGTTTCCACCCCATTCAGAAACATACATCTGCCATGTTTCCACCCCATTCAGAAACATACATCTGCCATGTTTCCACCCCATTCAGAAACATACATCTGCCATGTTTCCACCCCATTCAGAAACATACATCTGCCATGTTTCCACCCCATTCAGAAACATACATCTGCCATGTTTCCACCCCATTCAGAAACATACATCTGCCAAGTTTCCACCCCATTCAGAAACATACATCTGCCAAGTTTCCACCCCATTCAGAAACATACATCTGCCATGTTTCCACCCCATTCAGAAACATACATCTGCCAAGTTTCCACCCCATTCAGAAACATACATCTGCCATGTTTCCACCCCATTCAGAAACATACATCTGCCATGTTTCCACCCATTCAGAAACATACATCTGCCATGTTTCCACCCATTCAGAAACATACATCTGCCATGTTTCCACCCCATTCAGAAACATACATCTGCCATGTTTCCACCCCATTCAGAAACATACATCTGCCATGTTTCCACCCCATTCAGAAACATACATCTGCCATGTTTCCACCCCATTCAGAAACATACATCTGCCATGTTTCCACCCCATTCAGAAACATACATCTGCCATGTTTCCACCCCATTCAGAAACATACATCTGCCATGTTTCCACCCCATTCAGAAACATACATCTGCCATGTTTCCACCCCATTCGGAAACATACATCTGCCATGTAACCACCCCATTCAGAAACATACATCTGCCATGTTTCCACCACATTCGGAAACATACATCTGCCATGTTTCCACCCCATTCAGAAACATACATCTGCCATGTTTCCACCCCATTCGAAACATACATCTGCCATGTTTCCACCCCATTCAGAAACATACATCTGCCATGTTTCCAACCCATTCAGAAACATACATCTGCCATGTTTCCACCCCATCTGCCATGTTTCCACCCCATTCAGAAACATACATCTGCCATGTTTCCACCCCATTCAGAAACATACATCTGCCATGTTTCCACCCCATTCAGAAACATACATCTGCCATGTTTCCACCCCATTCAGAAACATACATCTGCCATGTTTCCACCCCATTCAGAAACATACATCTGCCATGTTTCCACCCCATTCAGAAACATACATCTGCCAAGTTTCCACCCCATTCAGAAACATACATCTGCCATGTTTCCACCCCATTCAGAAACATACATCTGCCATGTTTCCACCACATTCAGAAACATACATCTGCCATGTTTCCACCCCATTCAGAAACATACATCTGCCATGTTTCCACCCCATTCAGAAACATACATCTGCCATGTTTCCACCCCATTCAGAAACATACATCTGCCATGTTTCCACCCCATTCAGAAACATACATCTGCCATGTTTCCACCCCATTCAGAAACATACATCTGCCATGTTTCCACCCCATCTGCCATGTTTCCACCCCATCTATGTTCAGCTATGTCCCGTAAAAAACCTTCCCTCCTTTCACTTTCTGCGTACAAGCTAATCTCCAGATCCAAATATCACACACACACGCACGCACACACACGCACTCCCACACACAGACACACACACACGCACAAACAAACACGCACACACAGACACACACACACAGACACACACACGCACACACACACAGACACACACAAACTCGCGCACACACTCACACACACAGATACACACGCAACACAGACACACACGTACACACACACTGTCCTCTCAAACAAAGCTTACTCGCCTTGGCTGATTTGAAACTTTTTATTTTCCATTGTCCTCCACATCACAATTTACTAGCGACAATAAATCAGAGAGAGAGAGAGAGAGAGAGAGAGAGAGAGAGAGAGAGAGAGACAGACAGAAAGAAAGACACACATTTACACAGAGACACAACCTAGATTTATCTGTTTATTTATTTTCCCTTTCATACTTCAACTATTTGCAGATTGTTACAGCATTGCCAATAACATAACACTTGAAATGTCTATATTCTTTTAAAACTTTTGTAATGTTTACTGTTCATTTTCAATTGTTTATTTCCCTTTTGTTTGTCTATTTCACTTGCTTTGGCAATGTAAACATATTTTTCCCATGCCAATAAAGCCCTTTGAATTGAATTGAATTCAGAGAGACGAGGAGTAGGAGGAGATCAAAGGAATGGCAGGCAGACAAAGAAATAGAGCACTGACAGTACAAGTGAAAGAGTATATGGGAGCTGAGGGGATGTGTGTGTAAGTGTGCCGAAGAAGCATCTGTAATCTTTCCCCAGGGACTGTTACAAGTCGGAACATTATGGTATGACGGGGGCCACTGTCACCAAATGGCACCGATTCCCTAAAACAGACCACATTCCGACCCACGGTGGAGAGCCGTGGGTCCTCCGAAACACAACCCAACCAAGCCGCACTGCTTCTTGACACAATTCCCACTTAACCCGGAAGCCAGCCGCTCCAATGTGTCGGAGGAAACACCGTACACCTGGCAACCGTGTCAGCGTGCACTGCACCCAGCCTGCCACAGGAGTCACTAGTGCACAATGGGCCAATTGTGCGCCGCCCCATGGGTCTCCCGGTCGCGGCCAGCTGCGACAGAGCCTGGATTTAAACCCAGAATCTCACTAGCACTGTCATGCAGTGCCTTAGACCACTGCGCCACTCGGGAGGCACCAACCACATTCCTTAGAGATGGGAGAGATGGGGGAGACACTCACACACACTCACACAGTACCCCCTACCAGTCCCACAACAAGCCCCATTCACCTGCATGCTCTTGGCAGGTAAGGTAGGTTATTGGATGTTGTATGGTGCAGTGGACATGTTATCACCTCTCTCTCTGTATTAAAATGGTAAACGCCCTAAAATCACTGTAGAGGAACCCTGTAGAGGAATCCTGTGGAGGAACCCTGTGGAGGAACCCTGTGGAGGGTATCTCATGATGTCCTCCCAACGGCTACAGCTGGAGTCATCTTTTTAGGGCTTCCTCTCTCTCTCTATGCCTGCAGGCTCGGGCAATGGGCTGGAAAATTGGTCTAGAATAGAAATTAGAGAGAGACTCACATAAAGGCCCACAGAGAGGATGAGGAGAGACTCACAGAGAGGACGAGGAGAGACTCACTGAGAGGACGAGGAGAGACTCACAGAGAGGACGAGGAGAGACTCACAGAGAGGACGAGGAGAGACTCACAGAGAGGACGAGGAGAGACTCACTGAGAGGACGAGGAGAAACTCACAGAGAGGACGAGGAGAGACTCACAGAGAGGACGAGGAGAGACTCACAGAGAGGACGAGGAGAGACTCACAGAGAGGACGAGGAGGGACTCACAGAGAGGACGAGGAGAGACTCACAGAGAGGATGAGGAGAGACTCACAGAGAGGACGAGAGAGGAGAGGCTCACAGAGAGGACGAGGAGAGACTCACAGAGAGGACGAGGAGGGACTCACAGAGAGGACGAGGATAGACTCACTGAGAGGACGAGGAGAGACTCACAGAGAGGACGAGGAGGGACTCACAGAGAGGACGAGGAGAGACTCACAGAGAGGACGAGGAGAGACTCACAGAGAGGATGAGGAGAGGCTCACAGAGAGGATGAGGAGAGACTCACAGAGAGGATGAGGAAAGACTCACAGAGAGGATGAGGAGAGACTCACAGAGAGGATGAGGAGAGACTCACAGAGAGGATGAGGAGAGACTCACAGAGAGGATGAGGAGGGACACACAGAGAGGATGAGGAGAGGATGAGGAGAGACTCACAGAGAGGACGAGGAGAGACTCACAGAGAGGACGAGGAGGGACTCACAGAGAGGACGAGGAGAGACCCACAGAGAGGACGAGGAGAGACTCACAGAGAGGACGAGGAGAGACTCACAGAGAGGACGAGGATAGACTCACAGAGAGGACGAGGAGAGACTCACAGAGAGGACGAGGAGGGACTCACAGAGAGGACGAGGAGAGACTCACAGAGAGGTCGAGGAGAGACTCACAGAGAGGATGAGGAGAGGCTCACAGAGAGGATGAGGAGAGACTCACAGAGAGGATGAGGAAAGACTCACAGAGAGGATGAGGAGAGACTCACAGAGAGGATGAGGAGAGGCTCACAGAGAGGATGAGGAGAGACTCACAGAGAGGATGAGGAGAGACTCACAGAGAGGATGAGGAGGGACACACAGAGAGGATGAGGAGAGACTCACAGAGAGGATGAGGAGAGGACCAGGAGGGGATCAGGAGAGGACCAGGAGAGGACCAGGAGAAGTTCAGGAGAGGATCAGGAGAGGATCAGGAGAGGAGAGGACCAGGAGAGGAGAGGACCAGGAGAGGAGAGGCCCAGGAGATGACCAGGAGAGGACCAGGAGATGATCAAGTCCAAGTGTGTGTCTGTTTGCTTCATATTACTCATTGGGAAGCATAGGGCTGTGTGACAGGCCAATCTCCACCAAGAGAGAGAATGTCATCATTCACCACCTCATAACCTCACACATCAGACCTGAAGAGACCTGTAGACACACACTACCTCATAACCTCACACATGAGACCTGTAGAGACCTGTAGACACACACTACCTCATAACCTCACACATGAGACCTGTAGAGACCTGTAGACACACACTACCTCATAACCTCACACATCAGACCTGAAGAGACCTGTAGACACACACACCACCTCATAACCTCACACATGAGACCTGAAGAGACCTGTAGACACACACACACACTACCTCATAACCTCACACATCAGACCTGAAGAGACCTGTAGACACACACTACCTCATTACCTCACACATCAGACCTGAAGAGACCTGTAGACACACACACACACTACCTCATAACCTCACACATCAGACCTAAAGAGACCTGTAGACACACACACACTACCTCATAACCTCACACATCAGACCTGAAGAGACCTGTAGACCCACACTACCTCATAACCTCACACATCAGTGGTCTTTATTATGTACTCTAAATTATTCTTAGCTAGAACCACAACAACATGTACACACACAGTCTTACCACCAATACCTGTTACCTAGCATGCACGCAGACACACACACACACACACACACACACAGCTAATCGATGGCCTAAGTCCATTTGCATTGTGGCTGACCAGGATGGCTGTCTTATCTTCAGTAACAGTGCAGTGTGCTAACCCACTGATCAACAGACCAACTCAACATTCTGACTGACAGACAAACTGACACACTCATCAGGACAGGAGCATAGAAAGAATTTGAAATGTCTTTATTCTTTTGGAACTTGTGTGAGGGTAATACTGTTACTGTTCATTTTTATTGTTTATTTCACTTTTGTTTATTATCTACTTCACTGCTTTGGCAATTTTAACATATGTTTCCCATGCCAATAAAGCCCTTTGAATTGAATTAAGAGAGAGAGAGAGAGAGAGAGAGAGAGAGAGAGAGAGAGAGAGAGAGGGATTGAGAGAGAGAGATGAGAAGAGGGTTAACAGAGAGAGGGATGAGAAGAGGGATAACAGAGAGAGGGATGAGAAGAGGAAAAGAGAAAAAACGATTAAAGCTTCACTTTTCACCTGTTCCCCTGAGACAAGGTACACACTTACTTACACAGGCATTTAGAGACGCACACACACACACACACACAGGGGAAATGTTCTGATTAAAGTGTTCAACCTAGGTTTATTAGGAGTCCCTTCACCATAAGAACCTTACCACCCACCCACACAGGTCATATTGTCTATAATTTAGGTTAGACTACAAGAGGAGGCTGCTATCACCTTTATTATTAATTACATCACGTACCTGCCTCCCTCCTCATCCATCACTCCCTCACCTCCCCTCTCTCCTCCTCCCTCCTGTCCCATCCCTCCCTCTTCCACTCTATGGCTTATCTGTGTGTATAAAGGTTGACATTGAATAACAGACAGAGAACAAGGCTTGCTGTAAGCCTAATCAGTGAATGAAGGACAATATATAAAGGATGGAAAGGGACACTCCTCCGGAGGAAAAGCCCTGATCTTGTTATGAATTTTTCGATTAAATAAAAGAGACAAGAGAATGAGGAAAGAGGGATAATTTTTCCTCCTCTGCTCTCCTGTAACAAGAGAAGACAGATGGTATTAGGTAGTTAGTGCACCTGTGAGTCTACATACGCTGCTATGCTGGAGACAATTAGAACAAGAATAATTACATTTTCGAATAACATCTTTGAAATAACAACATACAGATTTTTTATTATTCTAGATAGAGGATATTATTCTAGATAGAGGTTATTATTATGGATAGAGGTTATTATTATAGCTAGAGGTTATTATTCTAGATAGAGGTTATTATTATAGCTAGAGGTTATTATTCTAGATAGAGGTTATTATTCTAGATAGAGATTATTATTCTGGAAAGAGGCTATTATTACAGATAGAGGTTATTATTCTAGATATAGGTCATTATTATAGATAGAGGTTATTATTATAGATATAGGTCATTATTATAGATATAGGTCATTATTATGGATACAGGTTATTATTCTAGATAGAGGTTATTATTCTAGATAGAGGTCATTATTATGGATAGAGGATATTAGAATAGATAGAGGTTATTATTCTAGATATAGGTTATTATTCTAGATAGAGGTTATTATTATGGATAAAGGTTATTATTCTAGATAGAGGTTGTTATTCTAGATAGAGGTTATTATTCTAGATAGAGGTTATTATTCTAGATAGAGGTTATTATTCTAGATGGAGGTTGTTATTCTAGATAGAGGTTATTATTATAGATAGAGGTCATTATTATGGATAGAGGATATTAGTATAGATAGAGGTTATTATTCTAGATATAGGTTATTATTCTAGATAGAGATTATTATTATGGATAAAGGTTATTATTCTAGATAGAGGTTGTTATTCTAGATAGAGGTTATTATTATAGATAGAGGTGAAAATACAGTAAGTCTGAAAAATGTATTTCCACATGCTGTAGCCTAAGACTACGAAATCCTTCAGTAACGTTTTTCAGTCCAAAATTGTTGACACTAAACAGGATGCTAAAAACTGTAAAATATCAGTGACACATTTGAAATGCAGCCGACAATATTTAATAAACTGATATAGACATAGCTTTATCTTTCCGTTTCATATCTAATGGCCAAGTCAAGCCAACGTGAGACAGTGAAGCAACGTGCTACCGGTGGGTGTTGTTACCAGTGAGCTGAGATAAGGCGGAGCTTTACCTAGCATAGACTTATAGATGACCTGGAGCCAGTGGGTCTGGCGATGGATATGTAGAGAGGGCCAGCCGACTAGAGCATACAGGTCGCAGTGGTGGGTAATAGAAGGGGCTTTGGTAACAAAACGGATGTCACTGTGATAGACTGCATCCAGTTTGCTGAGTAGAGTATTGGAAGCTATTTTGTAGATGACATCGCCGAAGTTGAGGATCGGTAGGATAGTCAGTTTTACTAGGGTAAGTTTGGCGGTGTGAGTGAAGGACGCTTTGTTGCAAAATAGATAGCCGATTCTAGATTTGATTTTGGATTGGAGATGTTTAATATGAGTCTGGAAGGAGAGTTTACTGTCTAACCAGACACCTAGATATTTGTAGTTGTCCACATATTCTAGGTCAGAGCCGTTCATGGTAGTGATGCTAGTCGGGCGGGCGGGTGCGGGCAACGAACGGTTGAAAAGCATGCATTTGGTTTTACTAGCGTTTAGGAGCAGTTGGAGCCCACGGAAGGAGTGCTGTATGGCATTAAAGCTTGTTTGGAGGTTTGTTAGCACAGTGTCCAAAGAAGGGCCAGAAGTATACAGAATGGTGAACAGAGAAAAGAGTCGGCCCGAGAATTGAACTCTGTGGTACCCCCATAGAGACTGCCAGAGGTCCGGACAGCAGGCCCTCCGATTTGACACACTGAACTCACAGTAGTCTTTTATCGATGGCGGTTATGATATCGTTTAGTACCTTGAGCGTGGCTGAGGTGCACCCGTGACCAGCTCGGAAACCGGATTGCACAGCGGAGAAGGTACGGTGGGATTCGAAATGTTGGTCAGGATAACATCTATGAGGGTGCCCATGTTATCGGATTTAGGGTTGTACCTGGTGGGTTCCTTGATGATTTGTGTGAGATTGAGGGCATCTAGCTTAGATTGTGGGACTGTCGGAGTGTTAAGCATATCCCAGTTTAGGTCAACTAACAGAACAAACTCTGAGGATAGATGGGGGGCAATCAATTCACATATGGTGTCCAGGGCATAGCTGGGAGCTGAGGGGGGTCTATAACAGGCGGCAACAGTGAGAGACTTATTTCTGGAGAGATACAGTGTGAACTGTTTGGGCATAGACCTGGAAAGTACTTTGCAGGCTATCTCTGCAGTAGATTGCAACTCCTCCCCCAGAGGAGGAGTAGGATGAGGATCAGAACAGGTTGTCTAGTGTATTGGGGACAGAGAATAAAAGGAGCAGATTTCTGGGTGTGATGGAATAGATTCAGGGCATAATGTGCAGACAGGAGTATGGCGGGGTGCGGGTACTGTGGAGGTAAGCCCAGGCACTGAGTGATGATAAGAGAGGTTGCATCTCTGGATGTGCTGGTTCTACTGGGTGAGGTCATCGCATGTGTGGGAGTTAGGACAAAAGAGGTGTCTGAGACATGTTGAGTGGGGCTAGGGGCTCCACTGTAAACTAAAACAATGATAACTATCCTAAACAACAGTATACAAGGCATATTGACATCTGAGAGAGACATAAAGCAATCACAGGTGTTGATTGGGAGAGCTAGCTAAGACAACATCGGGTAAGATAACAACAGCTAATCAGCGATGAATGGGCAGAGAGGGTCAGTTAACTACTCACAGGGCCTGAGTTCGGGGCTAGAGCCGACAGATAAACAAACAAAAAATAATAATAATGAAAATGGAGTACCGTGGTAAATGACAGTCCAGTAGAATATCAGCTATGTAGCCAAGTGATCATAGGGTCCAGTCAACAGCAATAGATGGGGCAGGGGAGCCGTGGCGTAGTCGTATCTACGCTAGCACGTGGGAGACACGGCGTTTAAAGTCAGTTGGCCGGGGTGAGTAAAGCGTCTGCTCCGAAGCCCGGCAAACGGCGGTTGAGGGCACAGCGGATGGAATTTCGTCTGCGGACCAGTTGTGGTGGTACGGCAGGACGTCGTGTCGACAAAGGGTCCCGGGCAGATGGCGAAAGAGGTATTATTCCAGTCCACGTGCTCGAAGCAATCTTGAAGCGCGGAATCAGATTGGTCGGACCAGCATTGAACAGACCTGAGTACGGGCATTTCCTGTTTTAGTTTCTGTCTGTAGGCTGGGAGCAACCAAATTGAGTCGTGGTCAGATTTGCCGAAAGGGGGGCAGAGAATGGCTTTGTATGCGTCGCGGAAGTTAGCAAAACAATGATCCAGGATTTATAACAATGATCCAGGATTTTGCCAGCCCGGGTCGCACATTCGATATGCTGATAAAATTTAGGGAGCCTTGTTTTCAGATTAGCCTTTTTTAAATCCCCAGCCACAATAAATGCGGCCTCAGGATATGTGGTTTCCAGTTTACATAGAGTCTAATTAATTTCTTTCAGTGCGTCGATGTGTCAGCTTGAGGGGGGATATACACGGCTGTGATTATAATCGAAGAGAATTCTCTTGGTAGATAATGCGGTCGGCATTTGATTGTAAGGAATTCTAGGTTAGGTGAACAAAAAGACTTGAGTTCCTGTATGTTGTTATGATCACACCACGTCTCGTGGCATACACCCCCGCCCTTCTTCTTACCAGATAGATGTTTGTTTCTGTTGGCACGATGCGTGAAGAAACCAGGTGGCTGTACCAACTCTGATAACGTGTGCTGAGTGAGCCATGTTTCCATGAAGCAAAGAACGTTGCAATTGCTGAAGTCTCTCTGGAAGGCAACCCTTGCTCGGATTTCGTCTACCTTGTTGTCCAGAGACTGGACATTGGCAAGTAGTATACTCGGGAGCGTTGCGCGATGTGCCCGCCTAGGGAGCCTGACCAGATCACCGCCTCGTCTGCCCCTTCTCTTGCGCCGCCGTTGTTTTGGGTCGCCAGCTGGGATCCGGTCTATTGTCCTGGTTGGTGGACCAAATAGAGGATCCGCTTCGGGAAAGTCGTATTCCTGGTCGTAATGTTGGTAAGTTGACGTTGCTCTTATATCCAATAGTTCCCCCCGGCTGTTAGTAATAAAACTTAAGATTTCCCGGGGTAACAATATAAGAAGTAATACATAAAAAAACGAAATACTGCATAGCTTCCTAAGAACGTGAAGCAAGGCTGCCATCTCTGTCGGCGCCGGAAGTTAATAATGTGGGGTACAGTATGATCATGCTGGTGAAAACATTTATGTTCAACATAACATGTGATTTCAACTCATCAATGCAGCAGAAAGCTATTTCTCATCATCCTTATATGAAAGTATTTGATAAAAACATCTCAGGTCTGGGATCAGAAGGTCAACTTGGGTTAAAGGAATAATTTGGCAGTGAAAGAATTCTCAGCACTTTAATTAGCTCTACTTGTCTAAGTATGAAAGCTTTCAGTGAACATAATTACTGATGGCCATGGAATACATTTATGACTGAACACAATTATTCCCGCATACGACGTTCCGAGTCGCTCTTTTACTTTGTCACTTTGATTGGAGCATGTTTTGTGTTTAAGGTATACAGCCCTTGAGTGTAAATCATCGATCGTTTGCTGCGGTTGTCAAACCAAGAGAGGGAGAGAACAAATGAGGGCTCTCTCTATCTCTCTAGTTCTCTCTCTCGCTCCCTCTCTTGCTCTCTCTCTCTCTATTTCTCTCTCCATCTCTCGCTCTCTCTCTATTTCACTCTCTCTCTCTATTTCTCTCCCTCTCTCCCTTGCGCTATCTCTATTTCTCTCTCCCTCTCTCCCTTGCGCTATCTCTATTTCTCTATTTCTCTCTTTCTTTTTCTGCACACCATTCAGTGGAGTGAATAATTAAACGTCTAACTCATTCATCACAGCTAATGTCACTTTCCTTAAGACAGTTATTTCATGCTGACCCAAATATATATTTAAAAAATAAGCGTGTGATTCAACCTTGAAATGCTACAACAGACTCACCCCCACGTCCCTCCATCCGCCAAGTATGTAAGGAAGTAGAAGTTTTGGGCTATGTCTCTCTGCGTCTCTCTGCGCCTCTCTGTGTCTCTCGGTGCCTCTCTGTGTCGCTCTATGCCTCTCTGTGTATCTCTGTGCCTCTCTGAGCCTCTGTGCCTCTCTGTGCCTCTGCGTCTCTCTGTGCCTCTCTGCGTCTCTCTGTGCCTCTCTGTGTATCTCTGTGCCTCTCTGAGCCTCTGTGCCTCTCTGCGTCTCTCTGTGCCTCTCTGTGTATCTCTGTGCCTCTCTGAGCCTCTGTGCCTCTCTGTGCCTCTCTGTGCCTCTCTGAGCCTCTGTGCCTCTCTGCGTCTCTCTGTGCCTCTCTGTGTTTATCTGTGCCTCTCTGTGCCTCTCTGTGCCTCTCTGTGCCTCTCTGTGTCGCTCTGTGTTGCTCTCTGTACCTCTCAGTGTCGCTCTGTGCCTCTCTGTGTCTCTCTTTGTCTCTATGTGTCTCTCTGTGTCTCTCTGTGTCTCTGTGTGTCTCTCTGTGTTGCTCTCTGTCATTGTTTCTCTGTGACTATCTGTGCCTCTCTGCGTCTCTCTGTGCCTCTCTGTGTTTATCTGTGCCTCTCTGTGCCTCTCTGTGTATCTCTGTGCCTCTCTGAGCCTCTGTGCCTCTCTGTGCCTCTCTGCGTCTCTCTGTGCCTCTGTGCCTCTCTGTGTTTATCTGTGCCTCTCTGTGTCGCTCTGTGTTGCTCTCTGTACCTCTCAGTGTCGCTCTGTGCCTCTCTGTGTCTCTCTTTGTCTCTATGTGTCTCTCTGTGTCTCTCTGTGTTGCTCTGTGTCTCTGTGTGTCTCTCTGTGTTGCTCTCTGTCATTGTTTCTCTGTGACTATCTGGGCCTCTCAGTGTCGCTCTGTGCCTCTCTGTGCCTCTCCGTGTCTCTCTGTGTCTCTCTGTGTCTCTCTGTGCCTCTCTGTTTCTTTCTGTGTATCTCTCTGTGCCTCTGTGTCTCTCTGTGTCTTTCTGCTAGTGCTCTGAATGGATGAAGCAATGTTCTTAAGCATAGTTCTTTGTACTCTCTCTGGGCCGGAGTGCTGAGATGAGCACCCTATAGTGAAAACAGATCTCTCTCTATCAATTCAATTCAAAGGGCTTTATTGGCATTGGTTTACACTGCCAAAACAAGTGAAAAAGTTAAATAAACAATCAGAAATGAACAGTTAACAAAATAATAGAGACATTTCAAATGTTATATTACTGACTAACAGTGTTGTAACAATGTGCAAATAGTTAAAGTACGAAAGGGAAAATAAATAAACCTAAATATAGGTTGTATTTATAATGGTGTTTGTTCTTCACTGGTTGCCCTTTTCTTGTGGCAACAGGTCACACATCTTGCTGCTGTGATAACACACTGTGGTAGTTCACCCAGTAGATATGGGAGTTTATCAAAATGGTATTTGTTTTCAAATTCTTTGTGGGTCTGTGTAATCTCAGAGAAATATGTGACTCTAATGTGGTCATACATTTGGCAGGAGGTTAGAAAGTGCAGCTCAGTTTCCACTCAGTTTGTACTCTCTGTTTAGGGCCAAATAGCATTCCAGTTTGCTTTGTCTTTTGGTTAGTTCTTTCCAATGTGTCAAGTAATTATCTTTTTGTTTTGTCATGATTTGGTTGGGTCTAATTGGCTCTGTGGGGTCTGTTTGTGTTTGTGAACAGAGCCCCAGGACCAGCTGTCTGACAGGACTCTTCTCCAGGTTCATATCTCTGTAGGTGATGGCTTTCTTATGGAAAGGAGGTGCCCTCAGAGGTGCCCTGCTCTATTCTTATTTTTAGGTGGTTGTAGAATTTAATGGTTATTGTCTGGATTTTTATAATTAGCGGGTATCGTCCTAATTCTGCTCTGCATGCATTATTTGGTGTTTTACATTGTACACTGAAGATGTCTCAATTTGGTGTTTGTCCCATTTTGTAGAGGGCAATGTGTTTTATAACTGATTCAAGTCTTTTTAGCCAGATCCTAATTGGGATGTTGAGTTTTGTGTTCCTTTTGATGGTGTAGAAGACCCTTCTTGCCTTGTCTCTTAGATCTTTCACAGCCTTGTTGAATTTACCTGCGGTGTTGATGTTTAGGCCGAGGTACATATAGTTCGTTGTGTGCTCTAGGGCAACGGTGTCTAGATGGAATTTCTATTTGTGGTCCTGGCGACTGGACCTTTTTTGGAACACCATTATTTTTGTCTTACTGAGATTTACTGAAGGGGCCCAGGTCTGACAGAATCTGTGCAGAAGATCTAGGTACTGCTGTAGGCCCTCCTTGGTTGGGGACAGAAGCACCAGATCATTAGCAAACAGTAAACATTTGACTTCAGATTCTAGTAGGGTGAGGCCGGGTGCTGCAGACTGTTCTAGTGCTCTTACCAAGATTGTGTAAATGGATTTTATAATGCCATATATTTCCCCCCCAACACCGCTTTCCATCAATTTATATAGCAGACTGTCATGCCAAATTGAGTCAAAAGCTTTTTTGAAATCAACAAAGCACGAAAAAACATTGCTTTTGTTTTGGCTATAGAAACTAGGACCAATGCTATGGAAACTTTGTTTCTCTCTCCATCTCTCTCTCCCACCCTCTGTTCTCTCTTTGCAATTGTTCTTTGTTCTCCTTTTCCCACATTTTCTCCCTCTCTCACCTCCGTCATTTTCTGTAGCTGCTCCCGGTCCCATTCCTGGACACCTTCTTTCTTTCTTTCCCCCTCCCGTTCTTTATCTCTCTCTCCCCTCTCTCTCTCCCTCACTGTCTTCATGAGTTCCATGTCTAGTTATTAAGCTGAAGTCAGAGTAAGGATGGGCCCATCCATTAACCCTGAGCACCGCTGGGCCTCGGAACACCTGCTGTACACACACCACCCTGATGGAGAACATCACCTGCATTACCAGGGTCACCGCCAACCTGCCTGGCAAACACACATGTACACACACACACACACGCACGGACAGACACACACAGCTTGAAGTCAGGAAACAGCTGGAGGTCAGGAATCACTAACATCAAGAAAGAGAAAGAGAGAGTGTTTAGAGACAGAGAGAAAGGGGATGAGTGTTGTGAAGAAGAAACAGGCCTGTTTTAAAGGGTGACCACCTTCTAGGGTGGGGAAGGGGGGGTACAACTTTGTTTTTAGAAAGAAAGAACTGGGACCATCAAATATTTATGTAGCTTAGCCTGGGCTGCCAAACCACACCACAGCAGGCAGGCAGCGCATCAAGGATTCAGACCCATGAAAAATGGATGGGTTGAAAGAAGGGTCGCTCTATTCTAAGACGGAGATAAGAGGGCTCCGAGGTGCTCTGCTCTATTCTAAGACTGAGATAAGAGGGCTCTGAGGTGCCCTGCTCTATTCTAAGACTGGGATAAGAGGGCTCCGAGGTGCCCTGCTCTATTCTAAGACTGAGATAAGAGGGCTCCGAGGTGCCCTGCTCTATTCTAAGATGGAGATAAGAGGGCTCCGAGGTGCCCTGCTCTATTCTAAGACAGAGATAAGAGGGCTCCGAGGTGCCCTGCTCTATTCTAAGACAGAGATAAGAGGGCTCCGAGGTGCCCTGCTCTATTCTAAGACTGGGATAAGAGGGCTCCGAGGTGCCCTGCTCTATTCTAAGACGGAGATAAGAGGGCTCCGAGGTGCCCTGCTCTATTCTAAGACGGAGATAAGAGGGCTCCGAGGTGCCCTGCTCTATTCTAAGACGGAGATAAGAGGGCTCCGAGGTGCCCTGCTCTATTCTAAGACTGGGATAAGAGGGCTCCGAGGTGCCCTGCTCTATTCTAAGACGGAGATAAGAGGGCTCCGAGGTGCCCTGCTCTATTCTTAGACGGAGATAAGAGGGCTCCGAGGTGCCCTGCTCTATTCTAAGATGGAGATAAGAGGGCTCCGAGGTGCCCTGCTCTATTCTAAGACAGAGATAAGAGGGCTCCGAGGTGCCCTGCTCTATTCTAAGACTGAGATAAGAGGGCTCTGAGGTGCCCTGCTCTGTTCTAAGACAGAGATAAGAGGGCTCCGAGGTGCCCTGCTCTATTCTAAGACAGAGATAAGAGGGCTATGAAATGCCCTGCTCTATTCTAAGACGGAGATAAGAGGGCTCCGAGGTGCCCTGCTCTATTCTAAGATGGAGATAAGAGGGCTCCGAGGTGCCCTGCTCTATTCTAAGATGGAGATAAGAGGGCTCCGAGGTGCCCTGCTCTATTCTAAGACAGAGATAAGAGGGCTCCGAGGTGCCCTGCTCTATTCTAAGACAGAGATAAGAGGGCTCCGAGGTGCCCTGCTCTATTCTAAGACTGGGATAAGAGGGCTCTGAGGTGCCCTGCTCTATTCTAAGACAGAGATAAGAGGGCTCCGAGGTGCCCTGCTCTATTCTAAGACAGAGATAAGAGGGCTCCGAGGTGCCCTGCTCTATTCTAAGACGGAGATAAGAGGGCTCTGAGGTGCCCTGCTCTATTCTAAGAGAGAGATAAGAGGGCTCCGAGGTGCCCTGCTCTATTCTAAGATGGAGATAAGAGGGCTCAGAGGTGCCCTGCTCTATTCTAAGACAGAGATAAGAGGGCTCCGAGGTGCCCTGCTCTATTCTAAGACTGAGATTAGAGATTCTTCAGTAAAAAGGTGTGCCAGTGACCAGCACTGCTTTCCCATGCGTTTAACCCAACCCCTCTGAATCAGAGAGGTGCAGGGGGCTGCCTTAATCGACATCCCCGTCTTCGGAGCCTGGGGAACAGTGGGTTAACTGCCTTGCTCAGGGGCAGAACGACAGATTTTTACCATGTCAGCTCAGTAAATAGCTTGGCCTTCTACAGTATTGTCCTGTGGGAGCAGAGGGCTGGATAGTCTCACTTTGATTCTGGGAGGAAGGGTAGTGAAAGATACTGTATCTGTATTCAGACAGTGGTGAACTACCAAACTGCCTAGCATCCTCAGGACTAGATCTCTTCTGTCTGAGATGTCTTAAGAGGTGATGTCTAAGAGAGCTCAGCATGCCTATTCCCCTGTTCCACCAAGCCTCACACACACATCCATCCGGTAATAATCAATAACCTTCCTTATGGCAACCCTTGCTGTGGTAACCGTCTCCGCGGTTCCAGACCTTTTGTCATCAAGTGAGCTGTCTAATTCCTTCGTCGCCCAGAGGGCCCAGGTCTAATAATCAAGCCTGTTAGAGATACCTGGGGACTGGGGAACATTTCTCCTCCTTCTGTCTCCCTCGCTCCTCCCCTCCATCTCATCCTACTTAAAATCTGTCAGAGAGAGGGCACATGCACACACAATGCTATAGAAACCAGGACCAATGCTATGGAAACCAGGACTAACGCTATGGAAACCAGGACCAATGCTATAGAAACCAGGACCAATGCTATAGAGACCACGACTAATGCTACATAAACCAAAACCAGTGCTAAAGAAACCAGGACCAATTCTATAGAAACCAGGACCAATTCTATAGAAACCAAGACCAATGCTATAGAAACCAGGACCAATGCTATGGAAACCAGGACCAACGCTATGGAAACCAGGACTAACGCTATGGAAACCAGGACTAACGCTATAGAAACCAGGACCAATGCTATAGAAACCAGGACCAATGCTATAGAAACCAGGACCAATGCTATGGAAACCAGGACTAACGCTATGGAAACCAGGACCAATGCTATAGAAACCAGGACCAATGCTATAGAGACCACGACTAATGCTACATAAACCAAAACCAGTGCTAAAGAAACCAGGACCAATTCTATAGAAACCAGGACCAATTCTATAGAAACCAAGACCAATGCTATAGAAACCAGGACCAATGCTATAGAAACCAAGATCAATGCTATAGAAACCAGGACCAACGCTATGGAAACCAGGACTAACGCTATGGAAACCAGGACCAATGCTATAGAAACCAGGACCAATGCTATAGAGACCACGACTAATGCTACATAAACCAAAACCAGTGCTAAAGAAACCAGGACCAATTCTATAGAAACCATGACCAATTCTATATAAACCAAGACCAATGCTATAGAGACCACGACTAATGCTACATAAACCAAAACCAGTGCTAAAGAAACCAGGACCAATTCTATAGAAACCAGGACCAATTCTATAGAAACCAAGACCAATGCTATAGAAACCAGGACCAATGCTATAGAAACCAAGATCAATGCTATAGAAACCAGGACCAATGCTATGGAAACCAGGACTAACGCTATGGAAACCAGGACCAATGCTATAGAAACCAGGACCAATGCTATAGAGACCACGACTAATGCTACATAAACCAAAACCAGTGCTAAAGAAAACAGGACCAATTCTATAGAAACCAGGACCAATTCTATAGAAACCAAGACCAATGCTATAGAAACCAGGACCAATGCTATAGAAACCAAGATCAATGCTATAGAAACCAGGACCAATGCTATGGAAACCAGGACTAACGCTATGGAAACCAGGACCAATGCTATAGAAACCAGGACCAATGCTATGGAAACCAGGACTAACGCTATGGAAACCAGGACCAATGCTATAGAAACCAGGACCAATGCTATAGAGACCACGACTAATGCTACATAAACCAAAACCAGTGCTAAAGAAACCAGGACCAATGCTATGGAAACCAGGACCAACGCTATGGAAACCAGGACTAACGCTATGGAAACCAGGACTAACGCTATGGAAACCAGGACCAATGCTATAGAAACCAGGACCAATGCTATGGAAACCAGGACTAACGCTATGGAAACCAGGACCAATGCTATAGAAACCAGGACCAATGCTATAGAGACCACGACTAATGCTACATAAACCAAAACCAGTGCTAAAGAAACCAGGACCAATTCTATAGAAACCAGGACCAATTCTATAGAAAGCAAGACCAATGCTATAGAAACCAGGACCAATGCTATAGAAACCAAGATCAATGCTATAGAAACCAGGACCAACGCTATGGAAACCAGGACTAACGCTATGGAAACCAGGACCAATGCTATAGAAACCAGGACCAATGCTATAGAGACCACGACTAATGCTATAGAGACCACGACTAATGCTACATAAACCAAAACCAGTGCTAAAGAAACCAGGACCAATTCTATAGAAACCAGGACCAATTCTATAGAAACCAAGACCAATGCTATAGAAACCAGGACCAATGCTATAGAAACCAAGATCAATGCTATAGAAACCAGGACCAATGCTATAGAAACCAGGACCAATGCTATAGAGACCACGACTAATGCTACATAAACCAAAACCAGTGCTAAAGAAACCAGGACCAATTCTATAGAAACCAGGACCAATTCTATAGAAACCAAGACCAATGCTATAGAAACCAGGACCAATGCTATAGAAACCAAGATCAATGCTATAGAAACCAGGACCAATGCTATGGAAACCAGGACTAACACTATGGAAACCAGGACCAATGCTATAGAAACCAGGACCAATGCTATAGAGACCACGACTAATGCTACATAAACCAAAACCAGTGCTAAAGAAACCAGGACCAATTCTATAGAAACCAGGACCAATTCTATGGAAACCAAGACCAATGCTATAGAAACCAGGACCAATGCTATAGAAACCAAGATCAATGCTATAGAAACCAGGACCAATGCTATGGAAACCAGGACCAATGCTATAGAAACCAGGACCAATGCTATAGAAACCAGGACCAATGCTATGGAAACCAGGACCAATTCTATGGAATCCAAGACAGCAGAAGAGTCATGTTGTCGAGATCACAGAGACAGAGTCACTCTGTGTATCAGTGGCATTCGTTTTCAGCCTATTAATGTACATCTGACTGTGTGTGCGAGTCTCTATGTTTGTGCAAGCCAGATTATGTAAATCTGACTATGCGTGTGCATGTGTGCTTTATGTGTATTTAAGGAGGAACAGTTTGTGTGTGTGTATGTGTATGTATAAAAATATATATGTTTTATTGTCACATACACCAGACAGGGTGAAATGTGTTGTTTTACAGTGTGTGTGTGGGGATGTGTGTGTTTTTATGCATTTATGCTTACGTGCGTTTTTGTGTTTGCATGTATGTGTTTAGAGGTGTGTGTGCGTGTGTGTGTGTGTGTGTGTCCGCTTGTTAATGCGAGTTTGACTGTTTGTGTGCCAGTGCAAGATCCACTCATCCAGCATGGTGATTCAGAGCCTAGAGTATCCTAAGCAGTGTGCCAGCCTGCTGTTCCAGTGCCCCAGCCCGGCTTATGTAAAAGCAGAAGAGAGCTTTAGAGTGAAATTGAGAGCACATAACACATGCATAGGCATACATCAACTTATCTGAGAGGAGAGGAGAGGGAAGAACAGAGAGATCAGAGAGGGGGAGAGAGGGGGAAGAGAGCAAAGAGTGGGGAAGTGAGAGCAGAGACGGGGGAAGAGAGAGCAGAGAGGGGGAGGGGGAAATTGGGGAGAGAGGGGTTAGAGGGGAGAGAAGGGGGAAAATTGGGGAGAGAGGGAGGAAAGAGGGGAGAGAGGGGGAAGAGGGGGAAAGAGGGAGAGAGAGGGGGATAAGGGTGAAAAGAGGGAGGGAGAGGGGGTGAAAAGAGGGGAGAGAGGGGAGAGAGGGGGAAAGAGGGGGAGAGGGGAGAGAGGGGGAAGAGGGGGAAAGAGGGAGAGAGAGGGGGATAAGGGTGAAAAGAGAGGAGGGGAGGGGAGAGGGGGTGAAAAGAGGGGAGAGAGGGGAAAGAGGGGAGAGAGGGGGAAGAGGGGGAAAGAGGGAGAGAGAGGGGGGATAAGGGTGAAAAGAGGGAGGGGAGAGGGGGGTGAAAAGAGGGGGAGAGAGGGGGGAAAGAGGGGGAGAGAGGGTGGAAAGAGGGGAAGAGGGGGAGAGAGGGAGGAAAGAGGGGAAGAAGGGGGGAAAGAGGGGGAGTGGTGAAAATAGGGGCAGAGAGGGGGCAGAGAGGGAAAGAGAAGACATGGAGGAGAAAATGTGAAGCAGGTACAGGTCAGTGAAATGGAGAAAAAAAGAGAGAAATGAGAGCAAGAGAAAATAAAGTGGAAAAGGACAGGAAGTGTAGGCAGGAGAGGGAGACAGAGTGATAACTGGGAGAGGACGACAAATAAAGCATTAGTAAAAGAGAGTGAGAGTGAGAGAGAAAGAGATAGAGCGAGAGAAAGAGGGAGCAAGAGCGTTTGCGGGTGCGTGTGTGAGGCTCCTGCTGAGATAATGGGCTACTCTCCCAACAGGGTGCTTGTTTGGCCCTTTTCCCAACCACATGCACCATGTTGCTTAAAACACACAAAAAGATAATCTGATGTGCTCTCCTTTCACTTCTCTCGCCCTCTCTCTCCTCTCACTCCACTCTCATCCTCCCTCCTCGCCCTTAGCTAATGGGCTTCCCATACTACTCAACCACTGGTATGTCTGATAGGTTCGAGGTGGAAAAGACCTCCTTCACTGATAACCTACAGAATGGAATACTCCTCAGATAAACTGTCACCTGATTAGGAAGAGGAACAAGAGAGCTAGACAATGGAGGAATCTAGCAGAAGGAGAACATTGACCCAGTTACAACAAACAAATGGTGAGTAAAGTAAACTGAGGTGCAGTAATGACTGTCCCGGCACAAAATGTCTGCTGTGCTTGTTGAGTCTTTTGAATCTGATGGGAAATGGTATGGAGGGAAGGAGGGATGGAGGGAGGGATGGAGGGGGTGGAGGGATGGTGGTTTGGAGGCAGGGATGGAGGGAGGGATGGCGGTATGGAGGGAGGGATGGCGGTATGGAGGGAGGGACGGAGGGATGGATGGAGGTATGGATGAAAGGATGGATGAATGGAGCTATGGAGGGATGGATGGAGGTATGGAGGGATGGAGCTATGGAGGGATGGATGGAGGGATGGAGCTATGGAGGGATGGATGGAGGTATGGAGGGATGGATGGAGGGAGGGATGGATGTATAGAGGGAGGGATGGAGGGATGGCGGTATGGAGGGAGGGATAGAGGGATGGATGTATGGAGGGATGGATGTATAGAGGGATGGAGGGATGGATGGAGGGATGGATGGAGGTATGGATGGAAGGATGGAGGGATGGAGCTAAGGCGGGATGGATGGAGGGAGGGATGGATGTATAGAGGGATGGAGGGATGGATGGATGGAGGGAGTTAATAACATATTCATCTGCACAGGGAGCTCATGTGCTAAGGCTAGAGGAAAATGCAGAGCCGGAGCGGAAAGGAAAGGTAGCAGGTAAAGTCAATTATATACTGCTAACAGCCGTTTACGTGGGAAAGACACACACATACAGTGCATTCGGAAAGTATTGAGACCCCTTGACATTTTCCACATTTTGTTATGTTACAGCGTTATTCTAAAATGGATTAAAAAATAAATCTCATCAATCTACACACAATAACCCATAATGACAAAACAAAAACAGATTTTTAGACATTTTTGAAATATCACATTATTTACATAAGTGTCATGCCCTTTACTCAGTACTTGAAGCCCCAAGGGCAGTGATTACAACCTCGAGTCTTCTTGGGTATGACGCTACAAGCTTGGCCCATCTGTATTTGGGGAGTTTCTCACATTCTTCTCTGCAGATCCTCTCAAGCTCTGTCAGGTTGGATGGGGAGCGTTGCTGCACAGCTATTTTCAGGTCACTCCAGAGAAGTTTGATCGGGTTCAAGTCTGGGCACTGGCTGGGCCACTCAAGGACATTCAGAGACTTGTCCCAAAGCCACTCCTGCATTGTCTTGGCTGTGTGCTTAGGGTCGTTGTCCTGTTGGAAGGTGAACCTTCGCCCCAGTCTGAGGTCCTGAGCACTCTGGAGCAGGTTTTCATCAAGGATCTCTCTGTACTTTGGTACGGTACCTTCTGGTGTGTTTAACCACATCCAGGCCTGAGATAGCAGGTGTCCTGACCTGAGATGATCCAATAATCACACAGCCTTTATTGCTTGTCTATTAGCACCTTTTTAGCAGCGATCTATTCCATTTCCACCTCCCTCCCTCGACAATCGTAATACAGCAGGCAGCACAACCAAACCACACTCTGCATATTCCACATTTCACAAAGCCGCTATAGTGTACCAAGCTGTAAGGGGTAAGGGTTTACACCCCTAGCCAGTCACTCACCAACGCATGTATACAAGGCACACGTGCACATGACAGTACAGGAATGCACACACAAGCATTCTCACACATGCTGATGAGTAAGTGATAGGCCGAAAACAAAAGCCTGCACAAAGCTCTCCAGGACCAAGGTTGATGTGACCAGTAGCGTAGAGTATGCTAGACAGTATAGCACCTTATATACACACCACTGGTCAACAAACCTTGGTGTAGAGTAGTTTGGTCTGGTGTAATTACGGATACTCCGGGACTAAAGTCTAGTGGAATTGAGTCAAATGCTCTATTAAGTTCTGGGCGAGACGTGTTTGAAACTGTACTAATGAGGCTAGCGAAGTAACCACCCTCTAAACGGAAACTCCAGTTCCAGGCAAGTCTACGGGCGAAATGTCCCCTCCCCATTCGACATTCGAAAGATGCGAAATCGTGATTTGTCCAAATTAACCGTGATGAAATAACCAGCATACCGGAACAAAGTTTGTTGTTTCTCGTCGCATCCCACAGTCTGTGGACAGATGCTACTTCTATTCATGTTAAATGCATCTGTCCACCAGAGATTAGGTGTGGAAGTACGGGAAAAGGATTGTTAGACTAATTCTGGGCCAGGTGCCACACCGTACTTCCTGCGTCCCCTTCAGCAACCCTCTTGTCAATCGCACACACGCTCTGGCCCCCATCCTGCTCACCGCTCATAACTCATAGTGTCAGTACGCTGCACGCCAGAGACCGACAGGAATATGAATTGGACACTCACTTTCACTCCATCCTTGCAATTATAGCAAAGAGAGATACTGTAGGATGCCCTAGTTGACATAAATACGCATGCTTCCACATAGACAGACACTCAAACACAACTTCCTGTTGAGGATTTATGTGTTAGCAGGACATTACCTGTGACTGCAAGCTAACAAACTAAGGGTCTTCCCAGCTCTACCTCTTACAGTGCACAGTGCCTGCTATGCTCCTATGGATACATACAGTACTGTACAGTGGTGGATACTAAGGGCAATAGCCTCCTGAGTATTGCAGTCATGCTGAATACACTGTACAGCTGAATACACTGTATGCACACACACGCACACATGCACAAACACACTGATTGCTGAACTGGGATCCTCAAAGGCAGTGTTATACATTATTAACTAATGTCGGATGTGGGCTGTCGCTCTGGGTCTCAAACTCTGGACTGACAAAAGCACTGCTGCTCGCCTCTGGCCACACACGCACACACCACACAAACACACCCACAAAACCACACGCACAAACGCACGCCTGCCAACACCTTGCCTCTGGCCACCTTCACAGGAAACCTATCAGCCAATCAAAACAGGTTTCTCTAACTGGAGCACGGCAATTAAACTGGCTCAGTTCACAGCCTCCAACCCTCCCTCTATCCCTCCCTCCTTCCACCCCCTCTCCTCTTCTCCTGTTCCACTCCCTCTCCTCTTCTGCTCTTCCACCTCCTCTCCTCTTCTCCTGTTCCACCCCCTCTCCTCTTCTCCTGTACCACCTCCTCTCCTCTTCTCCTGTTCCACCACTTCTCCTCTTCTCCTGTTCCACCTCCTCTCCTCTTCTCCTGTTCCACCTCCTCTCCTCTTCTCCTGTTCCACCCCCTCTCCTCTTCTCCTGTTCCACCACTTCTCCTCTTCTCCTGTTCCACCTCCTCTCCTCTTCTCCTGTTCCACCCCCTCTCCTCTTCTCCTGTACCACCTCCTCTCCTCTTCTCCTGTTCCACCACTTCTCCTCTTCTCCTGTTCCACCTCCTCTCCTCTTCTCCTGTTCCACCACTTCTCCTCTTCTCCTGTTCCACCTCCTCTCCTCTTCTCCTGTTCCACCTCCTCTCCTCTTCTCCTGTTCCACCACTTCTCCTCTTCTCCTGTTCCACCTCCTCTCCTCTTCTTCTGTTCGACTCCCTCTCCTCTTCTCCTGTTCCACCTCCTCTCCTCTTCTTCTGTTCCACCTCCTCTCCTCTTCTCCTGTACCACCTCCTCTCCTCTTCTCCTGTTCCACCACTTCTCCTCTTCTCCTGTTCCACCTCCTCTCCTCTTCTCCTGTTCCACCTCCTCTCCTCTTCTCCTGTACCACCTCCTCTCCTCTTCTCCTGTTCCACCTCCTCTCCTCTTCTCCTGTTCCACCTTCTCTCCTCTTCTCCTGTTCCACCTCCTCTCCTCTTCTCCTGTACCACCTCCTCTCCTCTTCTCCTGTTCCACCTCCTCTCCTCTTCTCCTGTTCCACCTCCTCTCCTCTTCTCCTGTACCACCTCCTCTCCTCTTCCCCTGTACCACCTCCTCTCCTCTTCTCCTGTTCCACCACTTCTCCTCTTCTCCTGTACCACCTCCTCTCCTCTTCTCCTGTTCCACCTCCTCTCCTCTTCTCCTGTTCCACCTTCTCTCCTCTTCTCCTGTTCCACCTCCTCTCCTCTTCTCCTGTACCACCTCCTCTCCTCTTCTCCTGTTCCACCTCCTCTCCTCTTCTCCTGTTCCACCTCCTCTCCTCTTCTCCTGTACCACCTCCTCTCCTCTTCTCCTGTTCCACCTCCTCTCCTCTTCTCCTGTTCCACCTTCTCTCCTCTTCTCCTGTTCCACCTCCTCTCCTCTTCTCCTGTACCACCTCCTCTCCTCTTCTCCTGTTCCACCTCCTCTCCTCTTCTCCTGTTCCACCTCCTCTCCTCTTCTCCTGTACCACCTCCTCTCCTCTTCTTCTGTTCCACCTCCTTTCCTCTTCTCCTGTTCCACCTCCTCTCCTCTTCTCCTGTTCCACCTCCTCTCCTCTTCTTCTGTTCGACTCCCTCTCCTCTTCTCCTGTTCCACCTCCTCTCCTCTTCTTCTGTTCCACCTCCTCTCCTCTTCTCCTGTACCACCTCCTCTCCTCTTCTCCTGTTCCACCTCCTCTCCTCTTCTTCTGTTCCACCTCCTCTCCTCTTCTCCTGTACCACCTCCTCTCCTCTTCTCCTGTACCACCTCCTCTCCTCTTCTCTTGTTCCACCTCCTCTCCTCTTCTTCTGTTCCACCCCCTCTCTTCTTCTCCTGTTCCACCTCCTCTCCTCTTCTTCTGTTCCACTCCCTCTCCTCTTCTCCTGTTCCACCTCCTCTCCTCTTCTTCTGTTCCACTCCCTCTCCTCTTCTCCTGTTCCACCTCCTCTCCTCTTCTCCTGTTCCACCCCCTCTCCTCTTCTCCTGTACCACCTCCTCTCCTCTTCTCCTGTACCACCTCCTCTCCTCTTCTTCTGTTCCACCTCCTCTCCTCTTCTCCTGTACCACCTCCTCTCCTCTTCTCCTGTTCCACCTCCTCTCCTCTTCTTCTGTTCCACCTCCTCTCCTCTTCTCCTGTACCACCTCCTCTCCTCTTCTTCTGTTCCACCTCCTCTCCTCTTCTCCTGTACCACCTCCTCTTCTCCTGTTCCACCTCCTCTCCTCTTCTTCTGTTCCACCTCCTCTCCTCTTCTCCTGTTCCACCCCCTCTCCTCTTCTCCTGTACCACCTCCTCTCCTCTTCTCCTGTTCCACCTCCTGTCCTCTTCTCCTGTTCCACCTCCTCTCCTCTTCTCCTGTTCCACCTCCTCTCCTCATCCACCCCCTCTTCTCTTCTCCTGTTCCACCCCCTCTTCTCCTCTTTCTCTCTACACCCTCCCCTCACATGAATCTGATGTGTATTACTTTTATTATTATTATTATTATCATTATTATTATTATTATCATTTTTGTTATTATTATTATTATTCTCATTATTGTTATTATCATTATTAGTATCATTATTATTAGTATTATCATTATTATTAATTTAATTATTAGTATCATTATTGTTATTATTATCATTATCATTATTATCATTATAATTATCATTATTATTATCATTATTATTAATTTCATTATTAGTATCATTATTATGATTATTATTATTGTAAATATCATTATTATTATCACTATTATCATTATTATTATAATTGTATTATTATTATCATTATAATCATTATTATTATTATCATTGTTATGGTTATTATTATGGTTATTATTATTATCATTATCATTATTATTATTATCATTATTATCATTATTATTATTATCCCTCCATCCCTTTATCTCTCCCACACAATCTCTCCTGTCATTAAGAGTATGATACTGGCAGATACTGTAGGCTGCACTAGGGCACGGTAATGGTAACATTGCTATATGGTCATTATCTAGATGTGAGTAGTGATCAGGTCTATCCCTGTCTGTGCTGTAGAGACTAGGGCTCATCACTACTCACACTGGGGCAATAAGGAAGATATCTGTCTATCCCTGTCTGTGCTGTACAGCGTATCACTACTCAGCACATTGGGGCAATAAGGAAGATATCTGTCTATCCCTGTCTGTGCTGGACAGCGTATCACTACTCAGCACATAGGGGCAATAAGGAAGATATCTGTCTACAGAAGAGGGTATGTAACCCTGTGAGATAGAAGGGGTTTGTATATAGCTCTCCTTGGGACACTCAGCCGTTGGAGGGGGGTATTATCACTTCAGCGAGCAGGCCTTTCTAATCGACCTGGCCCGGGTATCCTGGAAGGATATTGACCTCATCCCGTCAGTAGAGGATGCCTGGTTATTCTTTAAAAGTGCCTTCCTCACCATCTTAAATAAGCACGCCCCATTCAAGAAATTTAGAACCAGGAACAGATATAGCCCTTGGTTCTCTTCAGACCTGACTGCCCTTGACCACCGCAAAAACATCATGTGGCGTTCTGCATTAGCATCGAACAGCCCCCGTGATATGCAACTTTTCAGGGAAGCCAGGAACCAATATACACTGGCAGTTAGGAAAGCCAAGGCTTTCAAGAAGAAATTTGCTTCCTGTAACACAAAAAACAAAAAGTTCTGGGACACTGTAAAGTCCATGGAGAATAAGAGCACCTCCTCCTAGCTGCCCACTGCACTGAGGATAGGAAACGCTGTCACCAACGATAAACCCACAATAATTGAGAATTTCAATAAGCATTTTTCTACGGCTGGCCATGCTTTCCACCTGGCTACCCCTACTCCGGTCAACAGCCCTGCACCCCCCTCAGTAACTCGCCAAAGCCTCCCCCATTTCTCCTTCTCCCAAATCCAGTTAGCTGATGTTCTGAAAGAGCTGCAAAATCTGGACCCCTACAAATCAGCCGGGCTAGACAATCTGGATCCTTTCTTTCTAAAATGATCTGCCGAAATTGCTGCAACCCCTATTACTAGCCTGTTCAACCTCTCTTTCCTGTCGTCTGAGATTCCCAAAGACTGGAAAGCAGCTGCGGTCATCCCCCTCTTCAAAGGGGGAGACACTCTTGACCCAAACTGCTACAGACCTATATCTATCCTACCCTGCCTTTCTAAGGTCTTTGAAAGCCAAGTTAACAAACAGATTACCGACCATTTCGAATCCCACCGTACCTTCTCCACTATGCAATCTGGTTTTAGAGCTGGTCATGGGTGCACCTCAGCCACGCTCAAGGTCCTTAACGATATCATAACCGCCATTGATAAGAGACAATACTGTGCAGCCGTATTCATTGATCTGGCCAAGGCTTTCGACTCTGTCAATCCCCACATCCTTATCGGCAGACTCGACAGCCTTGGTTTCTCAAATGGTTGCCTCGGAATGGTTCACCAACTACTTCTCAGATAGAGTTCAGTGTGTCAAATCAGAGGGCCTGTTGTCCGGGCCTCTGGCAGTCTCTATGGGGGTGCCACAGGGTTCAATTCTTGGGCCGACTCTCTTCTCTGTATACATCAATGATGTCGCTCTTGCTGCAGGTGAGTCTCTGATCCACCTCTACGCAGACGACACCATTCTGTATACTTCTGGCCCCACTTTGGACACTGTGTTAACTACCCTCCAGACGAGCTTCAATGCCATACAACTCTCCTTCCGTGGCCTCCAACTGCTCTTAAACGCAAGTAAAACTAAATACATGCTCTTCAACCGATCACTGTCCGCACCTGTCCGCCCGTCCATCATCACTACTCTGGACGGTTCTGTCTTAGATTATGTGGACAACTACAAATATCTAGGTGTCTGGTTAGACTGTAAACTCTCCTTCCAGACTCACATCAAACATCTCCAATCTAAAATTAAATCTAGAATTGGCTTCCTATTTCGCAACAAAGCATCCTTCACTCAAGCTGCCAAACATACCCTCGTAAAACTGACCAACGATGTCATTTACAAAATAGCCTCCAATACTCTACTCAACAAATTGGATGCAGTCTATCACAGTGCCATCCGTTTTGTTACCAAAGCCCCATTCACCACCCACCACTGCGACTTGTATGCTCTCGTTGGCTGGCCCTCGCTTTACACTCGTCACCATACCCACTGGCTCCAGGTCATCTACAAGTCCCTGCTAGGTAAAGTCCCGCCTTATCTCAGCTCACTGGTCACCATAGCAGCACCAACCCGTAGCACGCGCTCCAGCAGGTATTTCTCACTGGTCACCCCCAAAGGCAATTCCTCCTTTGGCCGACTCTCCTTCCAGTTCTCTGCTGCCAATGACTGGAACGAAGTACAAAAATCTCTGAAACTGGAGACACTTATCTCCCTAACCAGCTTTAAGCTCCAGCTATCAGAGCAGTTCACAGACCCCTGCACCTGTATATAGCCCATCTGTAAATAGCCCAACCAACTACCTCATCCCCTACCGTATTTATTTATTTATCTTGTTCCTTTGCACCCCAGTTTTCTACATGGCACATTCATCTACTGCACATCTACCATTCCAGTGTTTAAATGCTATATTGTAATTACTTTGCCACCATGGCCTATTTATTGCCTTATCTTCCTTATCCTACCTCATTTGCACTCTTTGTATATAGATTTGTTTTATTGACTGTATGTTTGTTTATTCCATGTGTAACTCTGTGTTGTTGTATGTGTCAAACTGCTTTGCTTTATCTTGGCCAGGTCACAGTTGTAAATGAGAACTTGTTCTCAACTTGCCTACCTGGTTAAATAAAGGTGAAATAAATAAATACAATTTAGGCCATTAAGGGGGGTACATAGCCATAAGAGGGGGATACTGCACTGTACTAAGCAGACTGACACGGACATCCCATTATATGGTCACCCCTAACAACACTCCGTCAGCAGTACTGTGTGACAGATGTCCTGTCCTGCCTCTGGGCTCTGTCTCTCTCTGCTTTGTCTGAAGGCCTGATCTGACAAGGATTCATCTCTACACCCAGATTAGACAGCTCTCATCTCGTCTCATCTGATCTATGTGTGTGTGTGTGTGTGTGTGTGTGTGTCAGAGCTCAGGGTCTGCCCTACAGTCCCTTCACACAGTCATGCAAGCCTGGTTATGAAATAAATAATCTCTTTATTAGACATGACAGATGGAGAGAATGTCTAAGGCCAGATTTTCCACCTAAAAGTAACCGGAAGTCAATTTGGAGGACAACTCCATTTCAATTGAACTCCTGTCAGTTGAATTATACATGGAATATCACTATAGGAGTGATATTTGATTCCTGAATTGACAGGAATGGAATGGAATTGACCTCTAACCCTGTCAGTGTAAACATTCTGCTAATTAAGAGTATATTGATATTTGATAGATAACTTCTATGAGGGAAATGCAGTTTGATGACAGGTGGTTCTAGTGATGCTTGAGTGGAAGGGGGGGTTTAGCAGAGTGGAGTTAATAACGTAGAAGGGTATTTGCAGTCCTAACTTAGACTGCAAGTACACACTGCATCTACACACACACCCTGCCTGTTGCAGTCAGCCCACTCCTGATGCATGTTGAGCATCAGCAGCTTTTAATAGAGATAGGAGATAGAGATGTGATTAATCAACTCTATAATTGATTAAATTAAAAGCTGTTTCTTTAGGGGTCATTTGCACCTGTCATTATCCCTATCCGAACAGCTGTGATAGGATTACATTCCGAACACGGGCCTCGCATTTACTTGCAGTTACACCTGGTATTAAAATGTGAGAACATTGGCCGAATTGTGTCTGCGTAATGTTCGGATCTCACTTTTCTCTCCCATTTATGCTAATTCATTTTTTGTAAATTAAATTAAAGTAAATTAAATATAAGCCTATACATCACACGGTATTTCATTTTCTTTTCATGGGTCCATTATTTTCTCATTTCCATCTTATAGACCAGGGATGGGCCACTGACGGTCTGCGGGCCAATTTCCTAACCCCCCCAAAAATAAAAATAATGATTAAAATTAGACTATCGACTGGTCATTTTGACCCCAGAGGCCCAAATGTATTTAATTCAATTCTTCAAATTGTTCATGACTTTGTCAATCAACTTGTTCTTAACGACTTAAACATCGTTGTTTCATTTTTCTGTATCATCCAAACCTAATTCCGCCTAAAGTCATTTGATAAATAGGACCTTTATTTGAATCCAGGTTTCTCTGGAGGTGTAATTACAAGTTACCTATACCACCAGAGGGTCAATGATTATTACCAAATAGACAGATCAACTTAGATATATTCTTAGTTGCTGTCAAAACAGCTCATTGCAGTCTGTCAGTGGCATAAATACTTGGTTAAACTGTAATACAGAAACAAATGTACACATAGTGCTCAGTGGCGGACCTTAGTGTCGCGAGCAGGTTTTCATCAAGGATCTCTCTGTACTTTGCTCTGTTCCCCTTTCATTCGATCCTGACTAGTCTCCCAGTCTCTGCCGCTGAAAAACATCCCCACAGTATGATGCTGCCACCACCAAGCTTCACCGTAGGGATGGTGCAAGGTTTCCTCCAGATGTGACGCTTGGCATTCAGGACAAAGAGTTCAATCTATGTTTCTCATGGCATGGGAGTCCTTTAGGTGCCTTTTGGCAAACTGCAAGCGGGCTGTCATGTGCCTTTTACTGAGGAGTGGCTTCCGTCTGGCCACTCTACCATAAAGGCCTGATTGGTGGAGTGCTGCAGAGACGGTTTTCCTTCTGGAAGCTCCTCCCATCTCCACTTAGGAACTCTGGAGCTCTGTCAGAGTGACCATTGGGTTCTTGGGCACTTCCCCGACCAAAGCCCTTCTCCCCTGATTGCTCAGTTTAGCCGGGCGGCCAGCTCTAGGAAGAGTCTTGGTGGTTCCAAACTTCTTCCATTTAAGAATGATGGAGGCCACTCTGTTCTTGGGGACCTTCAATGCTGCAGACATTTTTGGTACCCTTCCCCAGATCTGTGCCTCGACACAATCCTGCCTCAGAGCTCTACGAACAATTCCTTCGACCTCATGACTTGGTTTTTGCTCTGACATGCACAGTCAACTGTGGGACCTTATATAGACAGGTGTGTGCCTTTCCAAATAATGTCCAATCAATTGAATGTACCACAGGTGGTCTCCAAACAAGTTGTAGAAACATCTCAAGGGTGTTAAATGGAAACAGGATGCACCTGAGCTCAATTTCGAGTCTCATAGCAAAGGATCTGAATATTTACAGTGGGGAAAAAAAGTATTTAGTCAGCCACCAATTGTGCAAGTTCTCTCACTTAAAAAGATGAGAGAGGCCTGTAATTTTCATCATAGGTACACTTCAACTATGACAGACAAAATGAGGAAAAAAAATCCAGAAAATCACATTGTAGGATTTTTTATGAATTTATTTGCAAATTATGGTGGAAAATAAGTATTTGGTCACATACAAACAAGCAAGATTTCTGGCTCTCACAGACCTGTAACTTCTTCTTTAAGAGGCTCCTCTGTCCTCCACTCATTACCTGTATTAATGGCACCTGTTTGAACTTGTTATCAGTATAAAAGACACCTGTCCACAACCTCAAACAGTCACACTCCAAACTCCACTATGGCCAAGAACAAAGAGCTGTCAAAGGACACCAGAAACAAAATTGTAGACCTGCACCAGGTTGGGAAGACTGAATCTGCAATAGGTAAGCAGCTTGGTTTGAAGAAATCAACTGTGGGAGCAATTATTAGGAAATGGAAGACATACAAGACCACTGATAATCTTCCTCGATCTGGGGCTCCACGCAAGATCTCACCCCGTGGGGTCAAAATGATCACAAGAACGGTGAGCAAAAATCCCAGAACCACACGGGGGGACCTAGTGAATGACCTGCAGAGAGCTGGGACCAAAGTAACAAAGCCTACCATCAGTAACACACTACGCCGCCAGGGACTCAAATCCTGCAGTGCCAGACGTGTCCCCCTGCTTAAGCTTGGTAAAAACTCAACTCGTCGTGTTTGGAGGACAAAGAATGCTGAGTTGCATCCAAAGAACACCATACCTACTGTGAAGCATGGGGGTGGAAACATCATGCTTTGGGGCTGTTTTTCTGCAAAGGGACCAGGACGACTGATCCGTGTAAAGAAAAGAATGAATGGGGCCATGTATCGTGAGATTTTGAGTGAAAACCTCCTTCCATCAGCAAGGGCATTGAAGATGAAACGTGGCTGGGTCTTTCAGCATGACAATGATCCCAAACACACCGCCCGGGCAACGAAGGAGTGGCTTCGTAAGAAGCATTTCAAGGTCCTGGAGTGGCCTAGCCAGTCTCCAGATCTCAACCCCATAGAAAATCTTTGGAGGGAGTTGAAAGTCCGTGTTGCCCAGCGACAGCCCCAAAACATCACTGCTCTAGAGGAGATCTGCATGGAGGAATGGGCCAAAATACCAGCAACAGTGTGTGAAAACCTTGTGAAGACTTACAGAAAACGTTTGACCTCTGTCATTGCCAACAAAGGGTATATAACAAAGTATTGAGATAAACTTTTGTTATTGACCAAATACTTATTTTCCACCATAATTTGCAAATAAATTCATAAAAAATCCTACAATGTGATTTTCTGGATTTTTTTTCCTCATTTTGTCTGTCATAGTTGAAGTGTACCTATGATGAAAATTACAGGCCTCTCTCATCTTTTTAAGTGAGAGAACTTGCACAATTGGTGGCTGACTAAATACTTTTTTTCCCCACTGTATGTAAATAAGGTATTTCTGTTTAAAACCTGTTTTCGCTTTGTCATTATGGGGTATTCTGTGTAGATTGATGAAAAAAAATATATATGTAATCAGTTTTAGAATAAGGCTGTAACGTAACAAAATTCTGAAAAAGTCAAGGGGTCTGAATTAGTGAGCATGCTTTTTCAAGCATTCTGCCATAGCCCCTACCACTCCCATTCAGTGGCGTGTATTCATGGATGCCAAGTGAAGCCAGGCTTCCTCAAATATTTGACCAATAAACATGTATTAATTAGAAAATAATTAATCTTTTGTCAATTCGCAAGTGGCAGAATATCACCGGAGAAACCATCTGATCGAGAGAAACTGCGTCCCTCTGTTTCAGTATGTTTTGCCCATGTATCTGATGCTGTCTGGATCAAAAGAGTATGACATGTTGCTGCCGTAGCATTTCATTGATTGATACCAGCAAGCATTTGGCCTCCCTTGATAAAAACAAATATTAAAGAATTAGCGAATCAGCATTGTGCTGAACTCAACTGTGGGTTGTCCTTCACAGCAATACGCCCCCCAAGGCTTCACCTAGATCAAATCACATCCTAAGCAAAACGTAATTTTTGTTTCTAGTCTGCTTGTGTTGATGTCCTGCAGTAGCTAGCTTTCTAAACCTTTCCTAAGCCATGGATGGAGATGGGGATTTGGACTTGTGGTTTTGACTTAATTCTCTGTACATGCCAATGATTATGATGGCGATTCTGATCTAACCATAAATTAATATGTTGGCCTGAGACGATTGATGTTCAATATGTAGCCTAGATGTAGCCTAGCCCTTTTAGGCTCACGTTAACTAGCTAGCTAACTTAGCTGGTTCATTGTTGCCCATGCAAGGAACTTAGATAAGCAAGCATTTTAGCTAGGTAGCCTATGACAACAAAAACTAAAAGCAAACTGTATGACAGAACCATAGACTGTTTTTGCCAACATGAAGGAGAGGAGGATGGCATTGGCGTTCAACTAGTCTACAAGTAGAGTCCAAATAGTTTTTTTTAATCAGTACCGGACAGCAACATGATATTTAGCAACATTGATTGGACTAAATTGTTTTGGTATCTTTATGTTTCTTTTCACTGTATTAAACTAAGCATACTCTATATAGCCTTGTTGATCTGATTATGTTTCAGTTGAAATGGTGGTGGAATAGTGGAGTCAGTGCTCCTGTTACTTGCAGTCACTCCGTGGTTCTAAATCAGTAATTGTTTAGTAAACTGTTGAACACATTAACTTGCTTAACCAAGTTGCAGGTCATATAACTGTTTGTTACATGCAATATTTCCTTTGTGGACTTTACCGGACAGATAACAGATGTTGTTCTCTGGTTTTGTGATGAAACAAACGTATGTGTAGTTGAATTTAGGTAACTAGGTAATTTAGGTAACTTCCGGCGCCGACAGAGATGGCAGCCTCGCTTCACGTTCTCAGGAAACTATGCAGTATTTTGTTTTTTTATGTATTACTTCTTACATTGTTACCACGGGAAATATTAAGTTGTATTACATACAACCGGGAGGAACTATTGGATATAAGAGCAACGTCAACTTACCAACATTACGACCAGGAATACGACTTTCCCAAAGAGGATGCTCTGTTTGTTACCCCAGCCAGGACAATAGACTGGATCGTACCCGGCGGCGCCGGAGAAGAGGGAAACGCGCCGGTCTTTTGGTCAAGCTACGTCGACGGGCGCATCGTGCACCTCTCCCGAGTATTTTAATCGCCAATGTACAGTCTCTTGACAACAAAGTAGACGAAATCCGATCGAGGGTTGCCTTTCAGAGAGACATCCGAGACTACAACGTTCTTTGCTTCACGGAAACATGGCTCACTCAGGACACGTTATCTGAGTCGGTACAGCCACCTGGTTTCTCCACGCATCGCGCCGACAGAAACAAACATCTCTCTGGTAAGAAGAAGGGCGGGGGTGTATGCCTTATGCTTAACGAGTCGTGGTGTGATCATAACAACATACAGGATCTCAAGTCCTTTTGTTCACCTGACATAGAATTCCTTACAATCAAATGCAGACCGCATTATCTACCAAGAGAATTCTCCTCGATTATAATCACAGCCGTGTACATCGACGGCACTGAAAGAAATTCATTTCACTCCAGGTAAATTGGAAACCACATATCCTGAGGCTGCATTTATTGTGGCTGGGGATTTTAATAAGGCTAATTTGAAAACAAGGCTTCCGATTTTTACCAGCATATTGAATGTGCCACCCGGGCTGGTAAAATCCTGGATCAGGGTGCGTTCTCAGCCCTCTCCTGTACTCCCTGTTTACCCATGACTGCGTGGCCAAGCACACATCCAACTCAATCATCAAGTTTGCTGACGACACTACAGTGGTAGGCTTGATTACCAACAACGACGAGACGGCCTACAAGGAGGAGGTGAGGGCCCTCGGAGTGTGGTGTCAGGAAAATAACCTCTCACTCAATGTCAACAAAACAAAGGAGATGAACGTGGACTTCAGGAAACAGGAGAGGGAGCACCCCCCTATCCACATCGAGGGGACAGTAGTGGAGAAGGTGGAAAGTTTTAAGTTCCTCGGCGTACACATCACAGACAAACTGAATTGGTCCACCCACACAGACAGCGTGGTGAAGAAGGCGCAACAGCGCCTCTTCAACCTCAGGAGGCTGAAGAAATTCGGCTCGTCACCAAAATCACTCACAAACTTCTACAGATGCACAATCGAGAGCATCCTGTCGGGCTGTATCACCGCCTGGTACGGCAACTGCTCCGCCCACAACCGTAAGGCTCTCCAGAGGGTAGTGAGGACTGCACAACGCATCACCGGGGGTAAACTACCTGGCCTTCAGGACACCTACACCACCCGATGTGACAGGAAGGCCAAAAAGATCATCAAGGACAACAACCACCCGAGCCACTGCCTGTTCACCCCGCTATCATCCAGAAGGCGAGGTCAGTACAGGTGCATCAAAGCTGGGACCGAGAGACTGAAAACAGCTTCTACCTCAAGGCCATCAGACTGTTAAACAGCCATCACTAACATTGAGTGGCTGCTGCCAACATACTGACTTAAATCTCTAGCCACTTTAAACATAGGAATTGGATGTAACAATGTATCACTAGCCACTTTAAACAATTTTGTATATAATGTTTACTTATACGACATACTTATATCAAATGTATACACTGTACTCTAAACCATCTACTGAATCTTGCCTATGCCGTTCGGCCATCGACCCAAATCTCTAGCCACTTTAAACAATGCCATTTATATAATGTTTACATATCCTACATTACTCATCTCATATATATATATATGTGTATATACTGTACTCCATACCATCTACTGCATCCTGCCTCACTCATCCATATATTTATATGTACATACTCGTATTCATTCCGTTACTCTTGTGTGTATAAGGTATTTGTTGTGAATTTGTTAGATTACTTGTTAGATACTACTGCATGGTCAGAACTAGAAGCACAAGCATTTCGCTACACTCGCATTAACATCTGCTAACCATGTGTATGTGACAAATAAAATTTGATTTGATTTGATTTGATTTATTCCACCACTGTGTGACTGTTGTCTTTTTGTTGTCATGGCCTTATTGCATATCACGGTGGTGTATGAACGAATGGGTTATAGAGCAAACAACACAATTATCACAACCTAAGTTATAATATGTATCTTTTACTGGCTTGGCTTGCTTTCCTCCATGATTTTACCCACGCCCCACTACTGCTCCCATTGTTCCACTAGCAGCAATGATAATGCTGGCTGTCTGGTGAGTAAATAAAGAGAACTGAGACATATTTGTTTTCTCTTGCCTCTGGAAATTGGATGTACTTGTAAGAGTATATTGTTCCAAACAATATGTCTTAAAATGAACATTTTATTGAACATAATATTTTTAATGTTAAATAAATGAATGTGAACATTTGTATTTCAGAATCTGGACATACTCCATATGTTATAGCACACTATAAGGAGTATACTGACTCCAACATGTTGTCTGCATCATGTACGCTTCACACATCATAGGGTCTTACAGGAGGCATGTACAGGTCTAAAAAGGGCCTAAAATGGCCTCTTTCATCATGATGTTCTCAGAAATTGTGTGTGATACAAATGTAAAAAGCATGTCAAACATCCTTCCTCACAATAAACATCCAAAGTGAGAATTGCCAGAACAATCTGAAATATAACCTATATTTCCGGGCTATGCTGGTATTGAATAGCCTTGGAGCTTCCATTGTGACTGTGCAGCACCTCGAACTTTTGACATCTCTAAAGGAGCAAACTGTATGCAAGCCAAGTGTTGTGTTTAAAATTGACATCTAGCCTCTAACCTAGTATTAATCAGAGGCGCAATGACTGAAGGTAAAGCCAATCATACATTCACATGTCTATCTATTCCCCTGGAGGACATCACATAGAAACATGTCTCTCTATCTGTCTGTTAGTGACAACAGACCTCGTTTAGTGTGTGGTTCTGAGTGCACAGTGAATATACACCACTAATCACTTACAGTGGGATAGCAGCAGCAGCTAATAGACAGCACAATTTCCCATGGTATTCCCATCCCACTAAAGGAAATATCCTTGTGTGGAAAACATCTGTCTGATATTGGCTCTCTTGCCACTTCTCTCTCTCTCTCCCAAGATTTTCCCTCTCTTTCAGTACTAGAGAGATTAATTTCACATGTATTTTCCTAAAATCTCCCGGTTTCCCTCCGGCTATCTTCCCCCACCCCCCTAAGACGCTGTGAAAAGTGAGTATGCTGTATCTCCTCTCCGGCTTGCCTGTCTGCCTGATTGCCTGCATGCCTGCCTGCCTGTCTGCCTGTCTGCCTGCCTGCCTGTCTGCTGCAGTGATTAAGCTGACATTTGGGCTGATACCCGGCCCTATCCTCCACAGTGGATCTGGCCCACTTTCACAGACAGAGGAGGGGGGAGCGGGGGCTCTCCTTTGGGACCCTCTACAATTTTAACTAAAATCCTAATCACTCCTCCATCCCAGAGGTTTAACCATCCCCCTCTTCACACCTCCCACCCCTTACCCGCTTGTCCCATATCAAACCCCCTCCCTTACCCCATACCAAAACTCCCCCTTACCCCCCTGCCCCTCCCCAAACCAAAACTCCCCCCTTACCCCCCTGCCCATCCAAATCCCAAAACTCCCCCCTTACCCCCCTGCCCATCCCCATACCAAAACTCCCCCCTTACCCCCTGCCCATCCCCATACCAAAACTCCCCTTACCCCCTGCCCATCCCCATACCAAAACTCCCCTTACCCCCTGCCCATCCCCATACCAAAACTCCCCTTACCCCCTGCCCATCCCCATACCAAAACTCCCCTTATCCCCTGCCCATCCCCATACCAAAACTCCCCCTTACCCCCTGCCCATCCCATACCAAAACTCCCCTTACCCCCTGCCCATCCCCATACCAAAACTCCCCCTTACCCCCTGCCCATCCCCATACCAAAACTCCCCCATACCCCCTGCCCATCCCCAAACCAAAACTCCCCTTACCCCCTGCCCCATACCAAAACTCGCCCTTACCCCCTGCCCATCCCCATACCAAAACTCCCCTTACCCCCTGCCCATCCCCATACCAAAACTCCCCTTACCCCCTGCCCCATACCAAACCCCTTACCCCCTGCCCCAGTATTCAACCCCTTTGTTATGGCAAGCCTAAATAAGTTCAGGAGTAAAAATGTGCTTAACAAGTCACATAAAAAGTTGCATGAACTCACTCGGTGCGCAATAATAGTACTTAACATGATTTTTGAATGACTACCTCATCTCTGTACCCCACACATACAATTATCTGTAAGGTACCTCAGTTGAGTAGTGCATTTCAAACACAGATTCAACCACAAAGACCCGGGAGGTTTTCCAATGCCTCGCAAAGAAGGGCACCTATTGGTTGATGGGTAAAAAAAACAAAAAGGCAGACATTGAATATCTCTATTTTGTAAATGACATCGCCAAAGTCAAGGATCAGTAGGATAGTCAGTTTTACGAGGGTATGTTTGACAGCATGAGTGAAGTATGCTTTGTTGCGAAATAGGAAGCTGATTCTAGATTTCATTTTTGGATTGGAGATGCTTAATGTGAGCCTGGAAGGAGAATTTACAGTCTAACCAGCCACCTAGGTATTTCTAATTGTCCACATATTCTAAGTCAGAACCGTCCAGAGTAGTGATGCTGGACGGGCGGGTAGGTGCGGGCAGCGATCGGTTGAAATGCATGCATTTAGTTTAACTTGCATTTAAGAGCAGTTGGAGGCCACAGAAGGAGAGTTGTATGGCATTGAAGCTCATCTGGAGGTTAGTTAACACAGTGTCCAAAGAAGGGCCAGAAGTATACAGAATGGAGTCTGCGTAGAGGTGGATCAGAGAATCACCAGCAGCAAGAGCGACATCATTGATGTTTACAGAGAAAAGAGTCGGCCAGAGAATTTAACCCTTTGGCACCCCAATAGAGACTGCCAGAGGTCCGGACAACAGGCCCTCCGATTTGACACACTGAACTCTGACTGAGAAGTAGTTGGTGAACCAGGCGAGGCAGTCATTTGAGAAACCAAGGCTGTTGAGTCTGCTGATAAGAATGTGGTGATTGACAGAGTTGAAAGCCTTGGCCAGGTCGATGAATACAGCTGCACAGTATTGTCTTTTATCGATGGCGGTTATGATATCGTTAAGGACCTTGAGCGTGACTGAGGTGCACCCGTGACCAGCTCGGAAAACGGATTGCATAACGGAGAAGGTACGGTGGGATTCGAAATGGTCGCTGATCTGTTTGTTAACTTGCCTTTCAAAGATCTTAGAAAGGCAGGGTAGGATAGACATAGGTCTGTAACAGTTTGGGTCTAGAGTGTCTCCCTTTGAAGAGGGGGATGACCGCGGCAGCTTTCCAATCTTTGGGGATCTCAGACGATACGAAAGAGAGGTTGAACAGGCTAGAAATAGGGGTTGCAACAATTGCGGCGGATAGTTTTAGAAAGAGAGGGTCCAGATTGTCTAGCCAAGCTGATTTGTAGGGGTCCAGATTTTATAACTTTTTCAGAACATCAACTATCTGGATTTGGGTGAAGGAGAAATGGGGGAGGTTTGGGCAAGTTGCTGAGGGGGGTGCAGTGCTGTTGACTGGAGTAGCGGCAGCCAGGTGGAAAGCATGGCCAGCCGTAGAAAAATGCTTGGGCAGCTCGGAGGAGGTGCTCTTATTCTCCATGGACTTTACAGTGTCCCAGAACTTTTTGGAGTTTGTGCTACAGGATGCACATTTCTGTTTGAAAAAGCTAGCCTTTGCTTTCCTAACTGCCTGTGCATATAGGTTCCTAACTTCCCTGAAAAGTTGCATATCGTGGGGGCTATTCGATGCTAATGCAGTACGCCACAGGATATTTTTGTGCTGGTCAAGGGCGGTCAGGTCTGGAGTGAACCAAGGGCAATATCTGTTCCTTGTTCTACATTTTTTGAATGGGGCATGCTTATTTAAGATGGTGAGGAAGCACTTTTAAAGAATAACCAGGCATCCTCTACTGACGGAATGAGGTCAATATCCTTCCAGGATACCCGGGCCAGGTCGATTAGAAAGGCCTGCTCGCTGAAGTGTTTTAGGGAGCGTTTGACAGTAATGAGGGGTGGTCATTTGACCGCAGACCCATTACAGACGCAGGCAATGAGGCAGTGATCGCTGAAGACGACAGAGGTGTATTTAGAGAGCAGGTTGGTCAGGATGATATTTATGAGGGTGCCCATGTTTACAGATTTGAGGTTGTACCTGGTAGGTTCATTGATAATTTGTGTGAGATTGAGGGCATCTAGCTTAGATTGTAGGACGGCCGGGGTGTTAAGCATGTCCCAGTTTAGGTCACCTAACAGTACGAGCTCTGAAGATAGATGGGGGGGCAATCAATTCACATATGGTGTCCAGGGCACAGCTGGGGGCTGAAGGTGGTCTATAACAAGCGGCAACAGTGAGAGACTTGTTTCAGGAAATGTGGATTTTTAGAAGTAGAAGCTAGAATTGTTTGGGCACAGACCTGGATAGTATGACAGAACTCTGCAGGCTATCTCTGCAGTAGATTGCAACTCTGCCCTTTTTGGCAGTTCTATCTTGTCAGATAATGTTATAGTTAGGGATGGACATTTCAGGATTTTTTGTGGCCTTCCTAAGCCAGGATTCAGACACGGCTAGGACATCCGGGTTGGCAGAGTGTGCTAAAGCAGTGAGTAAAACAAACTTAGGGAGGCTTCTAATGTTAACATGCATGAAATCAAGGCTTTTACGGTTACAGAAGGTAACAAATGAGTGCGCCTGTGGCTGTGTGGCTGTGATAGCAGAAAACTGAGGATGGATCAACAACATTGTAGTTACTCCACAATACTAACCTAATTGACAGAGTAAAAAGAAGGAAGCCTGTACAGAATAAAACTATTCCAAAACATGCATCCTGTTTGCAACAAGGCACTATAGTAATTTTGCAAACAAATGTGGCAAAGCAATTACATTTTTGACCTGAATACAAAGTGTAATGTTTGGGGCAAATCCAATACAACGTATTACTGAGTCCCACTCTCCATATTTTCAAGCATAGTGGTGGCTGCGTCATGTTATGGGTATGCTTGTAATCGTTAAGGACTGGGGAGTTTTTCAAGATAAAAAATAAATGTAATGGAGCTGAGCACAAGCAAAATCTTAAAGGAAAACCTGGTTCTGTTCGCTTTCCACGAGACACTGGGAGATTAATTCACAATAATCTAAAACAGTGTTTCCCAACCCTGGTCCCTCAGAGTACCCTCAGCATTACACTTTTTTATGTAACCCTGTCCCAGTCCCTGCCGCTGAAAAACATCCCCACAGCATGATGCTGCCACCACCATGCTTCCCCGTAGGGATGGTGCCAGGTTTCCTCTAGACGTGATGCTTGGCATTCAGGCCAAAGAGTTCAATCTTGGTTTCATCAGACCAGACAATCTTGTTTCTCATGGTCTGAGAGTCTTTAGGTGTATTTTGGCAAACTCCAAGCGGGCTGTCATGTGCCTCGACACAATCCTGTCTCGGAGCTCTACGGACAATTCCTTCGACCTTTTTGCTCTGACATGCACTGTCAACTGTGAGACCTTATACAGGTGTGTGCCTTTCCAAATAATGTCCAATCAATTTAATTTACGACAGGTGGACTCCAAACAAGTTGTAGAAACATCTCAAGGATGATCAATGGAAACAGGATGCACCTGAGCTCTATTTCGAGTCATATTGCAAAGGGTCTGAATACTTATGTAAATAAGGTATTTCTGTTTAAAACCTGTTTTCGCTTTGTCATTATGGGGTATTGTGTGTAGATTGATGAGGAAAAACATTTATTTAATCAATTTTAAATAAGGCTTTAACGTAAACAAAATGTGGAAAAAGCTAAGGGGTCTGAATACTTTCCGAATGCACTGTACATACGACAGGTTTCACTCTGCCTGTCACCTCAATCATCCAGCAGCCAGCAGAGAGACAGAGAAAGAGAGAGAGCGAGAGCGAGTGAGACAGAAAGAGACAGAGCGAAAGAAAGAGCGCTCACTTAAAAGCTGAACTGAGCTAACTTATCTTTCTCCACTTTCTCAAACTTAAACTCTCTCCCTTACTGGCTCGCGCTCTCATTCTCTACCTTTCTAAATTACTGATTTCACAGCGCAATGGTTCGGAGTTCTCTCTATCTCTCGCTCCTTTTTTTCCGCACACTCTCTCTTCTTCGCTCTCTCGCTCCCTCTCTTCTCAGTCTGTAAATGACAGTGATTTCCCAGCTCAGAGTGTTAGCGCTAGCATTTACAGCGTCAATGGCTAAATGACTGTAATTTCAGTTTGCAGTGATTAGCTTCACTGCCTCCCATTCACACTAATGGCTGCCCCTCTCTCTCTCTCTCTCTCTTTCTTCCCCTCTCTCTCTGATTCACTTACACTCCTCACACTCCTCTTCTCGGTTGACACTCTCAATGACAGCCATGCCTTTCAGAACATGCCTTGGTTCCACAGCTCCACTATTCTTATTCAATAATGAATTTGACAGGATTTAGCCCTAGTGATCAGAGCACCACAGGGTCCAGGCACGCATTGCTGTCCCCCACACCTCTCTGGGCTAACGGCCTCCGGTTTTCCAGCCTGATCCGATGGGCCACAGATGAGAGTTATTTTGGCGTTGCTCACAGATAAAGACTCTACAAGAGGGATTTAGTTCAGCCGAGGGAATGATTAATGTTTTTTTCTACGATTGTTTAAAAGTTAGCAACAGTAAAAGAATATGGTGTCAAGCGGAGGGGAGGCCTGAAAATGGAGCATGAACCAATCTGACTGTGAATTTGTTTCTATGTAAAAGGACCCATGAGCACCAACATGTGAAGTTTACAGGAGCACATCAAAAATGAAAGCTAAGAGTGTATACATTTTTCTACCATTTCCCATCCTAAAATTAGGATTAAACAAAGGCTTTGATTTCTGGTCAAACATATTGAAAAAGGGGTCTTTGTGGTCTGTATATTTTATAATTTCATGTAGGATACCATCAACACCACACGCTGTAATTCATTCAATGTAATTGGAGAATCCAGTGGGTTCTGATAGTCTTTAATAGCTGATTCTAAGATTTGTAATTGATTATGTATATGTTTTGACTGTTTGTTTTTTGTTATAGGGCCCCAAAAAATCGAGAAGTGGTTTATCCATACATCTCTATTTTGGATAGATAGCTCTTCATGTTGTTGTTTGTTTAGTATATTCCAATTTTCCCAGAAGTGGTTAGATTCTATGGATTCTTCAATTACATTGAGCTGATTTCAGACGTGATGTTTCTTCTTTTTTCTTAGTGTATTTCTGTAATGTTGTAGTGTTTCACCATAGTGAAGGTGTAGGCTCAGGTTTTCTGTTTCTCTGTGTTTTTGGTTGGATAGGTTTCTCAAATTCTTTCTTAGGTTTTTGCATTCTTCATCAAACCATGTGTCATTGTTGTTCATTTTCTTAGGTTGTCTTCTTGAAATTGTTTGATTTGATAGGGAAGCTGAAAGGTCAAATATACTGTTTAGGCTTTCTACTGCCAAGTTTCCACCATTCACTATTGCAGTGAAACGTTTCTACCCTACTTTCCTTCCGTCTATAGCATTTCTTAATGGTATACAGTTTGTTCGGCTTTGATGTCTCATGATTTAGTATTGCTCTGTTCAAGAAGTACATTGTGATTTTGCTGTGATCTGATAGGGGTGTCAGTGGGCTTACTGTGAACGCTATAAGATGCTCTGGGTTGCAGTAGGTGATACATTCATCTACAGCACTTCTGCCAAGGGATGGTCTGTAGGTGTACACCTACCGTAGGAGTCCCCTCGAAGCCTGCCACTGACTATGTACAGACCCAGCGTGTGACAGAGCTGCAGGAGTTGTGACCCATTTTTGTTGGTTGTTTTGTCGTAGTTGTGTTTAGGGGGGCATATTGGGGAGGGAATGCTGTCACCTCCAGGTAGTCGTGTGTCCCCCTGTGTGCTGAGGGTCAGTATCCTGTTCTGGCATTTAGGTCGCCACAGACTAGTACATGTCCCTGGGCCTGGAAGTGGTTGATCTCTCCCTCTCGGATGGAGATGTCAATGTTAAAGTATGGGGGTTCTATTGGGGGGATGCAGGTAGCACACATGAGGACATTTTTCTCTGTTGAGATAATTTCCTTATTTATTTCTAACCATATGTAAAATGCTCCTGTTTTGACTAATTTAATAGAGTGGGTTAGGTCTGCTCTATACCAAATTGGCATACCCCCTGAGTCCCTTCCCTGTTTCACACCTGGTAGTTTGGTGGATGGGACTACCAGCTCTCTGTAACCAAGAGTGCAACCAGTGGGTCCATCTCCTCAATACCATGTTTCTTGTAGGATGACAATGTCTGTATTTCCAATTTCTTTGGTGAAGTCTGGCTTCCTGCTATTTAGGTCTAAGGCAGATGACCTCAGACCTTGAATATCCCAGGAGGAGATAGTAAAAGCTTTGCGTTCCATAGTGTCCAGCGTTGTTATTTGTGTGGTTTAGTTTCGGACCATTAGGTGTGAGCAGAGCATGTTGATTAGGCCTGATTCTCTGTCTGGGTCTCTGTCCCTCTTGTCTCTCTCTCTCTCTCTCTCTCTCTCTCTCTCTCTCTCTCTCTCTCTCTCTCTCTCTCCGAATCTAAAGCAATCATAGACATCTATGTTTCACAAGATTGGATAGCACATTACAGTACAGTCACCAAAAGTAGAGCAGAGGTCAGTAGAGTACTATACATTAGAGTAGAGGTCAGTACAGTACTGTACATTAGAGTAGAGGTTACTATAGTACACCCGATGTGTAGAATATTACTCAAACATGCAAAAGAGGATATTGCATTGTATTTTCTACTTTTGTGTATACCTAATCAGGATACATCACAATGATTAAATCACATATCCATAATTATGCATTTCTGTATAATGCAGATCAGGGACCCATCATTTCATTCTGTTACTGGCATTCTGCTATCAGGTGTTAACCCACTTCACTTACTGTAGTTCAATAAAAAAAACTATCAAACACAAGGTGTCATATCATAGCTGACACCCCATTCTTTCTGCAGACAGTAGATATTTAACAGAGTTTTTGGAAAACTTTGAGTCTCAGCGTCATTCTTTTACCATAGATTTGCCCTAAAATGGTCTCCTTTTTTTGGTCAACAAATCTTATCACTTATCTACGATAGTTTATCAGTGCAGTGCCCAACATCCTTAGCTAGCTAAAATTCCATCCCTGTGTTTGTCAGTGAAGCTAGCTAGCAGCAGGCAGGCTACAACATGCTAAATCAACTGATGAAATCACTGGCGACCGATATACGGTACTTGCACATCATTTATACAGGAGTAGTGAGATGTATTTCTGTCTATCAGAGTATGTCTGCCCCGGTGCCTGTGTTTCATAGCGAGTGAGTCATGATGCACAAGACAGGTCGCGGGAGACAATGTTCGCAAATGGATTTAGAAGTTTGGAGTATTGATAAATGGCAGATGAGTGCACATCGTCTCAATGCTAATTTTGGTCAAAACACTTGCATACTTGAGTGTTCACTATCAAACAAAACAGCAAGTGTCTACTACAATAATAGGCTTAGGGGCCAAGTGTTGGGTTTGAGATTCAGCCTATGACTGTGGTAGATAAAACTTCATTGCCCCTTTAGCGGTCATTCGCAATAGGACCAGAATACGCCTCAGGACCACAATACGCAACAAGACCACAATACGCAACAGGACCACAATACGCAACAGGACCATATTCTGCATAGTGAATTCACATGGAATGTTAAGAATTTGTTCTTATAATTCTAAAGGAAAACCGTTTAAACGTTAAGACAATGTTTCCATTTGTCACATCCCTCAATAATAATAATTAAGAAGAGGACAGGAGTGTGTTTAGCTGGGAGACCTCCTGGCCATTTCTACTGGAGAGACAAGGGGATAGGAAGAAAGAAGAGAAGGGAGAGAGAGAGAGAACGAGAGAGAGAGAGAGGGAGAGGGAGGGAGGGAGGGAGAGAGAGAGAGAGAGAGAGAGAGAGAGAGAGAGAGAGAGAGACAGAGATCCAGACAGAGATGGATCAAAATATATATGAGAGTCAAAAAAAAACAGCAGCCAAGCCAAAGCCCATGGTGCACCCCAGACCTGAGAGCTTGTGTTGGGCTGCAGAGAGCCTGATGTAGTTGGTGAGGCCCAGGCCACACGCTCCATCCAGAGCACTGTTGTTATTTTCCCTGAAAGGTAGGAGGAGGACACAGGCTGTGTGGCCTTGCATGCTCTGGCCCGGCTTACCTTGGCTTGGACAGGATGTCCTAGAATACAGGCGGGGCCTGAAGGGGGGCCAAGAGAGCTAGGGGGAGCGGCTGGGGGATTAGGAGTCAACATGGCAGCCTGCAATGATGTGGTGGAGTCAGGCCGCAAACTGACAGCTCAAACCTCTGGCCGGCCACAGGGCCGCAGCGCATCCCGGGACATTCCACCCTCGTCATGGTAACAGCTCTATGTGTTTACGCCGGCCCTGTAGATCCCAGAGAGAGAGGCTCTGTTGACGTTGACAAAGTTGACCTCCCTCCTCGACTTATTCCTTCCTTTTTACACTAAAATAATGACTTCAGAATTGCAGCATAAGTCCCATAGGCCTTGCCTGGCCAGATGCTATGTTCCTTCAGAACAAGCCCAAACCCAAGGGCCTTAAACATTACAATGTGACTGAGGCCTCATTATCAGTTATGGGGTTTGTATGAGCAGAGTAATGGTCACCGCCCTCCATCGTGGCATACTGCCTCCTCCTTTATAAACCAACAGGGAAATGAGACAGTGTTGAAGTAAGAGCTGCTTTCAAACCCGGCCAAGACATTCCTTATTACCCTAGTCCCAAACGGAAACCAGTCACTTCTACCATTTATCTTGGGTGAGAGAGGGAGGAATGGGGCGAATCAAAACGATCCTTGTTTCTTTCCATCCCTGTTTCTCTTTAAAGAGGCTCTCTGATGGACCAAGACATCAGAGGGAACTTTGAGTAACTTCCTGGACTTTATGCTTTGATTAGTGGTGATGTGAGGTACTTGTCATAGGACCATGTGCTTCAAATAGACTGTCTGGTCCAAGAGGCTTTCTATTGTACGCCCATCATCATCTCCCCAATAGACTGTCTGGTCCAAGAGGCTTTCTACTGTACGCCCATCATCATCTCCCCAATAGACTGTCTGGTCCAAGAGGCTTTCTACTGTACCCCCATCATCATCTCCCCAATAGACTGTCTGGTCCAAGAGGCTTTCTACTGTACGCAGAGGGAGGCAATGTCTTCATAGCTCGACAACATTTTTTATTTCAGATAATATTATGGCATTCACTAATCATAAACTTTTTAAATATAATAGAAATGTGGTACTTACTCAACCTTTAAGGCCTTCAACCTCCGTTCAGCAGAACCCAGGGTAAAGCCAAACAGAGAGGACATCCATCAAAACTGGTTCTAGCTGCCCTGCTCCAGTCCAAATGAGAGAAGGAATTACAGAGGAGAGGATGGAAAGATGGAAGGATGGAGGAATGGAGAGAGGGCTGGAGAGGTAGAACAGAAAGCTGAGAGATGACAGAGCCAGACATCTTCGGGCCAAACTGAATGGGTGGGGTCTGGGACAGTTCAAACCAGAAGAACATCACAACATGATATAAGTGAAAATGTGATTAACTAGACTTGAGAAACTGAGAGAGAGAGAGAGAGAGAGAGAGAGAGAGAGAGAGAGAGAGAGAGAGAGAGAGAGAGAGAGAGAGAGAGAGAGAGAGAGAGAGAGAGAGAGAGAGAGAGAGAGAGAGCTCTATCCATTAATAATACATAGTAATCTCTACAGACTGTAATATTTCATCTATCATCACAGTGTCCTGCATCGTGCTGGTTTCCAACACACTGACTGAGCTATGGGATAAAGATAACCTTCTGTTAGAACCAATTACAGTATATCTGCATCGACCCCTCTATCTACAGTAAAAGCTGGCTTTAAACCATCGTGGCGTTGTTTGAATCTTGTGTGACACTCATTTCCTCCAACCGATAATTCAAAGCAAACATATGGAAAGAGAAAGAATGAAAGAGTGTATCTGTCCATGCCTCAGATGGTAAATACAGGTATTATCAGCTTCTGTGTGTCTTTGGAAAGACAGTGCTTATCTCCATCTACAATCATTCCCCCTGGTCTTCATTTCAAAGAGACGTAGCCTTGTGAGAGCTGATTACAGGAGTCCGACTTGACTATAATGACTTTCCTGCCTGAGCCCGATCAGAATCAAACACTGCTTCTGGAGACCAGAGGGACGTATAGATTATGGAAAGAGGAGAAAAGGTTTGAGGATGTCATTATACATCCACAAAGAGATCGGTAGAAAACATTCCGACAGTCAAATGTGCATATGCAATTACACACATTGTGCGCACACATGCAAATGCGCGCAGCCACACGCATGCACACACACATACTATAGCGATGTAGGAACTTTCAAAGAATAGGGGGAAAATGTCTCATATTAGAAATATGCTGTGAAGGGGAGAGGAGAGAGGTGAAAGGAGAGGGGGAGAGAGGGGATAGGAGAGGGGATATGAGAGGTGGGGAGGAGAGAGGGGGAAAAGAGAGGGGATAGGAGAGGTGGGGAGGAGAGGTGGGGAGGAGAGAGGGGAAAGAGAGGGGATAGGAGAGGGGATAGGAGAGGTGGGGAGGAGAGAGGGGGAAAAGAGAGGGGATAGGAGAGGTGGGGAGGAGAGGTGGGGAGAGAGAGGGGGAAAAGAGAGGGGATAGGAGAGGGGATAGGAGAGGTGGGGAGGAGAGAGGGGGAAAAGAGAGGGGATAGGAGAGGTGGGGAGGAGAGAGGGGGGAAAAGAGAGGGGATAGGAGAGGTGGGGAGGAGAGAGGGGGGAAAAGAGAGGGGGAGAGGGGATAAGACAGGTGGGGAGGAGAGGGGGGAAAGAATGGCTCAGCAGCAGAAAAACATTTACCTTCAAACTAAGTTAGAGGCTGTAGTGTAACAAAGCACCTTCTGCCATGATGCATGGTCTGTTTATGCTTTCTTCTCCCCTACACAAATTCGACTGACTCAACGGAACTGTCACAGCCATAGCCCGAGAGATTTGAGCATTTCTACTCAAGCAACAAGTCTATTGAATACACACATATAAACAGGTCCTCTGAATACACACATACAGTGCCTTCGGAAAGTATTCAGACCCCTTGAATTTTTCCACATTTTGTTAGGTTACAGCCTTATTATAAAATTGATTAAATTGTTTTTTTTCTCCCCTCATCAATCTACACACAATACCCCATAATAACAAAGCCATAACAGGTTTTTAGACATTTTTGCAAATTAATTAAAAATAAAAACTGAAATATAACATTTACATAAGTATTCAGACCCTTTACTCAGTACTTTGTTTAAGCACCTTTGGCAGCGATTACAGCCTCAAGTCTTCTTGGGTATGACGCACCAACTTGGCACACCTGTATTTGGGGAGTTTCTCCCATTCTTCTCTTCAGATCCACACAAGCTCTGTCAGGTTGGATGGGGAGCGTCGCTGCACAGCTATTTTCAGGTCTCTCCAGAGATGTTGATGGTGCCAGATTTCCTTCAGACGTGATGCTTGTCATTCAGGCCAAAGAGTTAAATCTTGGTTTCATAAGACCATACAATCTTGTTTCTCATGGTCTGAGAGTCCTTTATATGCCTCCAGGCAGGCTGCCATGTGCTTCCGTCTGGCCACTCTACTATAAAGGCCTGATTGGTAGAGTGCTGCAGAGATGGTTCTCCTACTGGAAGGTTCTCCCATCTCCACAAAGGAACTCTGGAGCTCTGTCAGAGTGACCATCGGGTTCTTGGTCACCTCCCCGACCAAGGCCCTTAAAAATATTTAATCAATTTAGAATAAGGCTGTAACGTAACAAAATGTGGAAAAAGTCAAGGGGTCTGAATACTTTCCGAATGCACTGTATAAACAAGTCTTATGAAAACACACATACTGTATATACAAGTCCCCTGAATACACACATACTGTATAAACAAGTCCCCTGAATACACACATAAACAAGTGCTCTGAATACACAAGTATAAACAAGTCCCCTGAATACACACATAAACAAGTGCTCTGAATACACAAGTATAAACAAGTCCTCTGAATACATACATACAGTGCCTTCAGAAAGTATTCATACCCCATGACATATTCCACATTTTGTGTTACAGCCTGAATTCAAAATGGATTAAATAAATAAAAATTCACCCATCTACACACAATACCCCATAATGACAATGTGAAAACATGTTTGTAGAAAGAAATACAGAAATATCTAATTTACAGAAGTATTCATACCCCTGAGTCAATACAATACAATTCTTCAAGCTCTGTCAAGTTGGTTGTTGATGATTGCTTGACAGTCATTTTCAAGTCTTGCCATATATTTTCAAGCCGATTTAAGTCAAAACTGTAACTAGGCCACTTAGGAACATTCAATATCGTCTTTTGTAAGCAACTCCAGTGTGTATTTGGCCTTGTGTTTTAGGTTATTTTCCTGTTGAAAGGAAAAGCAGACTGAACCAGGTTTTCCTCTAGGATTTTGCATGTGCTTAGCTCTATTCCGTTTCTTTTTATCCTAAAAAACTCTCTAGTCCTTGCCAATGACAAGCATACCCATAACATGATGCAGCCACCATCCTGCTTGCAAATATGAAGTGGTACTCAGGGACGTGTTGTGTTGGATTTAATCAATTTTAAATTCAGGCTGTAACACATCAAAATGTGGGAAAAGTCAAGGGGTGTGAATATTTTCTGAAGGCACTGTATAAACAAGTCTCCTGAGTAAATACGTAAAAACAAGGTATATGCTATTTATAGTGCATACAAAAAGGAATGGGATTTCAGAAGCATCAAAGAAACACAATTTTTGGCTCCAAGTCGTGATCTGTAGAGCTGGCATAGTGTGTGAGAGAGTATGTAGTGGTGGTCCGTTCATCTGTCCAAGATGGGCCAGTGGGCCAGTGTGCTTAACCTGTGTTGCCTCAGTAAACACCCAGTAATAAAAGCCATGTCACCATGGCAGTGTGTCTGTGGAAGCAAACACATGCTCCCTCCCATGTTTCTGTGGGTTCCTATTCGGATCACACACAACCCTTTTTTTTACACAACATTCCGGAATACCTTTAGGAATACTCTCACTTCCTCTTGTCACAGTTCTATGGACTCAAACTAATTGTTTTGATGATGACATGATTAAAGCCAGGAGAACATGGAGGTATAAGCTGTGCTTTGAGAGGGCAGGAGGAAAATGGACAAGGCAGGCTGAGGGCCAGAGGGAGAGGAGAAACATCACAGCACCTGTGTCAACACAACTGCCTAGGCCCTATTTGCTGAGGCATTAATTCTTCCATCCTGTGGCTGTCTCTGTCTCTCTCTTTGTGAGACCTTAGCATGCCCATTTCCATGGGAAGATGAACGGGTACAGTAGGTGAGGGATGCAAGAGGAAGTGTCTAAGGGCATGACGCTACTAGGCAGGGTAACCTAGTGGTTAGAGCGTTGGACTATTAACCGAAAGGTTGCAAGTTCAATTCCCCGAGCTGACAAGGTACATATCTGTTGTTCTGCCCCTGAACAGGCAGTTAACCCACTGTTCCTAGGCTGTCATTGAAAATAAAAATTTGTTCTTAACTGACTTGCCTAGTTAAATAAAGGAAAAAAAAAAGCAGACGGGGTAAACTGCTGGCACAGGAGAATCCCAACCAAGTTCTGATGCTGTGTGTTTACTTACCTGAATACCAGGGATGTTTCAAAGAATAGCTCAATGTTTCCACTAGTGTACAAAGAACTGACATCGGCATGTATCAACATTACATGCTATTTCCTTTCATATTCCAACTGACCTTTTAAAAACCAAGTGCCAGTGCTGATGCCATTATACAAAATTCTAATTTGTGCTAACATTTCAGTGTGCATAGAAACGGAATTGACTATGAAAAGTGTGATTGAAATGAATTATGTGAATTGGAACCAGTTGACTGCATGAACTGTAATTATCCAGACTGTTTCACAATATTGTAGGTTTCGGTGCAGCAGAGGAAACAGTCAGCCAAGGGAGACATTTCTCACTTTAATAAGCGGAGGCATTTATTTTGGAGAAGTGGTGACTGAACTGAATGATCTGCTTGTGAAGAGCAGTGTTGGTTCTCACATTTGAATCGTGTGTCCTTGAGGGGAGAGTCAGTGGAGCGCTGATTCAGCTCTATCCCTCACTCTACTGTACCACAGAGACTCTATTCTCCTTGCAAACCCTGACAGTTGGCACCCTGTACCCCCGATTGACTAACATGGCTTACGCTCCCAGTTAACCCACTACATACACACACACACACGTGCACGCACACGCACACAACGCCTACGCTCTGCCAAGTCCTACACTGCCTTCTCCAGCAAGCTAAAATGTCAACACAATGGGAGCATTCAGTTTATCCCAGGTGGGGGTAGGAAACAAGTCAAATCCAGGATAAAAGCTTGTTCTAGTCCCCCTCAGGTTCTCACTACTGTACTGTTCTAGTCCCCCTCAGGTTCTCACTACTGTACTGTTCTAGTCCCCCTCAGGTTCTCACTACTGTACTGTTCTAGTCCCTCTCAGGTTCTCACTACTGTACTGTTCTAGTCCCTCACAGGTTCTCACTACTGTACTGTTCTAGTCCCCCTCAGGTTCTCACTACTGTACTGTTCTAGTCCCTCACAGGTTCCCACTACTGTACTGTTCTAGTCCCTCACAGGTTCTCACTACTGTACTGTTCTAGTCCCCCTCAGGTTCCCACTACTGTACTGTTCTAGTCCCCCTCAGGTTCTCACTACTGTACTGTTCTAGTCCCTCTCAGGTTCTCACTACTGTACTGTTCTAGTCCCCCTCAGGTTCTCACTACTGTACTGTTCTAGTCCCTCTCAGGTTCTCACTACTGTACTGTTCTAGTCCCTCTCAGGTTCTCACTACTGTACTGTTCTAGTCCCTCACAGGTTCCCACTACTGTACTGTTCTAGTCCCTCTCAGGTTCTCACTACTGTACTGTTCTAGTCCCTCTCAGGTTCTCACTACTGTACTGTTCTAGTCCCTCACAGGTTCCCACTACTGTACTGTTCTAGTCCCTCTCAGGTTCTCACTACTGTACTGTTCTAGTCCCTCTCAGGTTCTCACTACTGTACTGTTCTAGTCCCTCTCAGGTTCTCACTACTGTACTGTTCTAGTCCCTCTCAGGCCCTCACTACTGTACTCTTCTAGTCACTCAGGTTCAAATGGCACCCCATTCCTTATGTAGTGCACTACTCAGGGCTCTGGTCCAAAGTAGTGCACTATAGGGAATAGGGTGCTATTTGGGACAGCGTTCTTCCACTGAATAACTAACTTCTCTCCCTCCTTTCCTCCATCAGAACTTTGTTCTCTCCCTCTCCATCCATCTGTAAAACGACTGTGAAAATGCCTCTCTCTCCGCCCATTAGTATGGACAGAAGTCAATACTACTACAGATCCAGATGATAGCACTAGTGTCCGTCCATTGCCAAGCTAACAGCCTCTCTCCCTAGGCTTGAGTGGGGTTGAGAGCAGCCCTGTCCTGGATCTCCCCAGACAGTCAGAGGTACATTAGTGTTAACAGCCAAGGCAATTTGCCAGCTCCTTATCCTGCCAGGAGAAGTGTTCATGCAACCACTTTCTCCAGCTACACACTACGCAGCCAGAATAGATTAGGACCCTACGCTTGCTTACAGCTGCACTGGAGTTGGACAGGCTTCCTGTTTAGATTAGGACACCAGCGAGCCGGTGCGCGATATGGCTCGGAAAACGTACCTCAGTCCAGGGATGAGAAATGGCATTGTACTCAGAATTGTTCCATTATTCCAACAGTTACACAGAAAATATTTAACGTTTATCCAGAAAATTGCCCTTTTCATCCCCATGCTAGGGAGCAGAAGCCACAGCAGGCATTTTGGAATGGCAGAGTCAGCCAATCAGCTCTTTTGTTGTTCAATGCAACGCGACGTGCCATTCCACAATGGCTGCTGTGGCAACTACTAGCTAGCACCAGGACGAAAACCAGCAATCGTACAATCTTCTCTGTGTAACAGTTGGGATAATGGGACAACGCCATTTCTCATCTCTGGAATGATGTACGTTCTCCGAGCCATATCTCACGCTGGCTCCGCAGTGTCTTAATCTAAACAGGAAGCCCGTCCGACCCCAGTGCAGCTGTAAGCAAGCAAATCTATTCTGGCTATTCACTACGCTACTCTAGTGTATACTCTGCAAACCCCAGCCTAGCCGCAAGCTTGGCCTTTCTTTGACTGTCTGGTGGTGGATTTCTGCTGTATGTGTTAAGGCAAGGTATTTTTTATCCATTCCCACCTATGAAACGACTGTCCACTCTCACCAAATAAATGACCTGTGTTTCGCTGGACCGAGGGGAAAAGTGAAGCAGGCGACATCCAACTGGGGTGTTATTACCAGTGAGATCATGTGTGAGGGGGTACCAGTGAGATCATGTGTGAGAGGGTACCAGTGAGATCATGTGTGAGAGGGTACCAGTGAGATCATGTGTGAGAGGCTACCAGTGAGATCATGTGTGAGAGGGTACCAGTGAGATCATGTGTGAGAGGCTACCAGTGAGATCATGTGTGAGAGGCTACCAGTGAGATCATGTGTGAGAGGGTACCAGTGAGATCATGTGTGAGAGGGTACCAGTGAGATCATGTGTGAGAGGGTACCAGTGAGATCATGTGTGAGAGGGTACCAGTGAGATCATGTGTGCGGGGAAAAGAGGACAGATTGGCCTTATGAGGAAATGAGCACATTGGGCTTGAAATACAAAGAATATCTATTTCACCAGCCAGGCAGTGTAAATGGGACATCAAAGTGAGTTGCAGCATTTAGCTGCATAGATGTTTTTCTCTTAAAATGCAGCCTATTAATTTCTTGGCCGGTTATGAGACAAAGAAAGACTTAAATTATATTTACGTGTTTCTCAAATTGCATAAATGAAACTGTTCAAACGGCTCTGAGAAGAGAATATATATATCGGGGAGTCTTCAGAGGGCGTTTAAAATGCACAGACGAATGTAGGACATAAAAAACGAGGGCATAAAAAGCATGTCATTTTATATGGGCTCATAAATAGCCAGAAGAAAGGAGGATATTGAGAGAAAGCAGATTTCGGCTAGTTGGGGGATTTTTTCTTTCTTTTAAAAGATGAAACCTCGTCCCAAGCCACTGCGCAAACAGATCCGAGAACGTCCAGGTTTACGGTCCGAGTCTCTCCCTCTGAAAGCCAATGTTTATAATCTTCCAGGGCTGGAATTCATGGAAAATTGAGAGGCGACTGGAAAGCCACAATAGCAGGAGAAAGGCCCCAAAATGGCACACAAAGAAAGAAAGTGTTTCATCTGCTTCTGGCATGGGTGCTGGGGTCCAGTTTACATGGTAATGTGTCTCTCTTCATACACAAACAGAAGAATAAGCGGCCATTTTTGATGCACATGGGAAGTAAGGGTTAGGACGCCAACCCTCATGGGGATGCCTGTGTTTCAGAAGCGTTTCCAGAGTGTAATTAAGTGGCAAAACATGTCCATTAAAACAGAGATGCCACTGAGACTAACAGCTACACGCTACACAGACAGGCTGGTGCTTACTACCTGCATTTCAACTGAATTTTGAAATAATACACAGTTGCACACCCGGAAAAAAACAGGTTAACAACTAGTTTTATTTTGGAAGGGAAAATGAACATCCATTTCGTTTTTTTTTTTAAATCAATAGAGCGCCTCTGTTTTTTTAATCAAAAGTAAATTCACTTGCATGGCTGTTGGATCCAGCTAGGCAATGCAAAGGCCAATCAGGCAGCCAGTAAAAGGGCTTTATTGGAAGTGCTTGGTAATACTCCCACCTGCCTGCCTCCCTTGCTCTAAAGTGCATTTCTCTACCTCTCACCATCACTGCTCAGCCACTGAGGCTTAACGTGTCTCTTTCTATTCATCTGCATGTACACATCATACCAGCCCATTAAAGCTGCTCTTTTTGGGCAACCTGACCAAATTCACATAGAAATGTGAGTTATAGATCTGTCATTCTCAATGAAAGCAATTTTAAGAAGCGGTAGATCTGTTCTATGTGTGCTATTTCTATGCTTCCCGTTCTTATGTTCCGTTTTTGCATCTTTTACTTTCGGTTTTGTACAGCAGCTCAAACAGCTGAAAACACAATATTTTTGATTATTGAAAGGATATTTCACAGCGGTTTAGATGATACAATGATTCTTCACACGTTGCTTGTTTTGTCACATACACTGTACACTGAAATTTGGCAAACTATTAGAATTTTAGCAACCAGAAAAGGCTGGAGTGATATCTGCATATTGCACCTTTAAGAACAGACAGCTACCAGGGTTCTCAACCTCAGCTCTCACTAATGGTAAGTTCCATTAGTGTGTAACTATTCCATTCCAATCTAGAACACAATATCACCAGGTGGTATACAGTACTAGATACAACCAAACAGAAATAGAAAACTAGAACACTAGAACACAGTAGCTGTGTTTCAAATACTCATACTAACCGGACTAACTGTACTATTTGTGACGTAAATTGAGTATGTAGTATGCTTATTGGTCATAGTATGGATATAGTTAGTATGCCACTACATTCGCCAAAATACGAAGTATACAGGGCAGTGGACACTATTTCTGTGCTTTTAGGGCCCATAACGCAATTCTTCCGAAAATGGGCGTGGCTTCACAACATTTTCAGATTTGAAGAAAATGGTGGAAAATATGCAGACATGTCCGACGAGAGCGGATACAGATTAATTGCTTTAATAATAAATATTGAGCTATGTAATAAAGTTATGACTTTTCAAATAAGTTACGTTACACGTTATGTTGGCTGACAATTTGTTAGCTACACTATCCTTACGAACCGCATAGCATATCGTTACAGCAGTATGTACCGGTATGTTAGCTAGCTAACTAAGTAACATTAGTTGGCTACTAATACATCGAACTTGCTAGTATTTTAACTATATGCTATCTAACTAACTACCCAATGTTTATTGACTAGATTATTCAAGTCATTCTTAGCTAAACTAAGTGGTATAGTCGTTGTGTGCGTTCTCAATGGACATTGTTAATTTGTGTGCGTTCGTTAATTCCCTCTGGCTATCTACTCCGATTTCACTCTCGTCTGAGTGTGCCAGAGCGCAGAATAACTGATGAATTTCCAAACACTCAACACTCGTTGAATATGGCCGGTGTCAGAAAACGTCTGCAAAAAAAGCGTAATTACATTGTTGCCAGCAGCACAGTTACAGTCACCAACGCTCTGGATAACATGAAAACAGCCTAACCAGCTCTGCTAGGGTGAGTAAAATGGTCAGAGTGAGGTGTTCTCTCAGTTGTGTTTGGAAGTAGCTAGCCAGCTAGCCAAACTTAACCAGAGCTTGGGTGCTTGACTTTCGTAGTGAGGTCAGAACGCTAAGATCAACCCTACTCCTTGGCCAGAGCATCGAGTGTGCATTCTGAACGCTCCGAGTGTGAAACGCTCTGAATTTACAAACTGACAATCTGACAACCGTCTGAATTTATGAACGCTCAGAGCGCACTCTGAGCGTACTCTGGCACTCCATATTGAATTTACGAACACACCCGAAGTCATAAGATGTCTAGCTAGTAATTTTTTTATGCTAAAAACCTAGCAAGAGGTTGCATAGCAACAGCATCAACTTCCGGTAGACAGGCGTAGCCCTAGTACCCTCAACTGAAAGGATACTGTTTGTTTACAGTATACTAAAATGAACAAATAGTAAATTACATACTCATTAAGTGTGTAGTATTCAATGTGTTAGTACTAGAATCTTCGTTCCCAGCTTGTCTCTGAGGAGGATCTCTGCCTGGGCTCTAGGCCTAGTTGTCCTCTTGTTTTATTCATGGTTGTTTGACACATAATCTGTTACAGCCATGTATATTTTTATCACCTGAGCACTATTCATCACTTTAACACACACATCCCCCTGGTCCTGGTAATGGACTTTAAACAGGGAGGTGATGAATCTAAAGCTACATCATAAAACTCTAATCCTACAGAGATTAGACACGTTAGCATACTGCCTACTACACTAAGGTTATTGTTATTTGGTAAGCCTGTGGATCAGCTCCAGCATTATGTTACGGCTCCCAAGATGCTCGTGTGAGTATGGTGTTGTGATATTGCCATGGTCATCATGCCAAAGTCAAAGTCAAAGTCACCATTATTAGTCAGTTGTACAACCAAATGCCTTCAACCGAAATGTGTCTTCCGCATTTAACCCAACCCCTCTGAATCAGAGAGGTGCGGGGGGCTGCCTTTTTAATCGACATCCACGTCTTCGGCGCCCGGGGAACAGTGGGTTAACTGCCTTGTTCAGGGGCAGAACGACAGATTTTTACCTTGTCAGCTCGGGGATTTGAACTTGCAGCCCTCCGGTTACAAGTCCAACGCTCTAACCACTAGGCTACCTGCCGCCCCGCCAAGTACATACTCATATCATTTGCACAGTATGAGAGTCAAAACGTTTCAGACACTATTGGGCATTCATTCTCCTTTCCTTTCCCTGAAATAAATTCTATTTGTTTGCATTGTAGTCTAGTATGTCATAGTTTCAATCAACTACCTTATCACATCATGATGACACAGACAACAGCAATGTTATACACTGAGTGTACAAGACATTAGGAACACCTGCCCTTTCCATGACCTCTCCCCTACTCACCTCTCCTCCATCCTCCTCTAACCTCTATCCTCCTCTCCTCTATAATCCTATCCTCTCCTCCTCTCTGCTATCCTCCTCTCCTCTATCCTCCTCTCCTCTATCCTCCTCTCCACTCCACTATCCTCCTCTCCTCTCCTATATCCCCCCTCTCCTCTCCACTATCCCCCTCAACCTCTCCCATCCACTCCTCTCCCTCTATCCTCATCTCCTCTCCTCAATCTTCTTCTCCTCTATCCTCCTTTACTATCCTCTATCCTCCTCTCCGCTCCTCTATCCTCAACTCTGCTATCCACCTCTCCTCCATCCTCCTCTAACCTCTATCCTCCTCTCCTCTATAATCCTATCCTCTCCTCTCCTCTATCCTCTCCTCCTCTCTGCTATCCTCCTCTCCTCTATCCTCCTCTCCACTCCACTATCCTCCTCTCCTCTCCTATATCCCCCCTCTCCTCTCCCCTCCACTCCTCTCCCTCCATCCTCCTCTCCTCTATCCTCCTTTGCTATTCTCTATCCTCCTCTCCTCTATCCTCCTCTCCTCTATCCTCCTCTCCTCTCCTATATCCCCCCTCTCCTCTCCCCTCCACTCCTCTCCCTCTATCCTCCTCTCTTCTCCTCTATCCTCCTCTCCTCTATCCTCCTCTGCTATCCTCTATTCTCCTCTCCGCAACCCTCCTCTCCTCTATCCTCCTCTCCTCTATCCTCCTCTGCTATAACTCTATCCTCCTCTCCACTCCTCTATCCTCCTTTCCTCTCCTATATCCCCCTCTCCTCTCCCCTCCACTCCTCTCTCCTCTCCTCTCCTCAACCCTCCTCTCCTATATCCTCCTCTATCCCCCTATCCCCTCTCCTCTCCTCTATCCTCCTCTCCTATCCCCTATCGTCCTCTCCTATCCTCTATCCTTCTCTCCTCTATCCTTCTCTCCGCTATCCTCCTCTCCTCTCCTCTATCCTCCTCTCCTCTATCCTCCTCTCCTCTATCCCCCTCTCCTACATCCTCCTCTCCTCTGCTCTATACCCCATTCTTCTCCTCTATCCTCCTCTCCTCTGTCCTCCTCTCCTCTATCCCCCTCTCCTCTATCCTCCTCTCCCCTCCTCTCCTTTATCCTTCTCTCCACTCCTCTTCCCTCCTCTTATCTGCTCTCCTCTCCTCTATTCTCCTTTCCTCTCCCCTCCACTCCTCTCCTCTATCCTCCTCTCCTCAATCCTCCTCTATACTCCTTTCCTCTCCCCTCCACTCCTCTCCTCTATCCTCATCTCCTCTATCCTCCTCTATCCTCTCCTTTCCTCTATCCTCCTTTCCTCTCCCCTCCACTCCTGTCCACCACTCCTCTATCCTGCCCTTTCCATGACCTCTCCCCTCCTATCTTCCCCTCCTACCTCCTCTCCTCTCCACTATCCCCCTCAACCTCTCCCCTCCACTCCTCTCCCTCTATCCTCCTCTATCCTCTCCTTTCCTCTCCAATCCACTCCTCTCCACTCCTCAATCCTGCTCTTTCCATGACCTCTCCTCTCCTCTCCTCTCCTCTATCTTCCTCCATCCTCCTCTGTTCTCCTCTATCCTCCTCTCCTCTCCACTATTCCCTTCAACCTCTCCCCTCCCCTCCTCTCCCCCTATCTTCCTCTCTTAACATCAATCCCCCTCTCCTCTATCCTCCTCTCCTCTATCCTCCTCTACTATCTTCTATCCTCCTCTTCTATCCTCTATCCTCCTCTCCTCTATCCTCCTCTCTGCTATCCACCTCTCCTCTATCCTCTATCCTCCTCTCCTCCATCCTCTCCTCCTCTCCTCTATCCTCCTCTCCTATATACCCCTCTCCTCTCCCCTCCACTCCTCTCCCTCTATCCTCCTCTCCTCTATCCTCCTCTGCTGTCCTCTATCCTCTATCCTCCTCCCCTCTATCCTCATCTCCTCTATTCTCCTCTCCACTCCTCTATCCTCCTCTCCTCTCCTATATACCCTTCTCCTCTCCCCTCCACTCCTCTCCCTCTATCCTCCTCTCCTCTATCCTCCTCTGCTGTCCTCTATCCTCTATCCTCCTCCCCTCTATCCTCATCTCCTCTATCCTCCACTCTTGTCCTCTGTCCTCCTCTCCTCTATCCTCCTCTCCTCTCCTCTATCCTCCTCTCCCCACAAACCCTCTCCTCTATCCTCCTCCTCTACTCTCCTCTCTCCTCCTCTCCTCTATTCTCCTTTCCTCTCCTCAACCCTCCTCTCCTCTATCCTGCTCTATCCTCCTCTCCTCTATCATCCTCTCCTCTATCCTCCTCTCCTCTTCTCTCCTCTATCCTCCTCTCCTATCCTCTATTTTCCTCTCCTATCCTCCATACTCTGCTCCTCTATACTTCTCTCCGCTATCCTCCTCTCCTCTATCCCCCTCTCCTCTATCCTCCTCTCCTCTATCCTCCTCTCCATTATCCTTCTCTCCACTCCTCTATCCTCCTCTATCCTTCTCTCCTCTATCCTCCTCTCCTCTATCCTCCTCTCCGCTGCTCTATCCTCCACTCTTCTCCTCTATCCTCCTCTATCCTCTAATTTCCTTTATCCTCCTTTCCTCTCGCCTCCACTCCTCTCCACTCCTCTTTCCTGCTCTCCTCTCCACTATCCTCCTTTCCTCTCCCCTCCACTCCTCCCCTCTCCACTCCTATATCCCTCATATCCTCTATCCTCCTCTATCCTGAACCTCTCTCCTTCTATTCTCTCCTCTATCCTCCTCTCCACTATCCTCCTCTCCACTATCCTCCTCTCCTCTATCATCCTCTCCTCTATCATCCTCTATCCTCCTCTCCTCTATCCTCCTCTCCTCTCCTCTCCTATATCCCCCTCTCCTCTCCCCTCCACTCCTCTCCCTCGATCCTCTATCCTCCTCTCCTTTATCCTCCTCTGCTATCCTCTATCCTCCTCTCCTCTCCTTTATCCTCCTCTCCGCTATCCTCCTCTCCTCTATCCTCCTCTCCTCTATCCTCCTCTCCTCTATCCTCCACTCTTCTCATTTGTCCTCTCCTCTCCTCTATCCTACTCTCCGCTATCCTCCTCTCCCCTCAAATTCTCTCCTCTATCCTCCTCCTCTCCTCTCCTCTCCTCTCTCCTCTATTCTCATCTACCCTCATGTACTCTATCCTCCTCTCCTATATCATCTTCTCCTCTGCTCTATCCTCCTCTCCTCTCCTCTATCCTCCTCTCCTCTGTCCTCCTCTCCTCTATTCTCCTCTCCTCTATCCTCCTCTCCTCTATCCCCTCCTCTCCTCTATCCTCCTCTATCCTCTCCTCTATCCTCCTCTCCTATCCTCTATCCTCCTCTCCTCTATTCTCCTCTCCTATCCTCTATCCTCCTCTCCTCTATCCTCCTCTCCGCTATCCTCCTCTCCTCTATCCTCCTATCCTCTATAATCCTCTCCTCTATCCTCCTCTCCTCTCCTCTATCCTCCTCTCCTCTATCCTTCTCTCCACTCCTCTACCCTCCTCACCTCTATCCTCCTCTCCTCTATCCTCCTCTCTTCTCTTCTCCCCTCCTCTCTTCCATCCTTCACTCCACTCCTCCTCTATCCTCTCCTCTATCCTCCTTTCCTCTCCCCTCCACTCCTCTCCCCTATCCTCTTCTCCTCTCCTCTATCCTTCACTTCTCTCATCTCCTCTACCCTCCTCTACTCCCCTCTATCCTCCTCTCCTCTATCATCTCCTCTCCTCTCCTTAATCATCCTCTCCTCTATCTTCTACTCCTCTCCTCTCCTCTCCTCTCCTCTCCTCTCCTCTCCTCTCCTCTATCCTCCACTCTTCTCCTCTATCCTCCTCTCCCCTCCTCTCCTCTGCCCTCCTCGAATCTATCCTCCTCTCTTCTCCCCTCCTCTTCTCTCCCCCCTCTTCTCTATCCTCCTCTCCGCTCCTCTATCCTCCTCTCCTATTCTCTATCCCCCTCTCCTATCATTTATCCTCCTCTTCTATCCTCTATAATCCTCTCCTCTATCCTTCTCTCCACTCCTCTTTCCTTCACTATCCTCCTCTCCTCTATCCTCCTTTCCTCTCCTATCCACTCCTCTCCTCTATCCTCCACTCTTCTCCTCTATCCTCCTCTCTCACTCCTCTCCTCTGCCCTCCTCGAATCTATCCTCCTCTCTTCTCCCTCCTCTCTCTCTCCCTCTCTCTCTCTATCCTCCTCTCCGCTCCTCTATCCTCCTCTCCTCCTCTCCCTCCCTCCTCTCCTCCTCATTTATCCTCCTCTTCTATCCTCTATAATCCTCTCCTCTCTCCCTCTCTATCCTCCTCCTCTCCTCCTCCTCCTCTCCTCCTTTCCTCTCCTATCCACTCCTCTCCTATATCCTCCTCCTTTCCTCTATCCTCCTCTCCACTCCTCTCCTCTATCCTCCTCTCCTCTCCTCTATCCTCCTTTCATCTCCTCTATCCTCATCTCTCCTCCTCTCCTATCCGCTATAATCCTCTCCTCTATCCTCCTCTCCTCTCCCTAATCCTCCTCTCCTCTATCCTCTTCTCTATCCTCCACTCTTCTGCTCTATCCTCCTCTCCTCTATCCTCCTCTATCCTCCTCACCTCTCCTATCTCCTCCTCTCCCCTGTCCTCCTTTCCTCTCCTCTATCCTCCACTCGTCTCCTGTGTCCTCCTCTCCTCTGTCCTGTTCTCCTCTATCCTCCTCTCCTCTATCCCCCTCTCCTCCTCTCCCCTCCTCTCCTCTATCCCCCTCTCCTCTATCCTCCTTTCCTTTCCTTTCCTCTCCCCTCCACTCTTTTCCTCTAGCCTCCTCCTCTCCTCTCCTCTATCCTCCTCTCCTTTGTCCTCCTCTCCTCTCCTCTATCCTCCTCTCCTCCACTCTTCTCCTCTGTCCTCCTCTCCTCTATCCTCCTCTCCTCCTCCTCTCTCCTCCTCCTCTCTATCCTCTCTCCTCATCTCCTCTCCTCTATCCTACTATCCTCTCCTCAACCCTCCTCTATCCTCCTCTCCTCTATCCTCCTCTCCTCTCTCCTCCTCTCCTCTCTCCTCCTCTCCTCTCTATCCTCCTCTCTCTATCCTCTCCTCTCTCCTCCTCCTCTCTCTCCTCTGCCCTCCTCTAATCTACTCTCCCCTCCTCTCCTCTCCCCCTCTCCTCTATCCTCCTCTCCTCTATCCTCCTCTCCGCTATCCTCCTCTCCTCTCCTCCTCTCCTCTATCCTCCTCTCCTCTCCCGTTCTCTCCTCTCCTCTTCTCTCCACTCCTCTCTTCTTGCTGGATCGAATCGCCTGCCCCTGAGCAAGGCAGTTCTGTTCCCCGGGCGCCGATGTCGTGGATGTCGATTAAGGCAGCCCCCCCGCACCTCTCAGATTCAGAGGGGTTGGGTTAAATGTGGAAGACACATTTCTGTTGAATACATTCAGTTGGACAACTGACTAGGTATACCCTTTCCCTTTCTCCACTCCTCTCCTCTCTCACATTTAGCATATAACACACATAACACATATACCAGTAGCCCACTGAATTCTCTACACAGCACCACCACAACAACAACAACAACAACAACAACAACAACAACAACAACAACAACAGCACAAAGCAGCCTAACCTTGAGCCAAACTAAAAAATAGCACCAAATGAGGCCATTCAGACATGCCTGCTCATGTGGCCAGTGCTGCAGCATTCATCCTAGTGATCACAGCCTGTCTGTCTGTCAACCAGACCGGAGTATTACCAGGAACAGGCATGAGAGCAGCTAATGAGGAGCTTTCTATATGCTAAGATATCATAATGTGGAGAGACTTTTGTTAAGTTAGCACTCGTTTGTAGACAAGGAGAAGTATCCTGCACAGTGTTCAGCGGAGATGGGCTCTGTCTGCTTCCAGGAAGGAAGAGATCAAACAACCCTGGGCTGGGTAATATATCCAATTAATCAGGATGACACTAACAATAGCAACATTATACAGTGAGTGCACAAAACATTAGAAACACCTGCTCTTTCCATTACATACCCTGACCAGGTGAATCCAGGTGAAAGCTATGATCCCTTATTGATGTCACCTGTTCAATCAGTGTAGATTAAGGTAGATGAAGGGTAGATGAAGGGGAAGAGACAGGTTAAAGAAGGATTTTTAAGTCTTGAGATAATTGAGACATGGATTGTGTATGTGTGCCATTCAGAGGGTGAATGGGCAAGACAAAAGATTTATGTTAGTAGGTGCCAGGCATACCGATTTGAGTGTGTCAAGAACTGCAATGCTGCTGAGTTTTTCATGCTTAACAGTTTCCTGTGTGTAGGACATCCAGCCAACATGACACAACTATGGGAGGCATTGGAGTCAACATGGGCCAGCATCCCTTGGAACGCTTTTGACACCTTGTAGAGTCCATTCCCCGACAAACTGAGGGTGTTCAGAGGGCAAAAGGGGGTGCATATCAATATTAGGAACGTGTTCCTAATGTTTTGTACACTGAGCATATATCCTTTTCATGTTGAGCCACACTATCTGATGGGACTCCTGGGAACCGACTATGTGGCAGTAGTTTGTTAATCCTAATTGGTTTGTAATGCTGATCTCAGGTTCATGCTCTGAACGTAGATATGAAATGTGTGAGACCCACTGTGCGTTTCTCGACAACAACAGCCCTGGTGAAGCAAGGCAGAGCAGGGCAGAGTAGGGCAGAGCAGACAGAGCAGGGCAGAGCAGGGTGTGAGAGCCAGAAGTGCTGTACATGGGAATTAAAGGGAATATATGGGAATTAACGGAAATAGATGCAAATTAATATTAATACCATTTAAATGTAGATTATTTTTGCATTGGATATATTTACCATATTATATGGAGACAGAAACTTAAACCTTTTACCTTAATCATAAGTAGACATAATTGCAAATGATTAAATCCTTCCAATAGAAATAAAATAAAAATGTAGTTACGAATTGAACTTTAATTAAATGAGTTGACCCTTCACATTGGATGATTTCACTGAACAACACAAGAAAGGGAATATTGAATGATCCCCAATGATCCATCGCATCTCCCAAAAAGGTTTTCAACATACATCTGTAAAATGATAAAGCTTTGGGTGTCTTCCTCTCAGGCGTCCATGTCTTCTCCCTTGACCTCCTCAATGTCCACCTCTTGAATATCAGACTCTGAGGCCTCATCTTCACTGTCACTTTCCAACCTTGTTGAGGATGGCTTGTTGTCAGGCTCAAAAAGCCTACAATTTGCCCGGATGGCCACCAATTTTTCAACCCTTGTATTGGTCAGCCTGTTGTGTGCTTTGGTGTGTGTGTTCCCTAACAAGGACCAGTTGGGCTCTGGGACGGCTGATGTTGGTGGGATTTGGCGGATGATGGAGGCAACAAGGGAAAGAGCCTCAGATCCACAAAGTCCCTTCCACCAGGTGGCTGATGAGATATGTTGGCACGACTGCCATATTGCATCTCCATCCCAAAGCCCTTGCTTGGAAGTGTACGCCAGACTGACAAGAACCTTGCCCTCATCCAGGCCAAGGTGGAGAGACACGGTAGTGATGACACCATAGGCCTTGTTGATCTCTGTACCAGACAGGATGCTCTTGCCAGCATACTTGGGGTCCAACATGTACGCTGCGGCGTGTATGGGCTTCAGGCAGAAGTCTTCACGCTTTTTGATGTATTTCAGAACTGCAGTGTCCTCTGCTTGGAGCAACAGTGAAGTGGGCAGGGCAGTACGTATTTATTCTCTTACATCTGCAAGCAGAGTCTGAACATCAGACAGGATGGCATTGTCTCCCTCAATCCGTGCAATGGCTACTGCTATAGGTTTCAAGAGTTTCAAGCTGCTTACCACTCTCTCCCAAAATACATCATCCAGGAGGATCCTTTTGATGGGGCTGTCCATATCGGCAGACTGTGATATGGCCATTTCTTGGAGAGACTCCTTCCCCTCCAGGAGACTGTGAAACATGATGACAACATCACCACAACGGGTGTTGCTGGGCAGCTTCAATGTGGTGCTTTTATTCTTCTCACTTTGCTTGGTGAGGTAGATTGCTGCTATAACTTGATGACCCTTCACATACCTAACCATTTCCTTGGCTCTCTTGTAGAGGGTATCCATTCAGTGCCATGATGTCCTTGAGGAGCAGATTCAACGCATGAGCAGCACAGCCAATGGGTGTGATGTGAGGGTAGGACGCCTCCACTTTATACCAAGCAGCCTTCATGTTCGCAGCTGTCACCAGTGCAAATACCTTCTGTGGTCCAAGGTCATTGATGACTGCCTTCAGCTCATCTGCAATGTAGAGACCGGTGTGTCTGTTGTCCCTTGTGTCTGTGCTCTTGTAGAATACTGGTTGAGGGGTGGAGATGATGTAGTTAATTATTCCTTGCCCACAAACCTTTAACCACCTATCAGAGATGATTGCAATACAGTCTGCTTTCTCTATGATTTGCTTGACCTTCACTTGAACTCTGTTGAACTCTGCATCCAGAAAATTAGTAGATAAAGCATGTCTGGTTGTAGGGGTGTATGCTGGGCGAAGAACATTCAGAAATCTCTTCCAATACACATTGCCTGTGAACCAGTTGCTATCGATAAGGTGTTACAATCATAATTTTCCCTTTTAAATAGAAGTAGAGGGACTTTTGTCAGAAGTTGCTTGTTGTGAGCGCTGACGGAACTTTATGCACTTGGCCAGATGATTCTGCATCTTTGTGCATTCTTCACATGTGATTTGGCACAGTATTTGCAAATGTACACAGCTTTTCCTTTTACATTAACTGCAGTCTCCACACATCAGAAAGACTAGAAAAAAAGGAGTAAAAAAAACCCAAATACAATTCCATGTACAGATAAATAGTTAAGCAGTTAGATTAAACAACTCCTTTGTAAGATACATGTTTTAAAATGAAACATGCATGGAAACAGGTGAATTAACACTCCTTACTTAGCAGGCTCAAGCAAGCTAAAACCCACATGGTAACAAAAAAACTAGCAGAAATTGTTAACAAGTTAGAAATGATTTAAACACACTTTGCTGTAGGCTACTATTTACTAGTTAACAAAAAATAATGTATGCCATATAAAATATATTCACCCCACCCAGTATTGTAATCAAAACTTACCAGAAAGCATGTAGTTATTGGCTCAGACAGTGGAGTAGTGTGGGCTCAATAGCATCTCATTAGTGTGCAAGATCTTGAGAATCAGATGTACATGTGATGGAAGAAGACACTGTGCATGCAGAGGGTTGAAATTCCATTGAATTGGGGATAATTTAACCAAAATATGCCACAAGACCTAGAATTGCCTTATGTGTATTGCACTGTCACAACTTATACTGAAGTTGGTTCCCCTCCTCGTTCGGGCGGCATTCGGCGGTCGACGTCACCGGTCTTCTAATAATCACCGATCCACTTTTCATTTTCCATTTGTACTGTCTTGTTTTTCACACACCTGGTTTGCATTCCCCATCATTATCTGTTGTGTATTTAACCCTCTGTTTTCCCCCATGTCTTTGTGTGTGATTGTTTATTGTTCAGCCGTTTTCGTTCCGGCTGGTGCGTTATATGGAGTTGGTCCCCCACTTTGCTGCTATAACAGCCTCCACTCTTCTGAGAAGGCTTTCCACTAGATGTTGCAACATTGCTGCAGAGACTTGCTTCCATTCAGCCACAAGAGCATTAGTGAGGTCGGGCACTGATGTTGGGTGAACCCTGTCTGTAATCAGCCATAAGGCTGGGTGATATATCGAATTAATTAGAATGTTTTTGAGCGATATTCCAAATGCCTATATCGCAAGAATTTCGTTTTTTTTTTATATTTATGTCCGTCCACTTATTCTCATGTAGTTTTTTTGGTCTCCTTTGCTCCTACTGTGCTGTGTGCACCTTTGAATTTACACCAGAGATCTGTATATAATGACGAGATGCACGTCTCCGCCCTAACAATGGGAGTCGTTGTCCCAAAGGCGACAAGCTTAGGTACAAAGTAAGCCCATAAGAACGCATTGGGCTGATTTTGGACAGATTTTAGTGAGAATAACACCTCTCACTTTGCCTCTTTCTCTGGTTTACACACACATACACCAAGCCCCTCCCCATGCCACTCACACCAAGCCACTCCCCCTGTCACTCACAACAACAAAGACTAAAGATCACTTCCTCACTGACAAGCAGTTTCAACAGAATGGGTCAAATGGACACTGAAACACATTGAGATGTTAATTTACTGTAACAGAGCAGAACTTAACCCTCTTTATGTCTCAACTTCTCAAATTACACGAAGAGCAACGCTACTAAAACAAGAGTATCAATGAACATTGATTCTAGAAAGTTAATGGTCAGTTTGTCGCGAGTGGCATTGCTGTACCACGTACTGCTAGTAGCATTTTATCCAAAGACTGTTATATTAGCTGTGTAGTCTGTTTTATAAATGCGCAATAAGCATAAAACATAATTATATGTGGAATAAGGCAACTCGTTCTCATTCTGAGAAATCAGGAAAGCAACTTGATTTCAACATGTGAACAAAGTGGACAGGCTAACATGCTGTTCAAACAGTTGGAGACAGAAGGGTGTGTTCATAACTATTCAACTGTTCTACCTTGTTAGCTAGAAAATAGATCCAAGTTGGGTAAACTTATATAGAAATATAAAGATGAATTGGCAACTCACTAGCACGTGGACTAGTGCTTGAGAGATTGTTGATGAGACCTGTTTAATTTTCTATAAGTTAGTCATTATTAGTGGATGTGCAATGTGCATGGTTCTGGTTACATTTGTAACAAAAAGGTCATTTTCATAGACTTGAAACCCAGATCAGTGATTATTGCAAAAAAAGCAGGTTAAACTATTTCGATGAACTAATACAATGATGGTTATGGTTGTGGAAGGAGTATATTTAGCCTAGGTATAATTTCACAAGCCCTGAATTCATTAGATTACTGCTGCCTGTTTGAAATGCAGTGTATTTGACCTTTAGTTGTACAACAAAGCTTATTTAGAGATGTTTTTGTCTTTTTTTGCGATATATATTGTGAATCGCCCATAACTTTGAAAAAAAACCAAGAAATGATTTTTAGGCCGTATCGCCCAGCCCTAATAAGCCATACATCTCTCTGTCTTTCTCTGTAGTTACGGCTCAGATACATTTAACAGATACATGTATACTGTGTAGGTCAGGGATAACAAGCTAATTGTTCATTTACAGCCGAACATTACAGATAGAGAGGGGGAGATAGACATGGAGACTTAGACAGAGATAGACAGAAATGAAGAGGGAGAAGTGGAGAGAAAGAGAGACAGGTAGAGAGCGAGACAGGCAGAGGAAAGAGAGGGAACAGTAATAACACACGCCATAGAGGTTAATAGCTTCCACCAATGACTTCAAAGGAAACATCCCTTTAAACACGGAAGGTTATTAATAGAACAGCCATCTCTCTGTGTCTGCGTGTGCTTATCTCCAGCAGGCGGTGTGTGGTATATGATTACCCCATTAGGGCGATTCCACGCCAGCGGGAGCTGAAAATATTTTTGGTATCTCAGATTGCTCTGGCAATTCTCACATAGGAACTTCATTGGGAGGAAGGATGTCTGACATCCTTTTTCTTAAACATTTGTATCACAAACCATTTCTGAGAACATCATGATGAAAGTGGCCATTTTAGGCCCTTTTTAGACCTGTACATGCCTCCTGTAAGACCCTATGATGTGTGAAGCGTACATGATGCAGACAACATGTTGGAGTCAGTATACTCCTTATAGTGTGCTATAACATATGGAGTATGTCCAGATTCTGAAATACAAATGTTCACATTCATTTATTTATTCAACATTCAAAATATTAATATAAATATCTCAAAACTACCCTTTTTGATTTTGTTAATTTTAAGACATATTGTTTGGATTAAATTTACAGAGTGGGCTCTCTAATTCTGAAGTTATGATGCATTATATGATCACCACCAACACAGGGAATGGGAAAATGGATTTAAAGGCAACTCCCTCTGCTGGTGATTTTCTGAATGTGCAATCCTACATTTATGAAGCCAAGATCAATGATATAAAGAATGATGGAAAAAAACTTTGCCGTACTTGAAATTAAATGATGGGCAGAAAGACAATTTCAGTGCCGCGCGCGACAAACTGACAATCTTTCATCGAATCAGATGGCTTATTCATCACAAAACCATTTGATGTTGCCAATTATTTTAATGATTGCTTAATTGGCAAAGTGTACGTAAAAAAATAATATATATATACATTTTTTATTTCACCTTTATTTAACCAAGTAGGCCAGTTGAGAACAAGTTCTCATTTACAACTGCGACCTGGCCAAGATAAAGCAAAGCAGTGCGACAAAAAAACAAGTTACACATGGGATAAACAAAAGTACAGTCAATAACACAATAGAAAAATCTATATACAGTGTGTGCAAATGGAATAAGGAGAGGTAAGGAAATAAATAGGCCGATAGTAGCGAAGTAATTACAATTTAGCAAATTAACACTGGAGTGATATATGTGCAGATGATGATGTGCAAGTAGAAATACTGGTGTGAAATAGAGCAGGCAGTTGGATGGGCTATTTACAGATGGGCTGTGTACAGCTGCAGCGGTAGGTAAACTGCTCAGATTGCTGATGCTTAAAGTTAGTGAGGGAGATATAAGTCTCCAACTTCAGCGACTTTTGCATTTCGTTCCAGTCATTGGCAGCAGAGAACTGGAAGGAAAGGCGGCCAAAGGTGGTGTTGGCCTTGGGGATGACCAGTGAGATATACCTGCTGGAGCGCGTGCTACGGGTGGGTGTTGTTATGGTAACCAGTGAGCTGAGATAAGGCGGAGCTTTACCTAGCAAATACTTATAGATGACCTGGAGCCAATGGGTCTGGCGACGAATATGTAGCAAGGGCCAGCCGACGAAAGCATTCAGGTCGCAATGGTGGGTGGTGTATGGGGCTTTGGTGACAAAACGGATGGCACTGTGATAGCATCCAGTTTGCTGAGTAGAGTGTTGGAGGCTATTTTGTAAATGACATTGCTGAATTCGAGGATCGGTAGGATAGTCAGTTTTACGAGGGTATGTTTGGCAGCGTGAGTGAAGGAGGCTTTGTTGCGAAATAGGAAGCCGATTCTAGATTTAATTTTGGATTGGAGATGCTTAATATGAGACTGGAAGGAGAGTTTACAGTCTAGGCAGACACCTAGGTATTTGTAGTTGTCCACATATTCTAAGTCAGAACCGTCCAGAGTAGTGATGCTAATCAGGCGGGCGGGTGCGGGCAGCGATCGGTTGAAGAGCATGCATTTAGTTTAACTAGCGTTTAAGAGCAGTTGGAGGCCACGGAAGGAGAGTTGTATGGCATTGAAGCTTGTTTGGAGGTTTGTTAACACAGTGTAAAAAGAAGGGCAAGATGTATACAGAATGGTGTCGTCTGCGTAGAGGTGGATCAAGGAATCACCCGCAGCAAGAGCGACATCATTAATATATATAGAGAAAAGAGTCGGCCCGAGATTTGAACCCTGTGGAACCACCATAGAGACTGCCAGAGGTCCGGATAACAGGCCCTCCGACTTTACAGTGTCCCAGAACTTTTTGGAGTTAGAGCTACAGGATGCAAATTTCTGTTTGAAAAAGCTAGCCTTTGCTTTCCTAACTGACTGTGTGTATTGGTTCCTGACTTCCCTGAAAAGTTGCATATCGCGGGGACTATTCAATGCTAGTGCAGTACGCCACAGGATGTTTTTGTGCTGGTCGAGAGCAGTCAGGTCTGGAGTGAACCAAGGGCTATATCTGTTCTTAGTTCTACATTTTTTGAAAGGGGCATGCTTATTTAAGATGGTGAGGAAATTACTTTTAAAGATCAACCAGGCATCCTCTACTGACGGGATGAGGTCAATATCCTTCCAGGATACCCGGGCCAGATCGATTGGAAAGGCCTGCTCGCAGAAGTGTTTTAGGGAGTGTTTTACAGTGATGAGGGGTGGTCGTTTGACCGCGGACCCATAACGGATGCAGGCAACGAGGCAGGGATCGCTGAGATCCTGATTAAAAACAGCAGAGGTGTATTTGGAGGGCAAGTTGGACAGGATAATATCTATGAGGGTGCCGATGTTACCGGATTTAGGGTTGTACCTGGTGGGTTCCTTGATAATTTGTGTGATAACCTTCCTTGATAACGTTGTTTCCTCCGACACTTATTTGAATGATTACCACCTCCAAATTGGCAAAGTGGGCAAACTTAAGCAGGAAATGCCAACAACGAACAGCGAGCCTTCGTATTCATGCTTAAAAAATATAATAATGAAAGAAAAGCATTGTAAATTTGAATTTTGTAAAGTTAGTGTGGGACAGGAGAAAAATTGTTGTAATCAATCAATAATGACAAACCTCCTGGCATTGACAACTTAGATGGAAAGCAACTGAGGATGGTAGCTGACTCTATGGCCACTCCTATTTGTTAAATCTTTAATCTGAGTCTAGAGCAAGGCGTTTGTCCGCTACCCAAGAGTGGTAAATCGGTCTTTACTGGTTCTAACAGCAGACCAATCAGCTTGCTGCAAGCTCTTAGCAAACAGTTGGAAAAAATAGTGTTTGACCAAATACAATGCTATTTCTCTGTAAACAAATTGACAACAGACTTTCAGCATGCTTATAGAGAAGGACACTCAACATGCACTGACACAAACGACTGATTATTGGTTGACAGAAATTAAGAAGAAGAAGATTGTGGGAGCTATACTATTAGATTTCAGTGCAGCCTTTGATATTATTGACCATAACCTGTTGTTGAGAAAACGTATGTTTTATGGCTCTTCAACCTCTGCCATATTGTGGATTCAAAACTATCTATCTAGTAGAACTCAGAGGGTTTTCTTTAATGGAAGATTCTATAATGTCAAACATGTAGGGTGTGGTGTACTGCAGGGCAGTTCTCTAGGCTTTCGACTTGTTTTTATTTTTACCAATGACATGTATGCTAGTGATTCAACCATATATAGTGATTCAACCATATATAGTTCATTTGAAAAGTTTTCAGACACCTTGACTTTTTCCACATTTTGTTACGTTACAGCCTTATTCTTCAATTGATTAAATTGTATTTTTCCCTCATCAATCTACACATAATACCCCATAATGACAAAGCAAAAACAGGTAAAAATAAAATACAAAATAAGAAAATATCACATTTACATAAGTATTCAGACCCTTTACTCAGTACTTTGTTGAAGCATCTTTGGCATTAGCTGCAGCCTTAAGTCTTATTGGGTATGACGCTACAAGCTTGGCACTCCTGTATTTGGGGAGTTTCTCCCATTCTTCTCTGCAGATCCTCTCAAGCTCTGTCAGGTTGGATAGGGCGCGTCACTGCACAGCTATTTGTAGGTCTCTCCAGAGATGTTTGATCGGGTTCAAGCTCTGGCTGGGCCACTCAAGGACATTCAGAGACTTGTCCCAAAGCCACTCCTGTGTTGTCTTGGCTGTGTGCCTAGGGTCGTTGTCCTGTTGGAAGGTGAACCTTCGCCCTAGTTTGAGGTCCTGAGCGCTCTGGAGCAGGTTTTCGTCAAGGATCTCTCTGTACTTCGCTCATATTTCCCTCGATCCTGACTAGTCTCCCAGTCCCTGCCACTGAAAAACATCCCCACAGTATGATGCTGCCACCACCATGCTTCCCAGTAGGGTTGGTGCCAGGTTTACACCAGACATGACGCTTGGCATTCAGGCCAAAGAGTTCAATCTTGGTTACATCAGGCCAGAGAATCTTGTTTCTCATGGTCTGAGAGTCCTTTAGGTGCCTTTTGGCAAACTCCAAGCGGGCTGTCATGTTCATTTTACTGAGGAGTGGCCACTCTATCATAAAGGCCTGATTGGTGGAGTACTGCAGAGATGGTTGTCTTTCTGGAAGATTCTCCCATCTCCAGAGAGGAACTCTGAAACTCTGTCAGAGTGACCATCGGGTTCTTGGTCACCTCCCCGATTGCCTTGGTGGTTCCAAACTTCTTCCATTTAAGAATGGAGGCCACTGTGTTCATGAGGACCTTCAATGCTGTAGACAGTTTTTGGTACCCTTCCCCAGATCTGTGCCTCGATACAATCCTGTCCCGCCAAGCCGCACTGCTTCTTGACACACAGCTCGGTTAACCCGGAAGCCAGCCGCGCCAATGTGTTGGAGGAAACATCGTACAGCTGGCGAAGTCAGCGTGCATGCGTCCGGCCGCCACAAGGAGTCGATAAAGCGCGATGGGACAAGGACATCCCAGCCGGCCGAATCCTTCCCCTAACCCAGACAACGCTGAGCCAATTGTGCGCCGCCTCATGGGTGCGACACAGCCGGGAATCGAACCGGATCTGTTGTGCGGATCTGTAGTGACGCCTCTAGCACCTGTGAGGTAGTGCCGTAGACCACTCGGGAGGCCCAGGGTCTGAATACTTATGTAAATATTTCTGTTTTAAAAATGTATAAAGTTGCAAACATTCTAAAAATCTGTTTTCACTTCGTCATTATTGGGTATTGTGTATAGATTGACGAGGAAAACATTAATTTAACACATTTTAGGATAAGGCTGTAATGTATCAAAATGTGGAAAAAGTGAAGTGGTCTGAATACTTTCCGAATGCACTGTATGTGTCAGCAATGTCACTGAATGAAGTCACTGAAACCCTTAACCTCTTAACAAGGAGTTGCAGTCACTTTTGGAATGGGTGGCCAGTAATAAACTGGTCCTGAACATCTCTAAAACTAAGAAAATTGTATTTGGTACAAATCATTCCCTAAGCTCTAGACCTCAGCTGAATCTAGTAATGAATGGTGTGGCTGTTGAACAAGTTGAGGAGACTAAATTACTTGGTGTTCTTTTAGATTATAAACTGGCATGGTCAAAACATATAGATTCAATGGTTGTAAAGATGGGTAGAGGTATGTCTGTAATAAAGAGATGCTATTATTTTTTAACACCACACTCCACAAAGCAAGTCCTGCAGGTTCAAGTTTTGTCTTATCTTGATTATTGTCCAGCCATGTGGTCAAGTGCTGCTAAGAAAGCTGGCAGAACACGTCTTGCTCTTCATTGTAGTCAGAGGGCTGATATAAATACTATGCATGCCAGTCTCTCTTGGCTAAGAGTTGAGGAGAGACTGACTGCATCACTTCTTCTTTTTATAAGAAACATTGTGTTGAAAATCCCAAATTGTTTTCATACTCAACTTACGCACAGCTCTGACACACACACTTACCCCACCAGACATGCCACCAGGGGTCTTTTCATAGCCCTCAAATCCAGAACAAATTCAAGAAAGCGTAAAGTATTATATATAGCCATTATTGCATGGAACTCCCTTCCATGTCATATTGCTCAAATGAACAGCAAACCTGGTTTAAAAAACAGATGAAGCAACACACTACATAAATTCAAAAACGCCTCTCCCCTATTTGTCCTATATATTTTGTGTGTATGTATTGATATGAAGGTTATGTGTGCTGTTTTTGAATGTATGTAGTTCTGTCCTTGAGCTCTTCTTGTCTATTAATGTTCTGTATTATGTCATGTTTCATGTTTTGTGTGGACTACAGGAGGAGTAGCTGCTGCTTTCTCAACAGCAAAAAGGGATCCTAATAAAATACCAATACCAATCCTAAAGGAGGGCTTTGAGTGGGTAACGACCTATACCTATTTACATGTACAAAATGGGTCATATCATTAAAAGTACTCTGGAAATGTGATGTTTGAAGATAATATATGTTCCAAATAATATGTCTAAAAATAAACAAAATCAAAAAGGGTCATTTTGAGATATTTATATTCATATTTTTGTTATGTTGAATAAATGAATGTGAACATTTGTATTTCAGAATCTGGACATACTCCATATGTTATAGCACACTATAAGGAGTATACTGACTCCAACATGTTGTCTGCATCATGTACGCTTCACACATCATAGGGTCTTACAGGAGGCATGTACAGGTCTAAAAAGGGCCTAAAATGGCCTCTTTCATCATGATGTTCTCAGAAATGGTGTGTGATACAAATGTAAAAAACATATCAAACATCCTTCCTCCCAATGAAGTTTTTATGTGAGAATTTCCAGAACAATATGAGATACCAGAAATATTTGCTGCTCCAGCTGGCGTGAAATTGCCTATTCCCTTCACAAAGAACCCTGACTAGTCTGCATGGATCCTCCACCTCTGCTCCATACCTGCAGGTAATTATCACATAGCCAACAGGGGTTTATTTGCCACTGTCATAATTGCAGTTCACTTGTTGTATTTATATCACTAGCGAAATCACTAACTGGCTAGGTGTCAGGCTGGAGCCGCTGATGCTTGGTGAGATAGATAGGGGGATTTTCGCTAATCGCTATCTCAGTGCATTAGTTCAGTTTCACACAGACACACTTGTTGTCATAATAATATTCACCTGATTGTAATTGACTGTTACTGGAGGTGTGGGAATTGGTTGATGTATGTTCAAGAGTGTAACAGGGAGAAGAAGTGAAGGACCATAAGTATAATAATTCAGAGACCCTAATCTTGTTAATCTTTGAGAATGTGCCTCACCCTCGGGACTAGAATTTAAAGGTAAGACTCAGTGAAATGACGTTGCCACGAGCAGCACTGCAGATATTGAGATGGGCGAGATGCAAGACTTCGCTCTCACACAGTCACACAAAGTATATGCGCATGTGCACGGGTTCGCTTCACTCTGTTACAGTGTGGTAGCCACGGGACCAAAACAGCGGAGAAGTTGAGCCTCGCGCTTCAACGCTCTTAGTTGTTGCAGAAATTTTCACACTATGCTGTTGACTTTCTATATCGACGTCAGTGCTTTATTTGGGCTAGAGATGTCCAGAGCGGTGTACTGGAACTTGTTCAAATGTATTTGCCGCTAGTCTGTGAATCTGTGCGTCACAGTAGACTGTTCGAGATTGTGCAGATTGAAAATGCGCCAACTTGAATTTGCATGATGCCCTGTTCCAAGTTGTCAAATGAGGTTTGTAAGGTCATGAAAAGTCATGGAAATTAGTTTCATAATTGTTGTTAATGTAATTCATTAACGCACACTTTTCAAATATTATCAATCACTTAAAAATCGACATATCAGCCATTATTGGAAAGACACTTCAGTGCATGTCTGTGTGTGACAGTGCAAGTTTCCCGTTGCCTGAGGAGAGGTCGACATTTCAGCTGCAGGTATAAAATAACGAAAGTACAACAGACTAACAAGATAGCCAATTTAAAACATAACTTGTAACAGATATCTCACTAGTTAACAATAGCTAACTAGGCATTAATGTCATTGTCGCCTTTCCACAAGCACTGTAGGTAGATTGGCTAAATAAATCTGCACCATTGGAAAGCTGGGATTCCCCCCTGTTAAACAGCAGCCATGCAATTGCAACAGCGTTAAAGGAAAACTCCACCCAAAAACTAAGTTCTGGTATTTGTTTCATTAGTCCATTGTTGACATAATCCCAAAATGTTTTGCTTGTTAGCAATCAAGTTGTCAAGATTTAAACTCAGCAAAAAAATGTATGTCCTCTCACTGTCAACTGCGTTCATTTTCAGCAAACTTAACATGTGTAAATATTTGTACTGAACAAGCCCATTAGTTACAGTGAAGGGAAATCTTAACACTACATTCTAAACGATTCTGTCCTTCCAACTTTGTGGCAAGAGTTTGGGGAAGGCCCTTTCCCTTTTCAGCATGACAATACCCCCATGCACAAAGCAAGGTCGAAAAAGAAATGGTTTTTCGAGATTAGTGTGGAAATACTTGACTGACCTGCACAGAACCTTGACCTCAACCCCATTGAACACCTTTCGGATGAATTGGAAAGCCGACTGCGAGCCAGGCCTAATCGCCCAACATCAGTGCCCGACCTCACTAATGCTCTTGCGGCTGAATGGAAGAAAGTGCCCGCAACAAAGTTCCAACATCTAGTGGAAAACCTTCCGAGATGAGTGGAGGCTGCTATAGCAGCAAAGGGGGGACAAACTCCATATCAATGCCCATAATTCTGAAATTAGATGTTTGATGAGCAGGTGTCCACATACGTTTGGTCATGTAGTGTACCTTGCTTTGAAGTAGCCTACCTTATCCATTTGATCCCTGATTCATTGAATGAAGGAATCATTTTATAAAGACTGGGTGTGCAGGCTTTTGTTCAAGCCCTGGTCTAACCACGTTGTAGTCTAAACATCATCTGCTCAACATGACCTTGATATGCAGGCTTGGGTGTTTCAGGGTTCGATCAAAAGCCAAGCCTGCACACCCAGGAACTCTCCAGATGGCAGGTTGACCACATTTAAGTGCCTTGATCTTGGGCACAATTGCAGGAGATGATAGGCCTACTTGGGATTAGACACAGCAGCCTTCCAGTGTCAATAATGGTAACCTTTAAATGTATGTCCTCTCACTGTCAACTGCGTTCATTTTCAGCAAACTTAACATGTGTAAATATTTGTATGAACATAAAAAGATTCAGCAACTGAGACATAAACTGAACAAGTTCCACAGACATGTGACTAATAGAAATGGAATAATGTGTCCCTGAACAAAGGGGGGGTCAAAATCAAAAGTAACAGTCAGTATCTGGTGTGGCCACCAGCTGCCTTAAGTACCGCAGTGCATCTCCTCCTCATGGACTGCACCATATTTGCCAGTTCTTGCTGTGAGATGTTACAGCACTCTTCCACCAAGGCACCTGCAAGTTCTCTGACATTATTGGGGGGAATGGCCCTAGACCTCACCCTCCGATCCAACAGGTCCCAGACGTGCTCAATGGGATTGAGATCCGGGCTCTTCGCAGGTCATGGCAGAACACTGACATTCCTGTCTGCAGGAAATCATGCACAGAACGAGCAGTATGGCTGGTGGCATTGTCATGCTGGAGGGTTGAGCCTGTCAGGATGCATTAGTTCAGTTTGTTATTTATAGAGATAAGCCTGCAAGAAGGGTACCACATGAGGGAGGAGGATGTCTTCCCTGTAACGCACAGCGTTGAGATTGCCTGCAACGACAACAAGCTCAGTCCTATGATGCTGTGACACACAGCCCCAGACCATGACGGACCCTCCACCTCCAAATCGATCCCGCTTCAGAGTACAGGCCTCAGTGTAACGCTCATTCCTTCCCTGGTGAGACAAAACCGCGACTCGTCAGTGAAGAGCACTTTTTGCCAGTCCTGTCTGGTCCAGCGACGGTGGGTTTGTGCCCATAGACATTGTTGCCGGTGATGTCTGGTGAGGACCTGCCATACAACAGGCCTACAAGCCCTCAGTCCAGCCTCTCTCAGCCTATTGCGGACAGTCTGAGCACTGATGGAGGGATGGTGCGTTCCTGGTGTAACTCAGGCAGTTGTTGTTGCCATCCTGTACCTGTCCCGCAGGTGTGATGTTCGGATGTACCGATCCTGTGCAGGTGTTGTTACACGTGGTCTGCCACTGCGAGGATGATCAGCTGTCCGTTCTGTCTCCCTGTAGCGCTGTCTTAGGCGTCTCACAGTACGGACATTGTAATTTATTGCCCTGGCCACATCTGCAGTTCTCATGCCTCCTTGCAGCATGCCTAAGGCACGTTCACGCAGATGGCCAGGGACCCTGTGCATCTTTCTTTTGGTATTTTTCAGAGTCAGTAGAAAAGCCTCTATAGTGTCCTAAGTTTTCATAACTGTGACCTTAATTGCCTACTGTTTGTAAGCTGTTAGGGTCTTAACGACTGTTCCACAGGTGCGTGTTCACTATTGGTTTATGGTTCATTGAACAAGCATGGGAAACAGTGTTTAAATCCTTTACAATGAAGATCTAAGAAGTTATTTGGATTTTTACTAATTACCTTTGAAAGACAGGGTCCTTCTTTTTTTGCTGAGTTTATAACTTTCAAAACACAGAAATCATCCTGTATGATGCATTTTATAATTGAAATTAACTCATTAGGCCCTAATCTGTGGATATCACGTGACTGGGCAGGCTGGGAGGGCATAGGCCCACCCACTGGGGAGCCAGATCCAGCCAATCAGAATTAGTTTTTCCCCAAAAGGGCTTTATTACAGACAGACATACTCCTCAGTTTCATCAGCTGTCTGGGTGGCTGGTCTCAGATGATCCGGATGTGCAGGTCCTGGGCTGGCGTGGTTACACGTGGTCTGTGGTTGTCAGGCCGGCTGGACGTACTTCCAAATACTCTAAAATGACGTTGGATGTGGCTTGCGGTAGAGAAATTAACATTCAATGCTGTGGCAACAGCTGTCAACTATAAGTGCTGCTATTGTGAAGTGGAAACGTCTAGGAGCAACAACGACTCAGCTGCAAAGTGGCTCACAGAATGGGACCGCTGAGTGCTGAAGCGCGCATCGCTACCTGACCCAATGCATAGCGCCAACTGTAAAGTTTGGTGGAGGAGGAATAATGGTCTGGGGCTGTTTTTCATGGTTCGGGCTAGGCCCATTAGTTACAGTGAAGGGAAATCTTAACACTACATTCTAAACGATTCTGTCCTTCCAACTTTGTGGCAAGAGTTTGGGGAAGGCCCTTTCCCTTTTCAGCATGACAATACCCCCATGCACAAAGCAAGGTCGAAAAAGAAATGGTTTTTCGAGATTAGTGTGGAAATACTTGACTGACCTGCACAGAACCTTGACCTCAACCCCATTGAACACCTTTCGGATGAATTGGAAAGCCGACTGCGAGCCAGGCCTAATCGCCCAACATCAGTGCCCGACCTCACTAATGCTCTTGCGGCTGAATGGAAGAAAGTGCCCGCAACAAAGTTCCAACATCTAGTGGAAAACCTTCCGAGATGAGTGGAGGCTGCTATAGCAGCAAAGGGGGGACAAACTCCATATCAATGCCCATAATTCTGAAATTAGATGTTTGATGAGCAGGTGTCCACATACGTTTGGTCATGTAGTGTACCTTGCTTTGAAGTAGCCTACCTTATCCATTTGATCCCTGATTCATTGAATGAAGGAATCATTTTATAAAGACTGGGTGTGCAGGCTTTTGTTCAAGCCCTGGTCTAACCACGTTGTAGTCTAAACATCATCTGCTCAACATGACCTTGATATGCAGGCTTGGGTGTTTCAGGGTTCGATCAAAAGCCAAGCCTGCACACCCAGGAACTCTCCAGATGGCAGGTTGACCACATTTAAGTGCCTTGATCTTGGGCACAATTGCAGGAGATGATAGGCCTACTTGGGATTAGACACAGCAGCCTTCCAGTGTCAATAATGGTAACCTTTAAGTTTTTCATGCAGGCTATAATAATAGTCATGAAAATTTGGTGAAGTCATTGAAAATGTGTATGAACCCTTAAATGTGAATACTCAGAGTGAACATAATCTAATGGAATGACTTGGAAAAAGACAGCTCCTGCACTTCTTTCATCCCAAATCAAGCACGGATCTACGTCATTTCGTTGAGTCTACCTTTAATCCATCCTTACTCCGCTTCTTTGCCTGCCAAGCCCAGGGGATGAAGGAAGAGGAGAGAGTGGTGTGGAATACCCCATACTGCACCGTCCCATTCCGTAGTACCGTACATCTAAGATCTGCCAACCTTCTTATACCGGCTTTTCAACAGTGATAGAAGTGTAGATTGGGCACTACTATTCCGTCTGCAAACTAAGCCCTCCATGTTCCTCTGCTGCTGCTTGTTGTTTCTACTGCTGCTGCTGGAAGTGAGGTAATATGTGATTGGAGGAGTGTAGCGTCAGTCCCATGATCCAATGCACCAGCCAGAAAATCAATTATTCAAGACAAATACAGTCTTGTGCCTGGGAGGAAGAATGGCTGGAGGGACCGAGGACTGATGGCCTAGTTTAGCTTAGTCTGACTGGCTGGGTGGGAGTCTCATAACATAACAACGGCTATCCAGTAGGCTGTTTACAAAGCAACGAGAGAGAGAGAGATACTGAGAGAGACTGAGATAAACGGAGACTTGGGGAGAGAGAGAGAGAGAGAGAGAGAGAGAGAGAGAGAGAGAGAGAGAGAGAGAGAGAGAGAGAGAGAGGAAGTGAAATATATATAAATAACAGAAAACAGGCCTAACCTACTCCCATAAAAGAAACTAGCATGGCAAACAATTAGGCAGAGCAGTCGTGGAATAATCCGCCTGGCCCATTTAGCAGACGAACAACTGCAACACTAGACTACGCTACACTATGCTACTTTTCTTTAGGAAAACAGCTAACTTCCTGCAATCCTACACATTTTCCCATGGGGCAGAGAGAAAATGTTGTGGTTTTAAACCTTATTTCATGCTATTCTACACATTTTTCCATGAGGCTGAGAGAAAATGTTTTTAAAGCAAATTTCCTGTACTTCTAAACATTTTGCCATGGCTTATGACATGTTCATATGCTATCTAAGGGGGCCCAACCCTCAGAGGCCCCCAACCAGAAATGTGTAGAATAGTCTGGAACTTGCTTTAAAACCCCTGCCTTGCAGAGGTGTCCGGTACGCCACTGTACAGCAGCCCTAACCCCAGGCCAGACACACAGAGCTAAAACAGAGCTCACCCAGCCCTGTAAAAACACTCATCAAAGCCTGCCAAATAGAGGATAGCTTTTTAAGTGTTACTTTTGCTTGCTCACACGCAGTCTGGATACAGACTTATACCAGAGCCTGTCCTCTTTGTGAGGAGTGCTGCAAGGCTTATACCAGAGCCTGTCCTCTTTGTGAGGAGTGCTGCAAGGCTTATACCAGAGCCTGTCCTCTTTGTGAGGAGTGCTGCAAGGCTTATACCAGAGCCTGTCCTCTTTGTGAGGAGTGCTGCAAGGCTTATACCAGAGCCTGTCCTCTTTGTGAGGAGTGCTGCAAGACTTATACCAGAGCCTGTCCTCTTTGTGAGGAGTGCTGCAAGGCTTATACCAGAGCTTGTCCTCTTTGTGAGGAGTGCTGCAAGGCTTATACCAGAGCCTGTCCTCTTTGTGAGGAGTGCTGCAAGGCTTATACCAGAGCTTGTCCTCTTTGTGAGGAGTGCTGCAAGGCTTATACCAGAGCCTGTCCTCTTTGTGAGGAGTGCTGCAAGGCTTATACCAGAGCTTGTCCTCTTTGTGAGGAGTGCTGCAAGGCTTATACCAGAGCCTGTCCTCTTTGTGAGGAGTGCTGCAAGGCTTATACCAGTGCCTGTCCTCTTTGTGAGGAGTGCTGCGTTTGTTCATCTGGATGCTGAATAAAACATCAAAACAAATCCAGCTGCCTGCGAGTCATGACACTCTCAGACACACACACACACACATACACACACACATACACACACGTAGACCTAGCTCTTTTCAAAAACACTTACACATCATCTTCATAAACACAAATACTAGTGCATCTTCATTTTAGCAGAACTAACACCAAGGTTTGGTCAGGAACTAATTCAGTGACAGGAACACTCAGTGTGAGACAACAGCGCTAACGCAGGTTAGCATCTTTGAGGCAGGCTGTGCATCTGGAGCACATGGGCGCCTACTGGAGCACACACGGGTGTGGCTGTGTCACAACATGTTCACTTCTCAGGACTGGTCTGGTGGAAGTACAGAAATACACTCTTTTATCTTTTTCTGCAGTAAAGCTTTAACACATGCGTCAGAAAGGCCACCCAATTCACACTCTGGTCCATGATGACTCACAACATAACAGACTGCCATTCAGTCAGTGATACTGTTTACCTCTAGTCCAGAATTACAACAAAACCCAGTGGTGTACACTGAACAAAAATATAAACGCAACATGTAAAGTGTTGTTCCCATGTTTCATGATCTGAAATAAAAGATCCCAAAAATTTTCCATACGCCAAAACGTTTATTTCTCTAAAATTGTGTGCACAAATTTGTTCACATCCCTGTTAGTGAGCATTTCTCATTAACCAAGATAATCCATCCACCTGACAGTGGCATATCAAGAAGCTGATTAAACAGCATGATCATTACACAGGTGCACCTTGTGCTAGGGACAATAAAAGGCTACTCTAAAATGTGCCTTTTTGTCACACAACACAATGCCACAGATGTCTCAAGTTTGGAGGGAGCATGCAATTGGCATGCTGAATGCAGGAATGTCCACCAGAGCTGTTGCCAGAGAATTGAATGTTCATTTCTCTACCATAAGCCGTCTCCAACGTCATTTTAGAGAATTTGGCAATATGTCCAACTGACCTCACAACCGCAGACCATGTGTATGGCGTTGTGTGGGCAAGAGGTTTGCTGATGTCAACGTTGTGAAAAGAGTGTGGTTATGGTATGGGCAGGCATAAGCTATGGAAAAGGAACACAATTGCATTTTATCGATGGCAATTTGAATGCACAGAAATACTGTGACTAGATCCTGAGGCCCATTTTTTTTAAGGTACAGAATCTGTGACCAACAGATGCAAATATGTATTCCCAGTCATGTGAAATCCATAGATTAGGGCCTAATGAATTTATTTCAATTGACTGATTTCCTTAAATGAACTGTAACTCAGTAAAATCATAGAAATTATTGCATGTTGCGTTAATATTTTTGTTCAGTATAGATTACCAGACCAAACCGTGAAGCCAAGCACCATTATATGGCAGTTAACAGGTCATAACTGATAGCTCTAACATTTAACAGATGGCCAGTCTCCATGTTTCTGAATGGAGTACTCTTGGCATGCCCCCATCCTCAGTTCCAACACTTACCTCCTGATGCAGCGGCCCCTGTAGGCTGGGCTCCGGGCCCCACGCTGCTCTGTGTTCCCCAAGGGGTCGGGGGAACGGGTCTGGGCCAGGGCTTGGTGGCGGGCAGCCCCTGCCTCAACACCCCAGCGTACTCCACAAACGTCCCGGGGAAGTCGCCCTTCTCTTTGGTCCGCTCGTTGGTGCCGTGCAGCCATCCCTTGGGGCTGCGGTGTTCATCCCCTTCCTGGTAGTCCTTCAGAGAGCCCTTCAGGACCGTCAGGATGTCCCCTGGCTGGAGGCTGATGTCATCACCATGCTCCCGTTTGTACTCAAAGAGTGCGCGGTACTGGAAGCTGCTGTCAGAGGCTGTCATGGCGACAGTCACAGGCTCATTGATAGTCCCTCAGGCTTCAACTGAGGTCTGCTGCGTCACTGATTCAAGTCCTCTGTTTTTACTTTGCAAACTTAAATCCAATGCCTTAGCAAGGACTAGTACTTTAGTGTTCACCCAAAAGTCTAGTAGCCCTTCGGTTGAAGAGAATAGTAAAGAATCAGCATTTGGGTGATCCCATCTGAGTCATGGTGAGAAACTGTACCATTCACTGAGGAGAAACCAGACAGTGGGTCCGTCCGTCGTCCTCGGTTAGGTACACTTCTGACGCTCCACCCCTCTGTCTGTCTATCAGTCAGTCAGTCTGTCAATCAGTCAGTTTGTCTGTCTATCAGTCAGTCTCAACTCTCCAGTCTGGTGTGTCCAGGGCCTGAGGAGGTCTGAGGTGGGCATGGAGGACAGACAGAGACAGACTGGGGGGGCAGAAGAGGGTAGCACTGAGTAGCACCTTTTCAGGACAGGGTGACCTAGAGCCCTTGATGGGGTTGATGGGGTGTGTCCCAAAACTCAGAGATTCCGCAGAGTTGGCAGTGTTCCACAGATAGATGTGGGATCCTCCTATGCAGTGTCCCCTCGGTTCTGTCAGTCAGGTGTTGCAACACAGTTAACTCACGACACGCCACCCTAGCTCCCTCCCATACCTGGATAATATTAATCCACTGCAGAGCAGACAGACAGGGGGCATCCAGTCCAGCACTCTCTCTCTCTCACTACTCCAGCAGACTTGAGTCCCAGTCCCACTGCTGCCAGCCAGCTCTACCTGTAAACTTCATCAAAGTTACATGGTTATAGCCTCCTTATTAGGACATTAAATATGTTGATATAATGATATAACATGCCGTATTATTATCATTATGTTATTATTTGGATCACTATTGACACGAAGCAATATAAGGATAATTAATAGTAACGCGATACAGAATTTACAGACATGACAAAAATCGAACATTATTTCAATAGACAGATTCCATTGTGTGTGGCTAATATTATACATTAGGCCTACATATTATATGATAGGAACACTATAAAATTAAGGCGGGAATCAAACGTATCACATAAAAAATGTGACTGGGCGAATAGGAACTTTAGAGTAGCATGCAAAAACTAGAGTGGTAGCCTATTTTGTGAAATTGCGGCGTAAACTTACCTTTCAATGCCGTAGAGCTCTTGCCTTCTATCAGTGCACCGTTATCCAATTTACGCGACTTGCTTGTTAAAATACACACGATATAAAAGACAGAAGAATATAAAAGCAGACGTCCATATAGTCTGATATAAAGATGCGTGGCTGGTCCACACCTCGAGCCAGACCTGCTCCCAATGCAGCGCGTGGTGATGTCAGAGACCACACCCCCGGCGTCTGCAAATTATTCTAGTAGAGAAGGCGCTCCACTGCAGTAGGCAATACATGAACTCAGGTTAATACTGCTTACCGCAGAAACCCAAATTATTGTGTTTTTACCCCATTTAGCATTAGGCCTGTCGTAGTTCACATGTGCAGAATGAACCCAGGGTACAAATCGCGCCTAGCGGTTATGTAGGCTAGGATAGTTTGAGCTGGGTCATAATGATGATAAATTACAATATGTAGCCCACTCATCTGAATTTAACTTTGCGCGCCTCTGGAAAAAACTATCAATCTCACATGGATTGCTTTTAGAGGGGAAAGAACGGATGATATTTCGGACGGTATGGCAGCAGTGCTTCTATCCTAATTTAATCACAACTGGACCGTTACAAACCGTTCCACTGCCAGGGGCAATCTTCTACGTCATGTGTGCACATTTTCAGTCTCACTGTGTAATTTAGGCCACTGTCATAGGCAGAAATCTGTTGATGGCAGGGCCAGCAAAAATGTAGTTGGGACACAATTTTGGCTCTCAAATCATCATTAAAGCATAAAAAAATCGTAGTCTACCCTATACCCTACTGCAATTGATTGCACACAACAAACCATCTAATATGTGATTTGTCATTACAGACCAAATAGTCTTGTAGGCTTACGTAAGCCCATGACTCTTGCATTTAACATGCGACTCAAATAGACTTGCACATAATAAACCATAGGCCTGTAATTAATAGACTATGAGACTAGAACATAATGCCCAGATAGAACAGTAATAATCACAATAGGCTTGGTAACCTATCACTGGCTCAGTGACCAAGAGATTCTAGGCTAGGCTGCCACAACTGTAACAGTTTACATTTCAAGTTTTGATGTAATCTGCATAGGTACAGTGAAATGCCTTTCTTGCACATCATATTGACTCAAAACGAATAAACGTTTTGAATAACTGCCATTTTTAAAGTTATGTCCATCCCTTCGTTGACTTTTCCTAAATAAGTGTAACACTATCATTGTTAGAATCTTAATGTCACAAATAGCATTTTTCCCCCCTTGCCTGTCAGACCTGTGCAGTTGATGATGGCCCATCGAAACTACACCTAAACTATATCGAAACTAATTTCACACATAATAATAGAGTTAGCCTAAAGACAAGATTAAATTGACAATAGTCTAATGAGTGAGAATATTATAAATTGTTAAATGGTATATGAAGAATCTGATTATCAGCGCAGCTTGGAATTGACACAGAGACAGGGAAACAAAACGGAGCGCCAATAACGGACTTTTGCTAATTCTCCTACCAGTCACAAGCAGGTAAGACGTTTTGATGTCAATATAGTATCAGAAAGAGCAGATTATACATTTTCCAAATCACATATCATTTCCTACAACTCTACAACTCATAGAAATGACCCCTTGAGCTCCAACATATAACTTTTTGGGGCAGAATTACTGCTAGGACATGCGCTCCCTATTTACGATGCATCACAGTAATATATATAAAATCAAAATATGCCATTCTGTTCTTTTTAAATGCATTCACTTAAATTTATTCCTTAAGACCTGCCCTTAACAAATAAATAATGCATGATTTTTGTGCTGGTGTTTATTTAATGGTTTTTAACACTTGAAATGTGGAGTTTTAGTGGTTTTCTTTTGTACAGCCTACAGTAACATAAACTAATGAAAACGCTATTGTGTTCTTTGAAATACGTTTTCTTTTGTATTCTAATGTTACCTAAGACTATCTTAAACACAACCAAATGATTATTCTTCCAATAGCATATATGAAATGTATTTATTACACTGTTAGAATGTTTACTTTCAAAATACACACCATTGGCCCGAATGTGGATCCGATGAGTCCAAGCTTCTCTAGTGTTAGTCACTGGCACCGAAGCCAGTCAAAGTTACATTTCCAATTAAATACAATTCCTAAAACTGATAGGCTATTTGAATTGACTGGATTTGCATTTGCCTATTTTCATATCTAATGAGGGACAGCTCGAAATTTACTGGGGGGAGGGGTGGTCCAAAATAGGTTTTGTAGTGTGTTTTCTTTCTGCCAATATTTTCCCTATAAACAATGGCTTGACTTACTTTTCAAATTACCCTAATAAAGTTAGGTGGACAATTATTGTTTTAGGAAAGTAGCCTACCCCCAAAAAAAAAACAAACATAGGCTATAAAGTTTTGTATATGCTACACATCGAAACTCAATGAATTGTGTTTTTGTAAGTTGTTATAGGCTGTTTTTAAGGACACGTAAATGTGGCTTATTTGGCCAACATCCCTCGTTTACTGGTGGCGCTGGCTGCGCCAGGTTGGATCTGAATGCATATGGCTGTCCATTGAATAAAAAAAAAAAAATCTGGTAAATTAAAATCTTCCCTGTCATGTTGTCCGGGCCAAATTTTCCTGAAGGAATCTCTGAAATGGCATATTGTTTTTAACACCAGTCTCAACGTCATCAGTGAAGAGGCGACTCCAGGATGCTGGCCTTCTAGGCAGAGTTGCAAAGAAAAAGCCATATCTCAGACTGGCCAATAAAAAGAAAAGATTAAGATGGGCAAAAGAACACAGACACTGGACAGAGGAACTCTGCCTAGAAGGCCAGCATCCCGGAGTCGCCTCTTCACTGTTGACGTTGAGACTGGTGTTTTGCGGGTACTATTTAATGAAGCTACCAGTTGAGGACTTGTGAGGCGTCTGTTTCTCAAACTAGACACTCTAATGTACTTGTCTTCTTGCTCAGTTGTGCACCGGGGGCCTCCCACTCATCTTTCTATTCTGGTTAGAGTCAGTTTGCGCTGTTCTGTGAAGGGAGTAGAACACAGTGTTGTACGAGATCTTCAGTTTCTTGGCAATTTCTCGCATGGAATAGCCTTCATTTCTCAGAACAAGAATAGACTGACGAGTTTCAGAAGAAAGTTATTTGTTTCTGGCCATTTTGAGCCTGTAATCGAACCCACAAATGCTGATGCTCCAGATACTCAACTAGTCTAAAGAAGGCCAGTTTTATTACTTCTTTAATCAGAACAACAGTTTTCAGCTGTGCTAACATAATTGCAAAAGGGTTTCTAATGATCAATTATCCTTTTAAAATGATAAACGTGGCTTAGCTAACACAATGTGCCATTGGAACACAGGAGTGATGGTTGCTGATAATGGGCCTCTGTACGCCTATGTAGATATTCCATAAAAAATCTGCCGTTTCCAGCTATAATAGTCATTTACAACATTAACAATGTCTATTTACAATGTTTTCTGATCAATTTTATGTTATTTTAATGGACAAAAAATTGCTTTTCTTTAAAAAATAAGGGCATTTCTATGTGACCCCAAACTTTTGAACGGTAGTATAGATGTAATAGATCGTTACACCACCAAAGAAAATATTTTTGTTCTATGTTCTTTTCCAAACGACATCACTTAATTGAAATTCGTGCTTGCTTTCACAATGCTCTCTATGCACTCATCCATATACTGTTTTAACACTATTCTGAGAAAGTTATTTAAATATGGAATCTTTCATGATTAAAACCTACAGTCAAACATGGTAATTGAAGATGTTGCAGGGATGAATGTTTACATGAAATATACTTCTGACTTCAAGTTCTTTGCTTTAAATACTTTACATGACCAAACAATAAATCATAAACAACTACAGCCATTCCCAAAGTAGGCCTATACACTGACTGTACTGACCAGGTGAGTCCAGGTGAACTATATGATCCCTTATTGATGTCACTTGTTAAATCCACTTCAATCAGTGTATATGAAGGGGAGGAGACAGGTTAAAGAAGGATTTTTAAGCCTTGAGACAATTGAGACGTGGATTGTGGATTGTGTTATTCAGAGGATGAATGGGCAAGACAAAATAGTTAAGTGTCTTTAAACGAGGTATGGTAGTAGATGCCAGGCTCACCGGTTTGTGTCAAGAACTGCAACGTTGCTGTTTTTTCACTCTCAACAGTTTCCCGTGGTCCACCACCCAAAACACATCCAGCCAACTTGACACAACTGTGGGAAGCATTGGAGTCAGCATCCCTGTGGAATGCTTTCGACACCTTGTAGAGTCCATGCTCTGACGAATTGAGGTTGTTTTGAGGGCAAAAGTGTGCAACACAATATTAGGAATGTGTTCCTAATCTTTGGTTTACTCAGTGTATATACACACTAGCTGAATATTAAATACCTACAGCACAGTAAAATGTTGTTGTTGTTGTTGTTGTCTGCCTGCACACAATGCACAAGCCTGCAGCCCAGACCTATTTTCTGTCTCACAATCAATTTACGGTGCTACTGCTTGAGGCACTCAATTATGATCTCCAACTGCACCCAGCAAGACTCAATGCTAGCTGCTAGCCTGTTACATTAGCCTACCTCACTGATAGATTGCCATGTGTGTGAGAAAGATATTTTCCCCTTCTGTCCCACCCATTCGTCTCACTCATGAAGAGGGCCCATATCATCAGTATCTGCCATTGGGGGACCTCACACAATTAGTGTCATAATATAATGTATATCCTTGGGGTGCACCAGAATGTCGATGCCGGAGAAGCAGTGGGGACCTAGTCAGACTCAGGTGGTGTGCATACCATCCACCGCTTCCGAGTACAGTGCATTTGGAAAGTATTCAGACTCCTTCACTTATCCACATTTTATTTTGTTACAGCCTTATTCTAAAATGTATTAAAAAAAATAATTCTCAGCAATCTACACACAATACCCCATAATAACAAAGCAAAAACAGGTTTTTAGACATTTTTGCAAATGTATTACAAAGAAAAAGAAATACCTTATTTACATAAGTATTCAAACCCTTTGCTATGCGACTCATGTCCATCCTGTTTCCATTTATCATCCTTGAGATGTTTCTACAGCTTGATTGGAGTCCACTTCTGGTAAATTCAATAGTTTGTACATGATTTGCACAAACCTATCTATATAAGGTCCCACAGTTGACAGTGCATGTCAGAGCAAAAACCAAGCCATGAGGTTGAAGAAATTGTCCGTAGAGCTCCGAGACAGGATTGTGTCGAGGTACAGATCTGGGGAAGGGTACCAGAAAATGTGTGCTGCATTGACGGTCCTCAAGAACACAGTGGCCTCCATCATTCTTAAATTGAAAAAGTTTGGAACCACCAAGACTCTTCCTAGAGCTGGCCACCCATCCAAACTGAGCAATCGGGGGAGAAGGGCTTTGGTCAGAACCTGATGGTCACTCTGACAGAGCTCCAGAGTTCTTCTGTGTAGGTGGGAGGAGCTTCCAGAAGGACAACCATCTCTGCAGCACTCCACCAATCAGGCCTTTATCGTAGAGTGGCAATACGGAAGCCACTCCTCAGTAAAAAGCCCATGACAGCACGCTTGGAGTTTGCCAAAAGGTACCTAAAGGACTCTCAGACCATGAGAAACAAGATTATCTGGTCTGATGAATCCAAGATTGAACTCTTTGGCCTGAATGCCAAGCATCACGTCTGGAGGAAACCAGGCACCGCTCATCACCTGGCCAATACCATCCCTACGGTCAAGCATGGTAGTGGAAGCATCATGCTGTGTGGATGTTTTTCATCCACACAGCATGTAAGATTAGTCAGGATCGAGGGAAAGATGAACGGAGCAAAGTACAGAGAGAGCTTTGAGGAAAACCTCCAGAGCACTCAGGAAGTCAGACTGGGGCGAAGGTTCACCTTCCAACAGGACAACGACCCTATGCACACAGCCAAGACAACGCAGGAGTCGCTTCGGGATAAGTCTCTGAATGTCCTTTAGTTGCCCAGCCAGACCCCGGACTTGAACCCGATCAAACATCTCTGGAGAGGCCTGAAAATAGCTATGCAGCAACGCTCCCCATCCAACCTGACAGAGCTTGAGAAGAATGGGAGAAACTTCCCAAATACAGGTGTGCCAAGCTTGTAGCGTCATACCCAAGAAGACTCAATGCTCTAATCGCTGCCAAATGTGCTACAACAAAGTTTCTAAAAAACAGTTTTTGCTTTGTCATTATAAGGTATTGTGTGTAAATTGATGAGAAAAAAAACTATTTAATCCATTTTAGATAAAGACTATAACGTAACAACGTCCATTGTGCAGACAGGAAGAAAGAACTTTCCAGGAAAAATGGCGGAGGGGTTTGTTTCCTGATTAACACTCATGGTGTGATTGTGGTAACATACAGGATCTCACGTCCTTTTCTCCTGGTCTGTAATTCCTCACCGTCTGCATTTCCTCCTGAGATAATTTTATTTTGTAATCGTCACTGCCGTGTATATTCCCCACAAGCCGACACTGCGACTGCTCTCAAGGAACTACACTGGACTATGTGCAAACTGGAAAACGCATATCCTGAGGCCACATTTATAGTTGCTGGGGACTTTAATAAAGGAAATCTGAAGAAAACGCTACCGAAATTCTTCAACACATCTGTGCTACACGCGCAACACAGACCCAGGATCATTGCTAGTCTCCTTTCCTTCTGCTACAAGGCCCTCCCACACCCTTCCTTCGGCAAATCAGATCACACCTCCATTCTACCTTGTGGCGGGCCGGTCCGTCAGTTTAACGGTGTTTCCTCCGACACTTTGGACGCATGACTCAACCTTTGTCTCTCCCGAGCCCGTTGGGGAATTGCAAAGATGAGACAAGATCGTAATCACGAAATTGGGGAGAGAAAGGGGGTAAAAATTTAAAAAAATATCAACAAATGTTTACAACAAATGTAAAAAGACACAAGAGGTAGAAGACATGTAGGTAGTAGGGGTAGATAAATGTTTGTAGGCAGGGGTAAAATGGACTGGGCAGCAGGATAAATAATAATAATAATGATAATTATAGTAGCAGCAGCATATACAGGTGAATGTGTTTGTGTGTGTGTGATGGCGTGCTTCTAGGTGTGTGAGTATGTATGTATGTGGCGTCAATGTGTATGTAAGTGTGTGCATGTGTGTGTGTGTGCGAGAGCAGTGGTGGAAAAAGTAACCAATTGTTATACTTGAGTAAAAGTAAAGATATCTACAGAGAAAATGACTCAAGTAAAAGTGAAAGTCACCCAGTAAAATACTACTTGAGTAAAAGTCTAAAAGTATTTCATTTTAAAAATACATAAGTATCAAAAGTAAAAGTATAAATCATTTCAAATTCCTCATATTAAGCAAACCACATGGCACCATTTTCTTGTTTTTAAATGGATGGATAGCCAGGGGCACACTGCAACAATCAGACATCTTAACAAATTAAGCATTTGTATTTAGTGAGTCCGCCAGATCAGAGGCAGTTGAATTTGACAATTTTCCTGACTTGCTAAGCAAGTAATACTTTAAAGTATTTTTACTTAAGTACTTTACACCACTGTGCGAGAGTGATAGTGTAAGTGTGTGGATAGAGACCTGAGAGTGTGCATAGATTCAGTACCGACAGAGTCAGTGCAGACAGAGTCAGTGCAGACAGTGTCCAGTGCAGACAGAGTCAGTGGAGACAGAGTCAGTGAAGACAGAGTCAGTGCAGACAGAGTCAGTGAAGACAGAGTCAGTGGAGACAGAGTCAGTGAAGACAGAATCAGTGCAGACAGAGTCAGTGCAGACAGAGTCAGTGCTGACAGAATCAGTGCAGACAGAATCAGTGCAGACAGAGTCAGTGCAGACAGAGTCAGTGTAGACAGTCCGTGGATGGGGGTGAGTAGCTGTTCAACAGTCTTATTGCTTGGGGATTGAAGCCTGTTGGTCCGAGACCTGAAGCTCGAGTACCGCTTGCCAGACGGAATAATCCGGAAGCATCCAGTTTTAGGCATTTTCTCTTTACTGCTTTTCCCTTGAAAACCGGATGCTTCCGGTTTCTGTCGAGTGCGCTGAGGGTGCAGAGAATCAGAGGAGAACTATAATTACTCCATTGTGTGCTCTTTCACAGTGCATCAAAGCAGCAATCCCCCTCAGTCCTCAAACAGGCCCACCCTGAACCCCAACCCTACACCACACCCCTTCCCCTGATAACCAACCACAGCCAGACCTTTGCAGCACAGGGAGGACACCAGATGTATCGAGGAACCACATCTGTTCATAGCCCCCTTGGCTGACTAGCTCTCACGGCATGTAGCCTGACGGTACGGAAGCTAGTTTCTCTAATCAGTTCAGTCAGAAAAACCACCGCACAGCATCACAGGCCTGTGTGGGTCAAACCACCATCACCGTGGCAACCGCGAAAGGTCAGGCGGTGTGGAGTCGGAGTGTCGCATTCACTCTGGTGTCTCCTGCACTGTGTCTGTGGCCATTCACACTGGAGACATCTGTGTATTCTGTCTGTTTGTACGAGGGTATTGTATATACCATAGTAACCTTGTCCTGTCTCTGTGTAACGAGTGTACTGTATATACCATAATAACCTTGTCCTGTCTGTGTGTACGAGTGTACTGTATATACCATAATAACCTTATCCTGTCTGTGTGTACGAGTATACTGTATATACCATAATAACCTTGTCCTGTCTGTGTGTACGAGTATACTGTATATACCATAATAACCTTGTCCTGTTTGTGTGTACGAGTGTACTGTATGTACCATCATAACCTTATCCTGTCTGTGTGTACGAGTGTACTGTATGTACCATAATAACCTTGTCCTGTCTGTGTGTACGAGTGTACTGTATATACCATAAAAACCTTGTCCTGTCTGTGTGTACGAGTGTACTGTATATACCATAATAACCTGGTCCTGTCTGTGTGTAACGAGGGTACTGTATATACCATAATAACCTTGTCCTGTCTGTGTGTACGAGTGTACTGTATATACCATAATAACATTGTCCTGTCTGTGTGTACGAGTGTACTGTATATACCATAATAACCTTATCCTGTCTGTGTGTACGAGGGTACTGTATATACCATAATAACCTTGTCCTGTCTGTGTGTACGAGTGTACTGTATGTACCATCATAACCTTATCCTGTCTGTGTGTACGAGTGTACTGTATGTACCATAATAACCTTGTCCTGTCTGTGTGTACGAGTGTACTGTATATACCATAAAAACCTTGTCCTGTCTGTGTGTACGAGTGTACTGTATATACCATAATAACCTGGTCCTGTCTGTGTGTAACGAGGGTACTGTATATACCATAATAACCTTGTCCTGTCTGTGTGTACGAGGGTACTGTATATACCATAATAACCTGGTCCTGTCTGTGTGTAACGAGTATACTGTATATACCGTAATAACCTTGTCCTGTCTGTGTGTACGAGGGTACTGTATATACCATAATAACCTTGTCCTGTCTGTGTGTACGAGTGTACTGTATATACCATAAAAACCTTGTCCTGTCTGTGTGTACGAGTGTACTGTATATACCATAATAACCTGGTCCTGTCTGTGTGTACGAGGGTACTGTATATACCATAATAACCTGGTCCTGTCTGTGTGTAACGAGGGTACTGTATATACCATAATAACCTTGTCCTGTCTGTGTAACGAGGGTACTGCATATACCATAATAACCTTGTCCTGTCTGTGTGTACGAGTGTACTGTATATACCATAATAACATTGTCCTGTCTGTGTGTACGAGTGTACTGTATATACCATAATAACCTTATCCTGTCTGTGTGTACGAGGGTACTGTATATACCATAATAACCTTGTCCTGTCTGTGTGTACGAGTGTACTGTATATACCATAATAACATTGTCCTGTCTGTGTGTACGAGTGTACTGTATATACCATAATAACCTTATCCTGTCTGTGTGTACGAGTGTACTGTATATACCATAATAACCTTGTCCTGTCTGTGTGTACGAGGGTACTGTATATACCATAATAACCTGGTCCTGTCTGTGTGTAACGAGTATACTGTATATACCGTAATAACCTTGTCCTGTCTGTGTGTACGAGGGTACTGTATATACCATAATAACCTTGTCCTGTCTGTGTGTACGAGTATACTGTATATACCGTAATAACCTTGTCTTGTCTGTATGTTCGAGTGTACTGGATATACCATAATAACCTTGTCCTGTCTGTGTGAACGAGTGTATTAAACAAGCCAACTGTCTGGATGAGCGTTTCATACAGCGGGGTTACCCAGGGGAATGGCTGTCTGGATGAGCGTTTCATACAGCGGGGTTACCCAGAGGAATGGCTGTTTGGATGAGCGTTTCATACAGCGGGGTTACCCAGGGGAATGGCTGTCTGGATGAGCGTTTCATACAGCGGGGTTACCCAGAGGAATGGCTGTTTGGATGAGTGTTTCATACAGCGGGGTTACCCAGAGGAATGGCTGTCTGGATGAGCGTTTCATACAGCGGGATTGCCCAGAGGAATGGCTGTCTGGATGAGCGTTTCATACAGAGGGGTTACCCAGGGGAATGGCTGTCTGGATGAGCGTTTCATACAGCGGGGTTACCCAGAGGAATGGCTGTCTGGATGAGCGTTTCATACAGCGGGGTTACCCAGAGGAATGGCTGTCTGGATGAGCTTTTCTTACAGCGGGGTTACCCAGAGGAATGGCTGTCTGGATGAGTGTTTCATACAGCGGGGTTACCCAGAGGAATGGCTGTCTGGATGAGCGTTTCATACAGCGGGGTTACCCAGAGGAATGGCTGTCTGGATGAGCTTTTCTTACAGCGGGATTACCCAGAGGAATGGCTGTCTGGATGAGCGTTTCGTACAGCGGGGTTACCCAGAGGAATGGCTGTCTGGATGAGCGTTTCGTACAGCGGGGTTACCCAGAGGAATGGCTGCAAGACGCAAGGAATCGTTATAAAAATATGACCAAGGATGACAGCTTCACGCCCAAACTACCCCGCCCACCTGACCAATGCATTCAACGCTTCCTCCAGTACTCCCCACAGCACTGATCCACAACTGGAAAATAAGCTGAATTAATGAATCCCCGCGGGTTGTCGTCAGACGCGCCACCATCATCAGTCAAAAGGTGGTGAGGTCTGATCTTCCACCAGTGCCACGTAGTACCTTCCTAGACATTGTGGCAGACGATAATTATAGATGTGGCCGATGTACATAGTGTAACTTTAAGAAAAAATCACGGTCTAATGTCCATTGATCGTGTTTCTTGGCCCAAGCAAGTCTCTTCTTCTTATTGGTGTCCTTTTAGTAGTGGCTTCTTTGCAGCAATTCGACCAGGAAGGCCTGATTCACGCAGTTGATGTTGAGATGTGTCTGTTACTTGAACTCTGTGAAGCGTTTATTTGGGCTGCAATCTCAGGTGCAGTTAACTCTAATGAGCTGATCCTCTGCAGCAGAGGAAACTCTGGGTCTTAATTTGCTGTGGTGGTCCTCATGAGAGCCAGTTTTATCATAGCTCTTGATGGTTTTTGTGACTGCACTTAAAGAAACTTTCAAAGTTCTTGACATTTTCCGCATTGACTGGCCTTCATGTCTTAAAGTAATGATGTACTGTCATTTATCTTTGCTTATTTGAGCTGTTCTTGCCATAATATGGACTTGGTATTTTACCAAATAGGGATATCTTCTGTATACCAGCCCTACCTTGTCACAAAACAACAAATTCCACAAATTAACTTTTAACAAGGCACACCGGTTAAATGATATGCATTCCAGGTGACTAACTCATTAAGCTGGTTGAGAGAATGTCAATAGTGTGCAAAGCTGTCATCAAGGCAAAGGGTGTGTACTTTGAAGAATCTAAAATCTAAAATATATTTTGATTTGTTTAACTTCTTAGGGAGCGGCTGCCGAGGAGACTGTTTTGGAGAGTCTGGCATGCCCAAAGTATGATGCCTGCCATTCAGGCCCAGAAAATAGGAACACTCTGAAGTTTCTAAAAGTGTTAAAATAATGTATGTAAGTATAACAGAAGTGATATAGCAGGCAAAAACCAGAGGAAAATCCATACGGATTTGCTGTTTTTTTTGTAAATGACTTTTTTATCCTTGTGCCTATTCATTTCTCTGTTTTGTAGGACTGAGACTGCAGTACCTATGGCTTCCACAGGATGTCAACAGTCTTTAGACAAGGTTTCAAAACAATAGGGCTAAAGGGAACCGTATAGAAGAAGATTTACTGAAGGAAGTGGAAATGAGAAATACTTTTTCCGTTCACGAGAACGAGAGCGTGCCTCACTTTATTTTCCTTTCTTATCAGTCAGGCTACAATCCGGTTGAAGTATTATAGTAAATATACATAAAATGATACCTAAGGATACATTAAAAATTATGTTTGATTTGTTTGGAGAAATATGATAGGTATAATTTGAACGCGTTCTCTTCACGGTTCTATGGGTGACTCGACGGTGGATTTTATGAACATAACGCACCAACCAAACTGAGATTTATGGATATAATAAATGACTTTTTCTAACAAAAGAAGCATGGATTGTCTTCGTTGGACACTTGGGAATCCCTCAGCAGAAGTTCATCAAAGGTAAGCGATTTTATATTAGTGATTTTATGCGTTTTGTGAGAACCGCATTGGTTATGGATTTATGCTAACGCATAAAATATGAGAGGGGCTATCCTCAAACAATCAAATGTTGTGCTTTCGCCGTAAACTCTTTTTGAAATCTGACAACACTGTGATATTGCCAAGAATCAGAGCTTTTGATGACTATGCAACACTTGTATATTGATGATGTCATGTCCAGGCCTGGTTTTACAGGCTGGTGTGTTTAGTTTCGTTTTTGGTGTAGGGTTTTTGGTTCTAGGTGTGCTATTTCTATGTTGGGTTAATGGTTCCCAATTAGAGGCAGCTGAGTGTCGTTACCTCTAATTGGGAACCATATATATGTTTGTGGTTTTCACTAGGGTTTTGTGGGTTATTGTTTGGTTCATAGTTTAAGTGGCTTTAGTCTATGTTATGTGCCGTTGTTACGATCTTTGTTCGTTTACTGTTTTTTTTCCCAGTTACGTTACGTCTAATAAATATGTATACTGGAAGCATCGCTGCGTCTTGGTCCGTCACTAAAGAAGATCGTGACAGATGAATGTTTAATAATTCAACTTTTGGATTTTGAATTTGGCATCTCACATTTCACCCCACTGCTCCCTAAGTAGTTAATCCTTTTTTGGTTACTACATGATTCTATGTGTGTTATTTCATAGTGTTGATGTCGTCACTATTATTCTACGATGTAGAAAATAGTAAAAATAAAGAGAAACCCTTGAATGAGTAGGTGCTAACTCTCAAAACCATACTCACACACACACCTAATTTATATAACACCTCCATGTACTGGCAGGGAGATGTGCTCCACTGAGTAGGGTGTAAAGGGCTCATTGGTGGGCCACGCACGTGTGCCTAAGCTAGAGAACCGCCTGTCGCCCCCCCAACGCCTGGAGAACCAGTGAGATAAGGACCGCCACGTTGTCAATTCAATTACGCCTGAATTACTTCAGGGAACATTTGTTTTTCTAATCACAGGAAAACCTGTGTCTTGAATTTGAGGAAGGGGTGGGACATTTTTATTGGCACCCTTTATAAAGATAAGCAAAAAAAGACAAATAAATCAAATACTGAGCTATATTGTATAATCCCAAAATTGAAATTATATTACTTTATACCAGGTTCAATTGCTCAGAGAAAAATATTTATTTTAATAAGTAATAAAAAAAGATAAGTGTCAAAATTATTGCCACTGTTTTCAATATCCTTGAGAGGATAACAGCACTGAGTCTTTTTCCATAATGTTTTATGAGATTGAAGAACACGTTGGGAGGGATATTAGACCATTCCTCCATGTAGAATCTTGATTTTGTGGTCAATTAACTATTTATTTGTGGATTTTGATGAGTGCTTGGGGTTATTGTGTTGCTGGAAGATCCACTTGTGTACACGTTTTAGCTTTGTGGCAGAGAGAACCAATTTTTTTGGTACTTGGTAGAAGAAGCAAAACAGCCTCATAACATCCACCACCATATTTTACAGTAGATATGAGGTTATTTTCTGAATATTAGGTTATTTTCTGTGTATGAGGTTATTTTCTGAATGAGGTTATTTTCTGCATATGATATTATTTTCTGAATATGAGGTTATTTTCTGAATATGAGGATATTTTCTGAATATGAGGTTATTTTCTCTATATGAGGTTATTTTCTGAATATGAGGTTATTTTCTGTATATGAGGTTATTTTCTGAATATGAGGTTATTTTCTGAATATAAGGTAATTTTCTGTATATGAGGTTATTTTCTGTATATGAGGCAATTTTCTGTATATGAGGTTATTTTCTGAATATGAGGTTATTTTCTGTATATGAGGTTATTTTCTGTATATGAGGTTATTTTCTGCATAATGCATCCTTCTTTCGAGGTCAAACCCACCACTTGTGTGCATGGCCAAAGAGCTCTATTTACGTCTCATCTGACCATAGCACCTGGTTCCAATCCAAGTGCCAATGCCATTTAGTAAACTCCAGGCATTTACATGTGTTGGTTGCTCTCAATAAAGTTTTGTTTTATATGGCAACCCTTCCAAAGAGCCTATTGGCATGGAGGTGGCGTCTAATTGTAGATTTGGAGACTTAGTGACCCCAAGATGCGAAGTTCTATAATTCTCCAACTATGGACTTTTCTTTGCCTCCTGAACCTTCTTCCTCACTGTGTGTGAGGACAAGATACACGTGGGTCTTCTAGCAGGCAGGTTGACCACTGTTCCAGTTGCTTTAAACTTCTTAATTGTTGCCCAAATAGAGTTAAGTGGTATTTTAGTTTTTTCAAACGTTTTTGTCTCTTCATTTGTGAGTTCTTTGCCCATGGTGATGGATGACAAAGGAATTTTACATGGATGCTACCAAATTTGTATACCCCAGCGCAACAGCAAGCCATAGAAGGCCACAATACAGGATTAATTTACAACTGAGATTAATTTAAAACTGATATTAATTTAAAAAAGTAGAAAGTTAATGCAGAAGCTGTTTTATCTGCTTCTATTTTGTTTAAATGAGACCGATTTTGAATGATCATACAGTACATACATTAAATCACACAAGAATAGAACAGTATAGGTGTCTTAACCGGTGGCTTCAATACATAAATACCTACACAGTCCTCTCTCTGTATGGAGTACAGGATTGAACAAAAGTTAGGAGGTTAATAAATCAAATCAAATCAAATCAAAATCAAATCAAATTTTATTTGTCACATACACATGGTTAGCAGATGTTAATGCGAGTGTAGCGAAATGCTTGTGCTTCTAGTTCCGACCATGCAGTAGTATCTAACAAGTAATCTAACAAATTCACAACAACTACCTTATACACACAAGAGTAAAGGAATGAATACGAGTATGTACATATAAATATATGGATGAGCGATGGCTGACCGGCATAGGCAAGATGCAGTAGATGGTATGGAGTACAGTATATACACATATATATATATATATATATATATATATATGAGATGAGTAATGTAGGATATGTAAACATTATATAAATGGCATTGTTTAAAGTGGCTAGTGATACATTATTTCATCCAGTTATAATTATTAAAGTGGCTAGAGATTTGGGTCGATGGCCGAACGGCATAGGCAAGATACAGTAGATGGTTTAGAGTACAGTGTATACATTTGATATGAGTATGTCGGATACGTAAACATTATATACAAAATTGTTTAAAGTGGCTAGTGATACATTTGTTACATCCAATTCCTATGTTTAAAGTGGCTAGAGATTTAAGTCAGTATGTTGGCAGCAGCCACTCAATGTTAGTGATGGCTGTTTAACAGTCTGATGGCCTTGAGGTAGAAGCTGTTTTTCAGTCTCTCGGTCCCAGCTTTGATGCACCTGTACTGACCTCGCCTTCTGGATGATAGCGGGGTGAACAGGCAGTGGCTCGGGTGGTTGTTGTCCTTGATGATCTGTTCACATTAGACAAGGTGATTGCTTTAAATTGCATCATATACTGTAAGATCCACCTACAGCGCCTTCAGAAAGTATTCACACCCCTTGACTTTTTCCACATGTTGTTGTGTTACAGCCTGAATTTAACATGGATTACATTGAGACGTTGTGTCACTGGTCTATTACACACAATACCCCATAATGTCAAAGTGGAACTATGTTTTTCGATTTTTTTACAAATTAATAAAAAATGAAAAGCTGAAATGTCTTGAGTCAACACCTTTGTTATGGCAAACCCAAATAAACTGAATAGAGCTAAGCAAAGGAAAAATCCTAGAGGAAAACCTGGCTTTCCAACAGACACTGGGAGACAAATTCATCTTTCAGCAGGACAAATACCTAAAACACACGGCCAAATATACGCTGGAGTTGCTTACCAAGATGACATTGAATGTTACTGATTGGTCTAGTTGCAGTTTTGACTGAAATCGTCTTGAAAGTCTATGGCAAGACTTGAAAATGGCTGTCTAGCAATGATCAACAACCAACTTGACAGAGTTTGAACAATTTCAAAAAGATGAATGTGCAAATATTGTACAATCCAGGTGTGCAAAGCTCTTAGAGACTCACAGCTACTGTATTCCACTTTCAATAAATGTGCACACATTTCTAAAACATGTTTTTACTTTGTCATTACAGGGCATTGTTTGTAGATGGGTGAGAAAAATATTCAATTTAATCAATTTTGAATTCAGGCTGTAATACAACAAAATGTGGAATAAGTCACGGGGTGTGAATACTTTCTGAAGGCGCTGTATAAGAGGGGCAGGGTGTAGAGTGAGTGGAGAGCAGGGACAGACAGACAGACACCTATAGCTGCAGGGTATGTACCTTAGATTGAAGGACACATTAAACCTGTTCTTTCACCCTTACATCCCATTTCTTACACATCTCACGCAGCTTTCTGAGACCAGTGAAAGAGAGGCGCACAGATCAGAGAGAAAGTGGGCTAGCTTCTCTGATTCTCTACTCTCCCTAAGAGCAGAATCTGAAATGTGGTTAGCGGTGTGCATGTTTTGAAGGAGGAAGGGAGTGACATGGAGAACATGAAAGCGGGGCAGGCAAGGTCAGAATAAGGGCTAGGGGTGGTGTTCCTCTCCCCCGCCCATCAGGAACATATGTTTCCCCAACATGGGACAGGACTGAGTCTGGCAGACTGTGTCTGGTGCTGGGAGTTAAGACTTTAGACTAGAGAGATTATCTATTACCTCTATTTTGCACTTCTTCTGACCAGGGCCCATGGGGTAGTGCAATAGTAGTGCACTATATACAGTAGGGAATAGGGTGCCCTTTTAGACGCAGTCTAGGACTGACCGTTGAGTAGGACGTAGTTCTCTCCATTTAAAAGATCATTCATTTGTATTTATTTTCGGTAATACCACAATTAGACATTTTTAAAAAAGTACACTTCCTACGGGGCAAATCAAATTCATAGATTGAAAAGGAACGTTTTACATTGTATCAACTCGCTACACAAGGTTTTTACTTGTAATATATAGCATGCTCATCCCCAGATAATTTTTACGTGTCTGTTTTTCAAAGGATAAAACTAAGAACATTACCATCTTCATAGTTAAGAACATCATAACAATATGGAAGAAAATTAAATTCTACAAGAACCAATAACACTCCTTAAAAACACTACGTTATGGAACAATCCTTGGATAGCTTTTCAGAATTCACAAATAAAATCTTCCACATGGAAAACTAAAGGCATAGAAACCGTAAATGACTTGGTAACAGGAAATACATTTATTTCCATGACAGAATTAAAAAGCAATTTTGGACTGACCAATGTAGATATTTTCAAATAGAGACCAAATCCAACTGACAATCTCTTAGAATAAAATATAAACTATGTTGGCAGAAGATGGAGGGAATGTTGAAGCAAAATTAAATAAATGACAGTTAAGGAAACTGTATGTTTAATCTGGTATAAACAATGTATAGAATTTATTGTACAAGAGACAAAATTCACAAATTCTACAGCACAACGGCAGAGTCATAAAGTCCAGAAATTATGGGAGGAGCTAGAAAGTTGGCTGTCAGAAGTAGATTTACTTTTAATCCATCTGCCTGCATATTTCAAGACATGGCATATGGGGGTGTTAGTGAGATACCCAATGGGCTGGACGATTCTCTTCTCACCGCCCATCTTAATAACAACATTGAAATCAATCAATCCGCCATAATTGACAAATTGGAAAAATAAAATGATTTATTATTGAAACATTGAAATACCATAGGCGACTGAGAAAAATAAATTGGTAAAATTTAAGAGCATGTGGCAAATAATAATGCAGGCACTAGGGATGAGGGTGTGAGCATGCGGGTCTTGGCAGAGATACAGTCGTTGTTGGTGTACATCTGTAAGTTGTTGTTTGTGTATGAATAACCTTATACCATTATACTGTTTGAATTATATGCTACACGCCCCGATCCACATCGACGGGACTGCAGTGGAAAGAGTCAGCAGCTTCAGGTTCCTGGGCGTACACATCACCGGGAACCTCACGTAGACCGACAACACCACCGCCCTGGTCAAGAAGGTGTAACAGCATCTCTACTTTCTCAGACGTCTGAAGAAATTTTGCATGCCACACCGGGTCCTCTCCAATTTCTACCGAGGCACCATTGAGAGCTTCCTGACCGGCTGCATCACGGCTTAGTACGGAAACTCCCTAACCGCAAGGCCCTTCAGCCGGTGGTGTAGACGGCCCAGTACGTCACTGGAACCATGCTCCCCACCATAAAGGACATCCCCCCTCCTCTCCCCTCTAACTATTCCCCAGGTCGTTGCTGTAAATGAAATGTGTTCTCAGTCAACTTAGCTGGTAAAATAAGGTAAAAGCGGTGCTTGCGGAAGGCCTGCAATCATCATCAAGGACCCCGGTCACCCCAGCCACGGACTATTCACTCGATTACCGTCTGGCAGAGCATAGGGTCCCAGACCTCCAG
>CM059790.1:39051819-39059319 GCA_030435695.1 Brachymystax lenok tsinlingensis | reverse complement strand
CCTCTCCTCTCCTCTCCTCTCCTCTCCTCTCCTCTCCTCTCTCTCCTCTCCTCTCCTCTCCTCTCTCTCTCCTCTCCTCTCCTCCCCTCCCTCCCTCTCTCCTCCTCTCCCTCCTCTCCTCTCCTCTCCTCCTCTCCTCTCCTCTCCTCTCCTCTGCTCTGCTCTCCTCTCCTCTCCTTTCCTCTCCTCTCCTCTCCTCTCCTCTCCTCTCCTCTCCTCTCCTCTCCTCTCCTCTCCTCTCCTCTCCTCTCCCTCTCCTCTCTCTCTCTCTCCTCCTCTCCTCTCCTCTCCTCTCCTCTCCTCTCCCTCTCCTCTCCTCTCCTCTCTCCTCTCCTCTCTCCTCCTCCTCTCCTCTCCTCTCTCCTCTCCTCTCTCCTCTCTCTCTCTCCTCTCCTCTCCTCTCTCCTCTCTCCTCTCCTCTCTCCTCTCCTCTCCTCTCCCCTCCCTCCTCTGCTCTGCTCTCCTCTCCCCTCCTCTCCTCTCCTCTCCTCTGCGCTCCTCTCCTCTCCCCTCCATTCCCCTCCACTTCTCTGCTCTCTTCTCCCCTCCACTTTCCTCCGCTCTCCTCTGCTCTCCTCTGCTCCAGACATGGGACTGCTGCCCTCTACACACAGACATACAAGCATATGCACACACAGGCACCCACCCATGCACACACAGGCACGATCACACACACAGGCATGCACGCACACATAGGCACGCACACACACACACACGCACGCACACACACACACACACGCACGCACGCACGCACGCACACACACACACACGCACGCACACACCACACACACACACGCGCGCACAAACACACAATTGCATACTCCTCGTGTCCTCTCTCCTCGCCTCCTTCTCAAAACCCATTGGAGGAGAAGGTCAGAGGGGACGGACCTAATCCAGTTTGACATGTTTTAGTAACATTTTACATGAAGGCCCCTTAATAAACCATAAATAAACAGTTTTTAAAGAGTTTACTTTCCATGTATTAATCATTGTTCCTACATTTGTAAATGTTAATAAGAAATCTCTAAATTGTAATTTACGCATTTACAGTATAAACACAATTAAAAAATATGTATTAATGATTTATAAGATAATAAATAATGTTTTTGATCATAGTATGTTCACAATATGTAAATTATTCATAATGTACTACTAATGTACTACTAACCAGCTATAAAGGAGTTATAGTCAACTCTTGTGGAGACTCAGAGAAGGTCTACAAGTAAATTATAAATGTTCATAATGTGTATATGAAGCACACTTTAGATTAGGGGCCTCAAAATAGTTTATTAATAATTAGTACATGTTTTTAAAAGATCTACATGAATCATCAACTAATATATTAGTAGGTGCATGTACAATGCAATGGATAAATATCTCATTCATGTATTAATGCATGCATAAATATGTATAAACATGGTGACTCAAACCATTAATCAACCATTAACAAATGCCTTATAAATAATCTGATGAGTTGAAAACTCCTTTATAGCAGGTTAGTAGAACATTATAAATAATTTACATATTGTGAACATACTATGATCAAAAACCGAATTAATTGTCTTATAAATCATTAATACATATTTTTAAATAGTGCTTATACTGTACATGCATAAATTACTATTTAGAGATTGCTTATTGACATTTACAATGTAGCAATCATGATTAATAAATGGAAAGTAAACTCTTTACAAACTGTTTTTAAATGGTTTGTTATAAAATGTTACCCATGATTCTATATGCAGAGACATACTGTACTGTACATATTGAGCGGAATGATAACGATAATTTACTAACAAAGGATCCATGATGATGCTCTTAACAGGCTGTATCTTGTCTGGGAGCTTAAGGGGGCATGACAAGTGTACTATGTTCCTCGCCAGATAGCCCCATCAGACCCATGCCGAGAGCACATCATTAATGGAAAGAAAATACACGTACACACAGCATCCATATTTTAAACCACTTTCTTCCTCCTAACGGTCTCTTCACAATGCGTTAGAGAGAATTACCTGTGACATGGAGAAAAGATCAACGTTGGAATGGGAAGAGTATGAATTTCCCTTTGGACTATAATGTGTTGACAGGTGATTCAACATAAGTTCATTAAAATTGTATGGAATAAGCATTTTATTGGATTCCTTTTGACACTGCTGTGTGGCTGGCAGCCGCTGTGAAGAACGTACTACAGCAACAGAGAGCAGAGCCCCTGGATGAGAATCAAACGGGCCGGGGATGTGATTTACAACAGAAAACTGGGACACAGTCTCCTAGAAGAGAAATGCATTGTGGGAGCAGTTCGTCAGTGCAGTTTATGGCAGAGCAGGGAAGCATTATTCATGATATTGATGTACACTCCTCTTCATATTTATTTGGACATGGAAGTTAAAAGTTGTACATTTGCCTCTATACTCCATCATTTTGGATTTGAGATCAAATGTTTCATATTTGTATTCATTAAGGATCCCCATTAGTTGCTGCCAAGGCAGCGGCTACTGTTCCTGACAGTTATACACAGTTTAAAATATTACATTACATTACCTTTCATAACACTACCAAATACATTTAGTGTGTTCCCTCAGGCCACTACTCCACTATCACATATTTACAATACAACATCCATGTGTACGTGTGTGTAGAGTGTGTGTCTTATCATGTGTATGTGTGTCTGTGCCTGTGTGTGCCTCTTCACAGTCTCCACTCTTCCATAAGGTGTATTTTTATCTGTTTTTTAAATCTGATTCAGCTTGCATCAATTACCTGATGTGGAATAGTTCCATGTATTCATGGCTCTATGTAGTACTGTGCGCCTCGGATAGTCTGTTCTTGACTTGGGGATTGTGAAGAGACCTCTGGTGGCATGTCTTGTGCGGTATGCATGGGGGTTCAAGCTGTGTGCTAGTCGTTTAAACAGACACCTCAGTCCATTCAGCATGTCAACACTTCTTACAAAAACAAGTAATGATGAAGTTAATCTCTCCTCCACTTTGAGCCATGAGAGATTTACAGTACGTGCATATTATTCATGTTAGCTCTCTGTGTACATTTAAGGGCCAGCCATACAGAATGTCAGGTTTTATTTGAAGGTATTTTCATACATATCTGTTTTACATTTAGAATTGAAAACACTTTATGTATCTAGTCCCCCCATTTGAAGAAGTATTTTTTTTTCATAAGTATTGGGACAAATTCACTTATAGTATATTAAAGTAGTCAAAGGTTTAGTGTTTGGTCCCATATTCCTACCACACAATGACTACATCAAATTTGTGACTACGAACTTGTTGGATGCATTTGCAGTTTGTTTGGTTGTGTTTTGGATTATGTTTTGCCCAATAGAAACTGAATGGTGAATAATGTATTGTGTAAGTTTGGAGTCATTTTTATTGTAAATAAGAATAGACATTAGGCCTCCCGAGTGGCACAGTGGTCTAAGGCACTGCATCGCAGTGCTTGAGGTGTCACTACAGACTCGGGTTTGATCCCGGGCTGTGTCGCCGCCAGTTGTGACCGGGAGACAAATGAGGCAGCGCCCAGTGTCGTCCGGGTTGGGGGAGGGTTTGGCCGGCCGGGATGTCCTTGTCCCATTGCGCTATAGCGACTCCTGTGGTGGGCCGGGTGCAGTGCACGCTGACACGGTCGCCAGGTGTGCAGTACAGTGGTTCCTCCGACACGTTGATGCGGCTGGCTTCCGGGTTAAACGAGCAGTGCGGCATGGCAGGGTCATGTTTCAGAGGAAGCACGGCTAATGAAAGAATAGATGTTTATGATCTTGAATGAATAATGATGAGTGAGAAAGTCAAAGATCATCCCCCAAAACATTTTAACCTCTCACCATTAAAATAACAAGGAAGGTTTTAACCTCTCACCATTAAAATAACAGGGGAGGTTTTAACCTCTCACCATTAAAATAATAGGGGAGGTTTTAACCTCTCACCATTAAAATAACAGGGGACGTTTTAATCTCTCATCATTAAAATAACAGGGGAGGTTTTAACCTCTCACCATTAAAATAACAGGGGAGGTTTTAACCTCTCACCATTAAAATAACAGGGGAGGTTTTAACCTCTCAACATTAAAATAACAGGGGAGATTTTAACCTCTCACCATTAAAATAATAGGGGAGGTTTTAACCTCTCACCATTAAAATAACAGGGGAGGTTTTAACCTCTCACCATTAAAATAACAGGGGAGGTTTTAACCTCTCACCATTAAAATAACAGGGGAGGTTTTAACCTCTCACCATTAAAATAACAGGGAAGGTTTTAACCTCTCACCATTAAAATAACAGGGGAGGTTTTAACCTCTCACCATTAAAATAATAGGGGAGGTTTTAACCTCTCACCATTAAAATAATAGGGGAGGTTTTAACCTCTCGCCATTAAAATAACAGGGGAGATTTTAACCTCTCGCCATTAAAATAACAGGGGAGGTTTTAACCTCTCACCATTAAAATAACAGGGGAGGTTTTAACCTCTCACCATTAAAATAACAGGGGAGGTTTTAACCTCTCACCATTAAAATAATAGGGGAGGTTTTAACCTCTCACCATTAAAATAACAGGGGAGGTTTTAATCTCTCATCATTAAAATAACAGGGGAGGTTTTAACCTCTCACCATTAAAATAACAGGGGAGGTTTTAACCTCTCACCATTAAAATAATAGGGGAGGTTTTAACCTCTCACCATTAAAATAACAGGGGAGGTTTTAACCTCTCACCATTAAAATAACAGGGGAGGTTTTAATCTCTCATCATTAAAATAACAGGGAGGTTTTAACCTCTCACCATTAAAATAACAGGGAGGTTTTAACCTCTCACCATTAAAATAATAGGGGAGGTTTTAACCTCTCACCATTAAAATAACAGGGGAGGTTTTAACCTCTCACCATTAAAATAACAGGGGAGGTTTTAAACTCTCACCATTAAAATAACAGGGGAGGTTTTAACCTCTCGACATTAAAATAACAGGGGAGGTTAGCGTTTTTCGAGGGGTATGATCTTTGTTCCTCTGTAACTTTGTCACTCATCCTTATTCACGATTAATTTATGATATCCATAATCATGGTAGCATCCAAATGAATTAAAAAGTGTTCTTAAATTACACTGACTCTCTTGTACTACTGGCTCTATCCACGCACTCACACATACTACACTGACACTCCAACACACACACACACACACACACACTACATACTCTAAGCTCTACCCCTTTGCCCTTAGAACAGACTCAATTTGTCAGGGCATGGCCCTACTAGGTGTCAAAAGCGTTCCACAGGGATGAATGTTGACTCCAATGTTTCCCACAGTTGTGTCAAGTTGTCTGGATGTCCTTTGTGTGGTGGACCATTCTTGACACACACGGGAAACTGTTGAACATGAAAAACGCAGCAGTGTTGCAGTTCTTGACACACTCAAACCAGTGCGCCTGGCACGTACTACCATACCCGGTTAAAAAGCACTTAAATATTTTGTCTTGCTCTTTCACCCTCTGAATGGCACACAATCCATGTCTCAATTGTCTCAACGCTTAAAAATCCTTCTTTAACCTGTCTCTTCCCCTTGGGCTCCTGAGTGGCGCAGTGGTCTAAGGCACTGCATCTCAGTGCTAGAGGGTTCACAACAGACCTGGTTTGATTCCAGGTCTGTTGTGGCTGTATCACAACCGACTGTGATTGGGAGTCCCATAGGGCGGCACACAATTGGCCCAGCGTTATCCGGGTTAGGGCTTGGCCGGGGTTGTCACACACCCTGATCTGTTTCACCTGTCCCTGTGATTATCTCCACCCCCTCCAGGTGTCGCTATTTATCCCTGTGTTTCCTGTCTCTCTGTGCCAGTTTGTCTTGTATGTTTAGTCAAGTCAACCAGCGTGTTTTTTCCCCTGTACTCCTTTTCTATTCTCTTTTGCTTGTCTTCCCGGCTTTGACCACTGCCTGACTCTGGACTACTTTCCCGCCTGCCTGATCATCCTGCCTGGCCTGACCTTGATTCTGCCTGCCCTTCGGTACCTATTGGACTCTGAACTGGTTTTGACCTTTTGCCTGTACACAACCATTCTTTTGCCTACCCCTTTTTGGATTAATTAACATTGTAAGACTCCAACCATCTGCCTCCTGTGTCTGCATCTGGGTCTCGACTGTCATTGTAAATAAGAATTTGTTCTTCAAATCAAATCAAATCAAATGTATTTATAAAACCCTTCTTACATCAGCTGATGTCACAGAGTGCTGTACAGAAACCCAGCCTAAAACCCCAAACAGCAAGCAATGCAGGTGTAAAAGCAGGTGGTTAGGAAAAACTCCCTAGAAAGGCCAGAACCTAGGAAGAAACCTAAAGAGGAACCAGGCTGTGAGGGGTGGCCAGTCCTCTTCTGGCTGTGCCCGGTGCAGATTATAACAGAACATGGACAAGATTTAAAAATATTCATAACTGACTTGCCTAGTTAAATAAAGGTTATATAACATTTTTATAAATTAATCTTCACTGATTGAATTTAAAAAGTGACATCAATAAGGGATCATAGATTATATATAGAAATATATATAGAAACGCTTACCCCTACATTACCTACAAGTACATACTGAATTATTGCAATTACCTCAACTACCTGGTACCCCTGCACATTGACTCAGTACTGGTACTCCTTGTATATAGCCTCATTACTACCTGGTACCCCTGCACATTGACTCAGTACTGGTACTCCTTGTATATAGCCTCATTACTACCTGGTACCCCTGCACATTGACTCAGTACTGGTACTCCTTGTATATAGCCTCATTATTGTTTTGATTGTGTTACTATTTCCTTCTTTTTTTTTGCAAATATGTGTCTTACTTTTTAACTCTACATTGTTGGGAACGGGCTCATAAGTAAGCATTTCACTGTAAAGTCTACACCTGTTGTAGTCCGCGCATGTGACCATTAACATTTTGTTACATTTTTATTATTAAATGAATGCTACAACCACTATTACTAACACTAATACTAAAACTATCCCTATTACTACCATTACCACTAGTACCGCTAACATCTCTACCTACTACCTACTAAAACTATAACTAACTTATAACTGTCAATAACACCATTACATTAGTACTACTACCATCACCACATTCTTTTGGAGAGATTGGAAACCCAAATTGGTCTACATGGACAAGTTCTGGCCTGGTTCAGATCTTATCTGTCGGAAAGATACCAGTTTGTCTCTGTGGATGGTTTGTCCTCTGACAAATCAACTGTAAATTTCGATTTTCCTCAAGGCTCTGTTTTAGGACCACTATTGTTTTCACTATATATTTTACCTCTTGGTGATGTCATTCGGAAACATAATGTTAACTTTCACTGCTATGCGGATGACACACAGCTGTACATTTCAATGAAACATGGTGAAGCCCCAAAATTGCCCTCCCTGGAAGCCTGTGTGTCAGACATAAGGAAGTGGATGCCGGTAAATGTTCTACTTTTAAACTCTGACAAAACAGAGATGCTTGTTCTAGGTCCC